>JAYKKT010000052.1:5467500-5705000 GCA_036023115.1 Brasenia schreberi
GCATGATTTTAAATATTTGAAATGTCAACCTACTAACTTGAGATTTTTTTTCAATTATTAGAATTAGGCTCAGGATTTTAATGAAAAATAATTAGAAAATTATTGGAATATGTATACCGGTACATATCACCCGCTTTATCATATCAATGAGAAAACACTTGATTTGAAGGTAAGGATAACAATTAGAACACTTGAACCCAAAACAAAATTACCCAAAATTGTTGCTCTTTTATGTTTACACAAAGTAAGATGAAAAGTTGGCTTCTGTTCGGGTTGACCTGTATATATCACAAACACGAATTGACATGACACACAATATTATGACTCGAGACAAAAAGAAAAAGTTGCTTGAGTCCCAATAAGAAAACAAGACACGGACACTGCCCAAGATGTCCATGTTAGTGTCCACACAAGCAGCCCAAAGAGAATCGTGTCCGATCCTACCCTGGTTGATTGGTTCGAACATAAGTACATGACACGAAAACAAGACCGAACACGAAATCACCACTCATTTATTTGAAGGGAAGGAACTAAGCACTCACTGCACTGTCTCCTACAACAGATGAAGCACTTAAAGAAATCCCACACCTGCACGACCTAAAGTCTGTATCTGTGTCCACCAAAAGCAAGAGGAGCAAAACTGTGTCATATACTGGTTAACCTGTTTCTGACACGGACACAAATCACCAACGTTGTGACCCGAGTTTCTTGTTCTTTGGCTCGTATATATAGCTTGTTCTTGTTCTGTTCTTCACCTACAGCAACCAAACACCAGTTGGCTCGTTAAACTGTATAAGATGAAGATGAACTGCATGTTTGGTTCTGTTAAGCTTCTAAGCCTCGTTTAAGCTGAGCATACACACACATGCTTGTGCGCAAACACACACATTTGTTAGAAACAGAAACAAAGCTAATTCACTCAACCAGTTATGCATGTGATCAAATGGTCAAGAGTTCCAAAATTACATAGAAAATTATTTTTGGATAATAAATTATAATTAAAGTTGTTAAGTTTAACAAGAAAGCTTATGCTCGCGTTTAGGGTGTCAAATGCTAATATGGAGCGGGCTCGACCTTAGTTAGTGTGAAAAGGCTTGGTTTGGATTAGACAAGCTCATGCTCAATTTGATTAACCGGCCATTGTCGAGATCATAATTGGTTTAGCTCACGCGATCAAACAAACATAACTCCAACATTAGTTTAATTACCTTGAGAATTAATGAGTCACAATTTGCTCCTGTTCGGTTAATTCAGCTTGTTTAGCCAGTAATATTCAGGTATATCTTCTCATATCCCTTTCATATATCCCACAAACTTCCACCAAGAAATGATGTGGAAAGCTAACACATAATCGATATTATATTGTATATAATTCATTATTGGTTGATCACTAAGTATCGTTCAAAGCACTCAATTGTACGCACTCTTTAAAGATGGCTGCTTCTAGGTAGACTTGCTGGTCTTCTCTGCATTCCTACCTCCTTCATTGGTCATGAGCACTCATTCAGGTGCCTTAGTGTGTGATCCAGTCTGTTTCCCTCTCAACAGTATGTATGTGTGTGTTTATACATTTATTAATATGAAATTATTATTAAGTAAATTTTGTGTCTTATACAAAATATATTATATAAACAAATTTTTGTTTATTAAAAACTTATTTTAATAGGTTGAAGTGGGGTATCATGGTTTATATTAAAGTGGGTGCGGGGTTTGATCCTAAGACCTACAAGTGAAGTCTAATAGTAATTTCGAGAGGGTGGAAGGTGAATTGAAAGCCCGTCTCGCCCCCCATTACCATCTCTAATTTTACCCCTAGATATCATTTGTTGCACCTCAAACACATATCTTAGTGATCAAATATCCGTTTTCTTTTATGATTAAAAACGTATAAAAAAACATGGTGTTTCAGTGTCATTGTTGTTGTTGGGAGTTCGACTCGTAGAGGGTGCATATGTGTTAAGATTGGGCTTTTGTAAAAGAAAAAATTATTTAAAAAATTCATAAAAAAAAACAAAATATTTTAAAACAACCATACTTTTATTAGTGACCTGACAGTGGTGGTCATGATGATGGAAATCTAAGTAGATCATGCTACATATGCTTTTTCTTTGCATAAAAAAAACTACATCAATCATTGATATCTAGAAGGCTGTTGCATAAAGTTATTAAATCTGAGAAGCCTATAAAGGACATATAGAGGTGGCTGGTGTGAACAAAGTCCGGTGGGTTGAACTGAACCCAAACCAGCTCCCAAGCAGGAACCCAACTGGATCAGCAGACTCCCACACTTCGGTTTCATCTCTACGTATTGGAAAACCAGAACTAGAACCAGAACCAGATCAGGAGACTCCAACTGTTCGCAACTTAGTGTAGGATAAGCCTTGGTTTTGGATTTAGATCGAAGTAAATAGTAAGAGTGTGTGAGGACATCAGAATTGGATTTTACAGTGAGCTGTATTTGATGCTTTCTTCTTTGTGGGGAGTATGGGTATCGATTTTCTCAAGTTCTATGTTTGATTATATCCTGATTCCTGACAACATTTTCTAAGTGGAAATATGTATCTGATTCAAATCCATGGAAGAGAATAAACGCGGGAAAGATCGAATAGCGTCCGGTGTATCAAAATAATTGGCCATTGATGATAGCCTAGCTTAAAAGAAAATGCGGTGCTACTTAATAAGATCAATAGCACTTAATGTTATTGGTACATGAATGTGCATGATTCAGTGAATGAGAATCGGTTCCAAAATCCCATCAAGGACATGGTAATATACAAATAACAGGAAAAGGTAATACATGACACTAAATTTTTCATCGTTCATGATCGGAACAAAGTTCTTGTAATATTTCTCGGTTCCTGAGGCATGCCATATATATATATATATATATATATATATATATATATATATACTAGATGAAGGGATTGTGGGTCTCATGCTAAATGTCATTATAGAAAGATAACACCGGGGGACATCTTCGATCTTAATTTCATACTGATCTCTTATTCAAACATAAGATAATTGCACCCACAAACGTAATATCGAACCCGATGGATCCATTAGTCCGGCTGCATTTCGTGCAGCTCCCACTGCATGGTGCATGATCACCACATCTCCTAAGGTTAAACCTTGCATGTGAGATTAACTTTTCTTCCAAATACATGTATTTCTTTAGTATTTATTCATTAAAAAGACTTTTCATTAGAAAGTTTTTTTTAAAAGACGAATATTTGTACGTGAGAGAATCAGGGTGGATTATGTTCTAAAAGAAAATCCAAGATAAAATGGGGCATCCAGGCGATATATAACTCATACAGCTTAATAAGATAAGATGCATTCATGTGAATGACATCATACCGTCGAGTAAGGATACTGCTTATATTCCCCTTCTTAGACCATGCCTCTTTTATAAAGTAAAGATGGAAGTGTTGCATACAAAGTAGTTCAACCAAAACTTAGCACAAACATACTTTAGTGAACACCACCATCAATAAAGATATCATGCATGATTAACATAATCATGGCACTTAAATTTAGTAAGATATCATGGTACAACCATTTTTGCCTTTTTGGTTGTACAGAGTAGGAGGAGGGTCATATGAATAATATTATTGCGTACCATAATTGCATTATTGAGGGGCATTGCACACTGGCTACAAGGTTTCCTCCTTGATATTTGGTCAGGGGTTCAATGCCTGAGCATGCATCTGGTTGTTGCCCGCCTAAACCCGGCTTGCTGATTCGATCGACCTATGTTGTGATTCTATCCATACTACTAAACTAGAAACTATATGATTTTGGTCTGTTCTATCCCAATAATGCAAAGCATGTCGCAATTCAAGGACAGTAGAGAAAGTATAATAATTAGATGATGAACACATCAAAAGAAGAGAATAATATCAAAACTAATTAAAGGAAGCACTAAAACCCTAGGAGATCGGATTTGGTAAACCATCCATGAGTATTGCACCAATGCACCAAAACTGAACCATCGAATCTTTTGATCCAATAGCTTACATTTAAAATAAAAAAGCAAGAGTGTGTATGTACTTTTTCTTTTTAAATAAAAGACAGGTACTTTTCAACTTGAAAAAAGTAACTTTGTATACTGGTACAACACTCATATATAGATAAATCCAGATTTCCCTAGAACCTAATATTTACTTAAATGCTAATATGATGTGAGATCAAGCACAATAATGAGTAAGAATCCAAGTGGTGCACCAACAACAACAACAACTAAGCCTTTTCCCATACTAGACGGGGTCGGCTACATGGATTCTTTGTTTCCACATATCCCTATAGTGTGCCATGTTAGCAGTACACCAAATTTGATATGAGATGACTTATATTTAAATTCAAAAACAAACTGGATATGCACTTTTGCTTTTAAAAAAAAGGCTAATTTTCAACTTAAAAAATGTAACCTTGGTACACCGGTACAACACCTGTATATAATACACTAAATTCAATATCGCTGGAACCTGAAATTTACTTAAATGCTAATGTGCCATGAGATCAAGAACAACAGCAACTAAGAATCCATGTAGATGAACCCACTTAATGTGGGAGAAGGCTTGATCTTTGGTTTTGTTAAATGATTGGATTTTATCCTTTCCAGGAGTATTCACATAATCCCACTTTGATTCTATATTAATAGAGTTCACATGTTGGCATCTAGGGTGTTGGCAAAACCCACTTGAGGGTTAACTATATTCTAATCAAGCTTTAGAATGCAATATTTGATTAATTATTAGATTAAGGCAACTTGCTTAAGCTAGCATTTAGTGCTTACAACTGGAGATATAACACCTTACAGCTCAGCAATGCAGAGCAAGACACTACTATGAAATACAGTGTTGAGAGATTGGCTGGTTAGGATTCATTTTAAAGATGAAGTGGGTTCAGATGACTTGACTCATCAAAGTTGTCCGAAAGGTGCATGTCGGGCATGATTTACTTTAAAGTAAAAGTTGTCCCACTTAGGATCAATGTTGTTTTTATTGGTAAGTGTTGGTCTGGATCGTACGATACGCACCGATACACACATGTCAACAAGACAGACAGTTCGGAAAAGCCGGGAGTCAATGAGTCAAACACAACTATCAAGGGGTTACAATCATGTTTAAATTAGTCAAATAAATCATCAAGTTCGACCGTAAAAAACGTAAGGTCATAAAGTTTAGTTTTGATGGCAGTTTTGATTATGAGTCTGCTTTATAAATAATACACAATAAGAACAAACAAGCGAACAACAATAAGCCTTTTTTATATTAAATGGGATCGGCTATATAGATTGTTATTGTTTTATATCAGGTTCGATCATGTTGACAATTAACTCAATAAAAGTTAGATTAATAATAAATATAAGAAGAAGAAAAAACTAAAGATTGAATTCACCTCGTGGACCAGGCTAACCTGCTAGGCTCACTGACTGACTACTCAATGTTTAAGTAACTTCTTTTTTTTTAAATTCAAAATCATGAAAGTCGATGATTCTGGTTCTTGCTGAAATTGTTGTTTCAAGCCATCGGGTCGAGACCAATTAAGGTTTAGAATCCAATGTGGTTTGTCGAGCACATGAACCGTAATCAAAACCAAAAGGTTACGACCATCATTACGGTTCCAGTTATGGGTCAGCTCGGTACCATACCCCGTCTCGTAATTACTTGATGAGCCAGCTACTAATATTATATATATATATATAAAGAGAGAGAAAAAATGAAAATGAAAGTTGTTAGACTTCAATTCGTGTTAAACTCTTCTTTTTCATTTGAACCACTCATTTGTTTGGACCATTCATATTTTGATCCAATATTCTATATTAAAAAAGAAGCAACACAAAATACAAAATGTATTTCGTTTTAAAAAAGTTACTTTTACTTTTTTTCTTTTTAAATATGAATTGTTCCATAATACATAAGCATTTTAAATTCTCAAGAAAAGCTTAGCATATTCTATGAATATGAATATGGTCTTGTCAACTTTCATTTTCTTTCTCTCTCTCTATATGTATATATATTATTGTGACTTTAAATAATATCAAGGTCAAAATATTAAAAAAAAAAGAATAAGGTCGAGTGGCTACAATTTGCGAACCCAGTTGTCACATGGATTTGCTTGACGTCTTTGAATGATTAAACCAATTCTTTTTGTAGTCGCATGGTTTGAATTTAAGGAACCAACATAAAGAGAGAATTAAGTTTTCAATGATGCTTTACTCAGAAAAAGCAGAACGTTATTTTAAAAAGAAAGAGGTAGCAGCATAAAAATAGTCAAATGGTGTTCTCTCCGAAAGTAATTTACCAAAAAACTGTGCAAGATTTTAATATTTCAGGACACCTCAAGTGATGTTTCTGTTTTGTATATTAGAGTTCATGTTATGTTTCTATTATTACACCCTCATCCCACTTTACTCAAAAATCCTTTCAGATGACCCCCTGAGGTTGAAAATGCCAATAGAAGAACCGAACTGAGAGATGAACCAACTACACTTCATTTTGAGAGGGGCATCTGCTATAAATTACAGCACTGCACTCTGTTAAAAGAGAGTTTGGGGAGAAGGCAGATGCTCATTTTGATTTTGACGCTTGTGTACCATTTTTCTTAATAAATTAGCTAGAGCCCTCTCGTTAGAGCTTTTAATCTTCAATCTTAACATGATACTTAAAGCATCTTCTTAAGAAGAGTCAAGCTAAAGAAAGTGGGGTGCCCTCGAGAATAAAGACATAGATGGTGTATGACTGTTGCCGTCTCAGATTGGAACCGAATCGGTTTCGGAACGGTAGGTAACCGGAACATGCCGAACCAACTCCGGACTCAGGGACTCCGGTTTGGTTATGGTTCATAGTTTTAAGAATTGGTCCAAAACCGGAACCAAAACCAGCAGTTTTAAACTGTTTATTAATTACATATATATATATATATATATATATATATATATATATATATATATATATATATATATATATATATATATATATATTACAGTTGTATTTATACAAGTTGAGGCATGACTCAGTGGTAGACAGTGACTAAACCGGTTCTGGAACCATAATAGAACCGACTCAAGGTCTGTTTCGATTATGATTTCAGGGTGGTTTCAATTTGAGTTTGGCATTGCTTGGAACCGTAAATAACATTAAAGATTTTTAATTTTAAAGTGTTTTTTTCAAAGAATACCGGAACCGATGGTTTGAAAGGTGGATTCTATAAAAGGTGAAACTGGAACCAAATCAGACGGTTCCCAGTTTCGGATACAGTTCCGGTTTCAGCCAGTTCCTGCCCCGATTCAGTTCCAACTTAAAACATTGCAACACGATCGAGTACGTTTCGAAAGTGTGCTTCACTAAACAAAACCCCTTTTAAAGCCTTTATAGTAAAAAGAAGGCCTTTGACAAACCATAAGTTATGAAAGCTCGCTCATCATCAAAGATAACAGCATAAAGTTATTCGATAAGAGGGTCTCAACAGAGGGCTTTAGTCTCTCTGCAAAGAGGGGTTAATATCAGGCCAACACACATACTCACACACACACACACATATATAACCCATCTTTCCCTGTACCAGCCCCATACCTGTTGGAGAAAAGAGAACCAGAACCTGTTTCCATCACTAGGTAGGCTTGAAGTAGAAGCCAACTGCCCTTTAGTAGATGTAGATCTATTGAAGTATAACACACACACACGCATGCTCATGCTTCTCGCTGCAAGAATGCCATTGTTCAAGAAAAATGCTCCGAAAGTATCGGAAAACAATAAAAATATTCAAAATATTATTGAGACATATACATAATAATAAAACTAATGAATTAATTGCAGTGACTTTGATGAATTAAAAGTGATGGCTTCTAGAGATCAGCATTTCCAGGCAAGGTAACGATGTAGTAGAAGCTTTTAGAAAAAAGTATCACACTTTTAAATAATTTTAATTTATATTTGTTACCAAGATCTTGTGGGGATGGCAATTTTGCTCCAACCTATGGGGACCTGACCCGATCTAATCTGAAGATTAATTAGCCGGTTTCAGGTTCGGGCTGGGGGGGGAAACAAAATATCTTTGGATAGGCACGGAATAGTACCGGACATGATATATATATTGATAAATATTCAAACCCGTTTCATGCCCAAACCTATGTTATCATCTTAATTATTTGATTTTTGAGATAAACATTTCAGTAAAGCAAAAAAATATTTAATACATATGATATATTAGATGTAAACTACAAAATATAACAATACTTTTAATTTAAATCAATATTGATCATGCTAATCAAACGGTGAAAATGTTTGAATAGATATAAGTGTGAATAGGGTTTAAGCATTTAACATGTGTATGTGCCATGCAAGAAGCATTTAAGTTTCAAAATTCAACTGTCTACCTTAAGTTTTCTCAATTGTTTGGTTTGGGTTAATGAATGCTTGGATTTTAGTTCATAAATGCTTTTAATTTTAAGGATGTCATTGCGGTTGGGGTCGGCACTCATACCCGCCAAGCTACCCGTGAAAGCAAAAGACCCTGCCCGGTTCTCCATACGTAACGGTCTTGATATTGAGGTTCGGGTGTGGGTTCTGGCAGAGATACCCATCCCGACCCGCCCATCACCATCTAAATGTTGAAGTCTGCTGAGTTTGAAAAGTTAAGGTTTGGACGCTGAACAATATTTAAAATTGACGTTATATTGTATACCAAACGATAATTTGGAGATAAAATCAGAAGGAACCCTACAGTCATCTTAACTTGAACATAGACATATTTATAACTACCTAGCTAGAGAACCCAATATTTACAGAAAAACTCCACCTTATGCATTGTTTTCTTTTCATAATAAGTTGTCTTTGTGATTGGAAATCATTGCACCAAGTCCTTAGGACTAACAATTCTGTTTTATTTGAGTTTAGCAACCCATGTTCGAGCCATCCTTCGCATGGGTGCCTTCGAACTTTGTCAAGTGGGGAGGTAGTCATGATCGAGCTTGTTCCGACCTAAACTTTACCGCGAAGAGGGTTTCTTGTCATAAAAAAAAAAAAAAAAAACATATGCTCCAAATGCCTGAGCGAACCGTCTGCTGATCATGGAGAAGTTAATGTCTTTTGTAGGAGCTAGCCATTCTTTTGCATGAAATACATCAGGAGTTGGTGAGAGTGACACCAACACTACTGGGAGCATTTGAAGAAAGTAAATTTCAAAAACTAAGTGATGTTAGATGTAATACCTTAAAGTTTAATCGGCTTTCTATTCGGTGAATCATTCGATGAAGAAAAGAAGAGAAAGTTTGAAAGAGCCGAGGAAAAGGAGGAAGGATAGAAAACGACATATCGGCGGCTTTTGGTTAAAAATAAAGATAAAGAGCATGCAACTCCATCAAATATTTCCTCTCATTCTTCCCTCGCTTTTCCCAATGTGACGAACAATCTGATCGTACCACCAAATCCGACTAAAAGATCTGACATGACCTTCTTTCATCACGTTCTGTGCCTTTCATTCCTTTACTATCGAATCAAAATAAATTTTAATCGTTCAACTTCATGTTTGATGATGCACATACACTTTAATCACGTTAGCAATTTTGCTTTTAAATTTTAAATCTCAATCATTAGTTAATAAAAAGTAAACGATTGAGATTTATTTATATTTACTAACATCAAGTCCAATTTCTCTCTCTCTCTCTCTCTCTCTCTCTATAAAAAATATTTCATGTACATACTCATTAGTGCTTTAATCTTTTTAAAGTTTAACAGCAAATAGTATCGAATATATTTATTACACTTTCAAAAAGTATTACAACAACTAACCCTTTCATACAACACGTAGTCACCTACCACGATTCTTTGTTTCCACTTTGTCCTATAATGTGTCATTCTACTCAATATAAAGTAGATTATTCTTTATTATTTTCTTTCCAACACTTTGTTGTCGTCATTTTCATCTTTTAACATTTTCACAACCTAGTTTTCATATTTCTTACAAGAGCATCATTGAGTTGTCTTTCTACATGTTCAAATCATCTTAAACGATTTTCTCTCATTTTATCCTCTATTGATGTTACTTCCAATTTGTTTATAATAACCTCATTATGTATATGTCTTTCCTTATTTGACTACTCATCCATCTCAACATCTTCATTTATGTTAGAGACATCTTTTGTACATGTTGATGATTAATTGTCCAATACATAGAACCATAAAATATAGTAGGTCTAATTGTTGCTTTATAATATTTATATTTCAACTTTAATGGTACTTTCTTATCGCATAGAATACCTAATGCCCCCCTCTCCATTTTAACCAACCGACATTAATTCTATATCTAACATCTCCATTTATTTTTTCATCACTTTGAAAATTGATCCTAAGTATTTAAAACTTTTCTTGTGAGGGATTCAATGTATATCAATCTTAATTTCTATGTCCTTTCAAATACCCAAATAATCAAACTTACATTCCATATATTCTATTTTTGTTCTACTAAATCAAAAGCTTTTACTTTCTAATGTTTCTCTCCGTAGTTCCAATTTTCTATTATTTTTTTCTTTAGACCCATCCACTAACACAATGTCATTTGCAAATGACATATACCAAGGCACTTCATCTTGAATATGTTTTGTTAACCTGATCAATGACTAATATAAATAAATATAGACTTAAAGTTGATCCCTGATGTAACCCAATCTTAACTTTAAATAAGTATGTCATTCCTTCATGAGTCATCACGCATGTTTTTGCATCATCATACATGTCTCTTATAAGATTTATATATATCAATGAGATACCTCTCTTTTTAAAGTTTTTCAAAGAACATTTCTTGACACCTTATCATAAGTTTTTTCTAGATCAATAAATAGCATGTGAATGATCTTTTTTTTTCGCTCAAAAATGTTCCATAAGATGTCTCACTAGGTGAATCACTTCAATAGTAGATATGTCGGGCATAAATCCAAATTGGTTCTCTGTTGTACTCGATACTTGTTTTTACATATGTTCGATAATTCTTTCTCATAATTTCATAGTATGACTCATTCACTTTATATCTCGATAATTCACACAATTCTCAATGCCTCCCTTGTTCTTATATATGGGTATAAGTATATTCACTGTCCATTACTCGAGCATCTTTTGGGTTCTCTATATTTCATTAAATAGTCTTGTGAATCAAGTGAGTCCTATCTCTTTTAGGATTTTTTATACTTCTATAGTAATATTGTCTCGCCCTATATATTTACCAATTTTTATATGTTTAAGAGCTTTTTTAACTTCCTTCTTTTGAATACGCCGATAAAAATTACAGTTTATCTACTTTTATGATTTGGGTAACTCTACTAAGCTAATTCTAACATTTGTATTTTTATTAAAAATCTTATAGAAATAATTTTTTCATCTATTTGTAATATCATCATTCGCCATTAAAATCTTCTCATCTTTGATGCATCTAACAAAAGTAAGATCATTATTTTTCTTATCTCTAAATTTAGTTATCCTAAAAATATTTATTTCACCTTCTTTAGAGTTAACCTTTTATATAAATCCTCGTAAATTTTGGATTTTGCTTAAATAACGCATTTTTTCGCTTCTTTCTTTGTTTTTTAATAAGCATCCAAGTTTCACTAGTCTTCTTTGGCTAATACAATTTGTAATATATTTTTTTTGCCTTGATTTTATCTTAAACTTCACTCCACTACCAAGCTTTCTTTGTGTTGTTATTCCTCCATTAGATTCGCCTAACACATCTTTTGCTATTTCTATAATATGTATAGCCATATTGTTTCATATATTAGAAGGTGTACCTACATAATTTCAAGCATCTCCTTAAGAACTTTATGTTTAAATATATGTTTTTTATCACATTTGAGGTTACGCAATCTAATCTAAATAACTCTATGCACTCTATTCTTCTTTATCTACTTTTTTACTTGGAAATTCATTACTAAAAGTCGATGTTGAGTAGTTAAGCTTTCTCTTATAATTAACTTGCAATCTTTATAACACAATCTATCTTTTTTCCTACAAACAAAATAATCAATTTATGTTTATGACAAGCCACTCTTACAAGTAATTAAATATTTATCTCATTTTTTGAAAATTGTATTGGCTATAAAAAGATCAAAACCCATAGCAAAATTTAAAATCTCCCTACCCTCCTCATTTATATCTCCAAAACCATAGTTTTGATGAATACCTTGATACCCTAATGCATCTTTACCGACATGTCCATTTAAGTTTCTTCTTAAATAAATCATCTCCTTTTGTGAAATTCTTTACATTACTTTATCTAACTCATCCCCAAAAGCCCTCTTTATACTATCTTATAACCCTACTTGGGGTGCATAAGCACAAACTATATTCAAAGCCTCTATTCCTAACACTAATTTCACTATCATAATTCGGTCACCATATCGTTGTATGTCTATTGCACCTCCTTCAAATCTTTATTTACAATAATACCAACTCTATTTCGAGCTTTCTACTTTTCTGAGTACTATAATTTAAAACTTGCATTATCAATATCCTTTGTTTTTTCTCTCACTCAATTTGTCTTTTGTAAACATAGAATGTGAACCTTTCTCTGAATCATAGTATCTACCACAACCCTCCTTTCCTAAGTACTATAATTTACACTCGTTATCAGAAGCCTAACACAACCCTCCTTCTTTATCCAGGTTTTAGACCGGACATGCCAAGGTGATCCCTTACATGGGTAGAGTTACTTTTAAAAAGTATTAAGGTACTTTCTTTTATTTTTAAAAGTTGAAGTTCAATTTTTTATCTAAGTTAAGAATGTTAAAGATGCATGTATACATGAGTTAATTTCTCTCTCTATAGTGATTGGATTTGTCCATCGTTAATAATGCTCAATCATGTTCGACCATTATCTTCTAGAGACTTTAGTGTGACAACATTATCTTTCACTTTTTTCAAAATTTTTCAAAATTATTTAAATTACACTAATGTTACCGAAAAACAATGAGTGAATATGTGAGGCGGACAAGATCCAATTATATATATACAGAGAGAGAAAAGAGAGAGATTACTTCATGCATACATATTCATGCTCAAATTTGTTTTGTCATCCCCACCGTTTCAATGATCAATATTGAAGATTTGAATTAAAAAAAGTAAAAATACAAATATACTTTTGTATGTTACATTTAATGCACCTCTTTTTTGTTTTATCACCTTAATGGATCACCTCAATAATTAAATGGTTCAGATGATAAAGTGGATTTTAGCATTTACAAGTTTACAATTTTTCGTATATATAATTGCTATGGTATTCAATGTGGCCTGTAATATAAATTATTGTGTTCCACTATATTAAGTAGTGATATTGGATATTGTATAGTGATTGAATATCATAATTGTATACCCTTTGAAAATAAAACACATTTTCCATCTTATATATATATATATATATATATGTGTGTGTGTGTGTGTGTGTGTGTGTGTGTGTGTATGTATTAGAGAGAGAGAGCATAGTATATATGCACACTCATTTGATCTTTAAGATTAATGTTTGAGAACTTTAAATAAAAAAGTAAATAATAGTGGATGCATTTATTAAAGTATTGTTTCTGAAATTTGAGAACTAGCAACTACTACCACTCTTTATAGTATGGATTTCCTTGGTTCAATGTAGGCTGCATCTTCACCTTCCTTCCTGGCAAGGCACTCAAATTAGTTACCAAAAGCTTGTGTATTTCTAGGCTTAATACACACTTATTTTTATATGTTTTCACTATATTCATTTGCACCAAGCCACCACCAGAAACATATCTTCAAGGCAAGTCTATCGAATCGCGAGACCTATTTTATCAGCTTAACCCTCCATTAGTGACCCTAAAACAAAACAACCATAATAAACGCGTTTGCTGTCCTATTGAGTTTGTCATACATATTGCTTCCTTTCAAATTAAACCCATGAATTCTATAGTTTGATTAGTCAAAAGCATGATTTGAGAGTTCTAATATTCAATTATCAAAATGCAAGAAAGTTGGATGATTTAGAAAATCAGAAGTTGACATTCTTAGTGCAGCTTATTAAATTGCTCGTTTCAAACACATCTTTGAGGTCAACTAG
Organism: Brasenia schreberi; assembly: GCA_036023115.1. Classification (NCBI taxonomy): domain Eukaryota; kingdom Viridiplantae; phylum Streptophyta; class Magnoliopsida; order Nymphaeales; family Cabombaceae; genus Brasenia; species Brasenia schreberi. The sequence continues at coordinate 5,481,574 of JAYKKT010000052.1, forward strand.
TTCATTAAATTGAATTGTTTTACACACAATGTGGTATCCCTTTTTCGCTAAAACCCATAATTGTGGATTCTCTTTGTCTAATCTAAGCCACAATTGGGTTTAGAATGAGCAATCTACGAGGAAGAAGTTGTAAGTCAAGTGTACAAAGAGCAATATCCACCTGGTTAGGAGGTTGACTCATAAGTTGATGGTCATGAGTTTGATACCTGGGTTGTTCATCTTTTCTCATCGCGCCATTGCACAAAAAGAAAATATTGTAAGTTAACTAATGCTGATGTAAAGCGAGGATCTTATTAAACAACAAAATTTTAGATTGAAGACACACACACACACATATATATATAGAGAGAGAGAAGAAAAAAAACTTTTTAATATATGTTATCATACTTAATTGATAGCAAATTCAAACAAATATCAATCATTTATATTTGATGATGAACAATTTGAATTTGAATTTAAAAGAAGTTTTCATTAACAAAGTATACCTAGAAAAGTACCCGTACACTTTTCACTTTTTAAATTAAAATTTAGATGATGAATGGTTAAGATTTAGTAGGACTTAAGTATGTTATCGTATACCAGTTTCTCTCTCTTATATATATATATATATATATATATATATATATATATATATATATATATATATATATATATATATATATATATATATAATAGTAAATATTAAACCCATGTCCACTCAAATATCTCTATTGTATGATTAGATTTAAATTAAAGCAACGATGCATTTTTATATTTTACAGTGCATTAAATGTTTTGTATTTATCACTTCAACAGCTTATCTCAATACAATAGATTCAAACATTTAGCACTTTCTATATATACATATAATATTATTAATGATTTTACAGTTATGATATGAACCAACTCACCATTTTTAAGAACGTAAGGTTGCTTTTCGTCGTCAATTCATACCGCTCCTTTTGCGTGAGGATCGTTTCTGTGATTTGCCGAATTGAAAAATGATAATACCTTTAACTTAAAAAATTGGTTGCGTGTTAATGAGGCTGCCACTATGATTTTTTGGATGTGGCAAAGCAATATAATATTACAACAAGGCTTTATGCTTCATTGTCACAAGGACACGTCCATGCTTGTAGAGTGTCATGTTTGAGATAGAGATTATTGTATTAATCAATTGATAATTTTCAGTTAAGTGTGCATCTTTACGGTATTCAGAAGTTGATATTATGAGAAATTAGGTAATTAGATATGATCGGTTCAAAACAGGTGCCGAATTATAATTCGATTGAGCTAAAAACAAGCCAAGCATACTCAAACCATAACCAAGCTGACATCCCCGATTCAAATTATAGTTTCGTTTCATATAATTTTTTTTTAAAAATCACTTTTATTCAGCAGTTTCGATTATTGAATTAAACCGAAATTATCGGGTTTTTTAAACAACCGGTCCCGATCTACCTGAAACCTGCCACATATGGAGATAAGACTTAGTTAGGGGTCTTTTGTGGCACTAAAACCTCATGATAAGGGTCCTCACCTTCAAGCCCTACAGTGGGACTTGTGAAGTGGAACCTCTAACTTAGACATGGCCTTATCTCGAACCAGTGTTTCAAGGTCTTGGTTTTCTTGTAATTAGGAACCATAATCAAACCGGACCATTACACTGCCTAGAACAGAAATCTCGGTTCTGATTTGAGGCTTAAATCGTATAGAACCGGAAAAACCATTAAAAACTCTGCAATTGAAAAACAAAACTTAAGAAATTTTGTAAGGAACCGGTAGTTTGAAACATTTGGTTCCAATATCAAATTCACGGAAGGTGGAACCTGAACTACGGGTGTCCCCAGTTCCTTGTTTGGTTTCTTGGATTCCTAGCTTGATATGGTTTTGGTTGGACTTGCTGAACCAGTTTGAAACCGATCATGTCTACTCTGACTGCCAAATCTACACGGGGATGGCAATGGAACTATTATCAGGTCCGGCCTTTCTCTTACCGGTACCTGATTTTAACTCGAATAATATTTATAAAAGTAGTTTTTACTTATACAAACATAATTCAAATAATCGATCAAGAATTTGAAAATTCAATTTCTTTTACATGCATGCGCAAAGACACATGCACATGCACATGCCGGATTGTGTATGGGTAGGTATGGTATGGAAGAATCCTGGTAACGGAACCGGGTCAAACCTACCCGGATCAATATGGATTTTGTTGGGTTAGGGCTCATGGGACCGACCAATGTTGCCATTAAGTCTATAATGCATGTATGCACACACACACATACACACATTTGTGGATGCAAGCCTACACATATTTTCGGGTTCCATCAAACAAATTTATTTTCAAAACAACTTCTTTTAATCCAAAGAAAGATAGATGCATTTGTCATGAGTTATTTATGAGGGTAAGTTCTAATCAATTTCGCAGGAAAAAAATAATATTGGTAACGCCAACTTTTGAAAACAATGCGAACAATTTTCCCATTACCTTTCAAGTAACACATATAAAACTATATGAGCATGAACGGTAGTACATATTTTAATGATCGTTTTCTATAATACCACTTTGGTTCACTGGAATGACATTAACACATGACATGGACAGATAAAAAAGGTTTATATATATTCTCCCTCTCACCCACAAAATCCCAAAAGTAGAATATGCATTATCATGGGAGCTTCTTATATATATAATATGTATATGTATATATATATAGAGAGAGAGAGGGAGATAGAGATTGGATCCCACCCACTTATGCATGACTGTTACTTTTCGTTGGCATGAGTATAATAACATGAATCTATATATTCTTTTAAAAAGTCTTTAAAAACCTTTTAAATTATATTCATGCTACCCGGAAATAAACACGAGTGAACATGTCCGTATTGGGTAGGATTCAATTTTCACACACATAGAGAGAGCGACTAAAATACTTTGGGTAGTCTACCCGTATAGTAATCATGTAATGATGATATAATAGACTACGTACTTTGCGTAGAACGGAACACACATACAATCGTGCATTTAAAATTTATACACACTATGGGTTAAGAGGTTGCAGGCAAGCATATATTGGTTCTCTCTCTCTCTCACACACACACACATTGGAGTAAGTGCGTGTGTGTGTTCACATGTACGTGGAATTCTATATTATACAAATTAAACAAAATCTATATATATATATATATATATATATATATATATATATATATATATATATATATATATATATATAGAGAGAGAGAGAGAGAGAGAGAGATCTTGTATATTAGAGTGGATTGATGCACTTTTGGTCTCAGAGTTTCATGCGGATTCTCTCAAAATCTTAACTGTATATACAGCTTCAGTCTCAAGAGAGTGGTGGTTTCCCCTATGCAACCCATAACTCAAACCAAGCACTCGGCTTACCTGATTTTACTCATTACGAGAAAAAAATTCCTTCATGTTGCTAACTTAACGTACCCAGCCAATTCCTGAAGGGCCCTAAATTCCCCACCCGGATTGGACAGGTTCCGGGTTCAGTTCGGCTCCACAAGGTCCTGTTTGGGTTTGATTTCATCTGTAAAAACAATCTAATAATGGTGGTCTTCAGTTAGACCAGGGTCTTTTAACGGGTAGTAATGGATGGGTTATGGGATTTAGTTCCTGAATCCACTAGCTAGTTGAACCAGAACCGAATCCACTAGCTACCTATAATTGATTTACAAACGGAACCGAAGCCAAACTGGAAATAAAATGGGATAGGGGGCTTCCACCAAAATCTCTTTAATAAAACCAAGCTGGCTTCCCTCCAGTTTAATTTTGCTTCCAATTATGCTGGTTTTGGGTTTGGTTAAGTGTGTTTGATTCGTGTTGTCAGGATGTAGAATTATAGGTATAGACTTACATTCAATATGATTTTGGACCTCTAGTTTTGAACTGATGGTATCAGTTTCATATCCGATTTGGCTGCTTTGCAGATAGGACCATGACTTAACTGGGTCGGTTCCGGTTATAGTTCCTTCATTGAAAGAGATTGGTGTTTGGTTCAAACCCGTTAGGGCCGAGTCTAAACCAGACACCTCTAACTGGAAAACATTTCTATGAACCATGATGTCGAGGGTTCGATCGCACCTAGCTCGCGGTGTAGACGGGGCAAAGGGCGAAGCTGGAAGGATTAGTGCACGCGGCTAGGGTCACAAGGTCGCGGGTTCGAATCCCACCACAACCAACTCTCTCTCTCTCTCTCTCTCTCTCTCTCTCTATTTATACGACCACCCTCGTCCAAAACACTACCCACAAACGCCACCCTGCACTCTCTCTCTCTCTCTCGGAGCAAGAAGAGAGAAGCAAAAGAATCCGGGAAATACAAAGAGGAAGAAGATGCCGAATTATTACCAAGAGCTGCCGGAGAGCGAGATGCTGAGCCAGCCGACGATGATCCAGCCGGCATCGCCGACGCCCCACCACACTCTCTACCTCTCCAATCTCGACGACAACTGGTTCCTCCGCTTCAACATCAAGTACCTCTTCCTCTTCCGCTCCTCACCAGATGTCTCTGCCCTCCGCTCCTCACTCTCCTCCCTCCTAGTCCATTACTACCCCCTCGCCGGCCGGCTTCGAGCTGACGACTGCCACCCGGCCGCAGAGAAGCTCGTCGTCGACTGCACGGGAGAAGGAGCGCTCTTCGCAGAGGCATCGATGGACGCCACCTCGGACGATTTCCTCCGCCTGTCCCGGTGGCCCAACTCATCTTGGCGCACCCTTCTCTACCGCCCGCCCGGCGCGGGATTTCTCTCTCTGCCTCCCCTTCTCGTCCAGGTAATCAATTAGAAGGGTCAGTGACCTTTTCGTCAATTGCTCTTTCTATTCTCATCGTTCTGACTATGGAAAATAACGGGATAAAATTTGATTGTTTCAACCCGAAATTTCTTGATATTTTGGAACTTGGCGATATTGTTTCGAGAATGGTGTAAAGTTCAATATGTTCTTGTAATATTTCCCTTTTTGATAGAAATGAGAAAAAACTTTTATATAATATATGATTTTTCACCAGAGTTTGATATTTTAAAACCTTATACTTCTTTTTATATTTCAAGGAAAAAATGTAACGAAAAAGATAATTCAAAAACATCAAATTGCATTTTTGAGTAATATTTTGTTGGAGGGAATTGTATTGTGATGACAATTTTTGCATGTATTTTCTTTTAAAAGTTGGAAATAAATCCGTTTCTCATGGACCTTAATGACACCTTTATTTTCCTTCAAACTTAAAACCAGCATAGAATCCACAGCTTGCCCAAAGCTGATGAGGATTGCTTTTCTTAGGAAAAGGAATCCTAAGTGCAACTTGGTTGATCCGAGGCTGGACAGCAGGATCAAGTATTTCTTGGCTTTCGAACTGTTTTTCCTTTTTTGAGAAGACTTGATGTTCTACTTTCATAGGGTTACCTTCATTTGTTTCTGGAAAATTTGGCGTTTTCCTTGGCAAGATTTACCAAGGAAAAGGTTTCTCACTCTTGATTCATCCTTCTTTCCCTGGATTTTCTGGTCCCCTTCTTGGTTCTGCTTGGCGAGCCACCCATTACCAAACCGCCCCAATCCGGTACTTAACCTTCAATGACCTGAATGACTAGGTCCACTTCGACTTGGCCGTGCACTTGCGGGCTCGGCCGGGTGAGAAAACTACACCCAGACCAAAAGCCAGCACACTGAGCCTGCAAAGGTGACCCCGAAGCAACCAGATCGTGTCGAGTCGGAAACTCGATCCTCTGAGTGCTCAACCTTAGCCTTCAACTTGTCTTGGAAAATTGAAAGTTAATAAAGTAGAAATATGTGATCTGTCTCAAACAAAAGGACATGATTTTGCTAACTTTTGTTTGGGGGATTCACTTTCCAGGCAACCCATTTGCGATGCGGAGGCATGATACTGTGTGTGGGCATGAATCACTGCCTGTGTGATGGCATTGGAAGCTCTCAATTCTTGAACGCTTGGGCCGACACGTGTCATGATCCCACTTCTCGGATCGCGGTCCCACCGTGCTGGGATCGGGAAACCCTCAAGCCCAGGGCCCCACTCAAGGTCGAGTTCGCCCACCCGGAATTCGCCCAACCCGAACCCGAGACCAACAGCCTTAGCCTGGCTAACCCGACCGAGCCGTTTGTTCCCGTTTCCATCACCTTCCGACCCGACATGATCCTACGGCTAAAGCGGCTCTGCGCTCCGTCTATCAAGTGTACATCCTTCGAGGTGCTTGCGGCGCATGTTTGGCGGTGCTGGGCTCGGGCCATGGCTAGGAAGACTGTAAAACTCTTATTCACAGCCGATATCCGGGCTCGGCTGGAACCGCCTTTGCCTACTGGGTACTATGGGAATGCAATTGTGCTTGGTTGCGCCGAGTGCGACCCAGAAACACTAGGGCATGGGAACATCTCCCAGGCAGTGAAGGCATTGCAGGCGGCGAAGGCGATGACTCTCTCCGCCGAACATGTAAGGTCTGTGGTGGACTTGCTTGAGGAGAGGCGGGCGGCGGTGGACCTGAGCTCGAGCTTGGTAGTGACCCAGTGGTCTCGGCTGGGGCTGGACCGGGTTGACTTCGGGTCCGGGCTGCCCGAGCACGTGGGACCCATCTCCAGCGAGGTGCACTGCGTGTTCCTGCCCGTGGTGGGCCAGCCCGAATCGGTTACCGTTTTGGTGTCAATGCCACAGACTAGGTCCCACAGGTTCGAGTGCTACATGCGTGATCTGGGAGACGTACAGATGGAGGGCCCGATCGAGGTCATGCCAAATTACCCACTTTACCCCGTTGAGATCTAATGCCCCAGTAGCGTGTATAGCACCAACTGAAGCACACAAAGATCAAGCTCCTTTGATGAGATGATGCCACCTTCTCAATTTTAGATGGTGGACTTTTCGAAATTGATTGACCGATATGAGAAATCTTTTACAAGAGAAAAGTGGTGTGTATATTGTCATATTAATATTAACGGAAAAGTGGATTGAATGCCATCTTCTTTCACGAGCTCTAGAAGAACAAACGAGCGTGCAATAGATCCAAATTTGGCTGGTTGAAATATATGAGGACACTATTTCATTGCCTTGATATTCAAATTAATAAACCCTTATTCCACTTATGAATGTCTCCCTTGTTATATATAAATGCAGATATTATTCAAAATGGATTATGATTTCGATCTAAAATTATGTAATCAAACCCAAAATCACTATTTTGATCTTTTATACTTAAATGCTTATATGACTCTACATGGTTCATGATGTCAGACCGAAAACCATGTAACCAAACCCACTTAGCATAATAAAAGACTTGGTTTTGGTTTTGGTTAATAAATCATCATTTTCATATCCTATACTTAAGTGCAATATGACTCAAAATCCATGTGAACAAACCTTTTCTCTTTGGTACAATGGGGAGGCTGAAGCCAGATGCACACCCCGGGCATTGAACTCGTGATCTACAACTTGCGAGTTGAACGGACACCAGCCAGGCGAGCGGGCATGTTACGCATTAGAAAAGCCTTCTAGTTGTTACAAGACACGCAGTTGAAAATTGTGAAGGACACGCCAGACTAATATCCCATAATTAATTATCCAAACATTTTGCTAATTGAGTGACAACCATGTTTATAAGTACAGAAAATAACTCCACTTGTAATGAGAATATTCAAAACTGCATACCTTCACGGCTAACTTGAGGAAGAAAAATGGTTATTCGTGTCACCTTAGAGAGTCAAGTAGGATGACACGCTGAGAGTTTGTTACACAGGGTTCCTTTCTCTCTCGGGCAGTTGACCGAATGTATACTCTTTTTAGTGAACTGCCAAGCTCATGCTTGTCTTTTATTCGGTACAAGGTACACGAGAATCTTTGAGATATCGGAGCATTGTCGTATTTATCATCAGCACTCATATGGACCATATGCTCCTGCAGCATCCGCGTGCATCTTGCATGAATGTGTCATGTAGTTATTCTCTTTCTCTCTCTCCATATATACATATATATATACATATATACATATATATACATATATATATATATACATATATATACAGATATATATATATATATATATACATGTGTATATACATACATATGTATATACATGCATACATATACATAAATATACATACATATACATATATATATATATATATTATGTATGTATATATACACACACAAGTATATATATATATAGGCTCTTGCTTTTTCATGATCACCTATTGGTTTTTTATGAAATTAATAAAATTTAAAAAGTTAAGAGTTTTTTAAAAAGTACATCAGACAATATCAGTGACCAAGTATGGGTGGGCAATAAGTGATGTGTAAGATCCAATCATTATATATAAGAAAGTGGATCTTGCCCATCTCTCATATGCCCACTAATGTTTACTCATTGTTTGTCAGTGGTATGCATATAATTTAAAAATATTTAAAAGCTTTTAAAAAAATGAAAGATAATATTAGCAACTCATGTTAATAAAAAGTAATAGTTGAGCATGAAAGAGTAGATAAAATTCAATCACTATATATAAGAAAACTAAATCATGTTTACCTTGGACATATTCATCCATTATTTTTTAGAGTATAATCTAAATATCTTTCAAGCATTTTAGAAAAGTACATATTATTAACTCATGTCTCTCAAAAGGAATAATTGAGTATGAGTGAAGAACGTGGGTAAAATCCAACGATTATATTATATATGTATATGTTACCATGCCATTGGATCTGACAAAGATGTGATAGAAAAGAGCTTGGCTTTGTCAGATTAAAGGGCTTGTAAGCAGCTAGCTCAGATCTAGCGCTAGCAGCTTACTTTTATTTTATATACAGTCATCAAACATCGTTTAGTTTTCCTTTTTCTTTGGGTAAATATTGATGGCTCAGCCAGCCGTTCATGTAGATGATAAGAGGGAATGGAGTTTTGAGAGTAGTGATTTAGTCTTTCTCTACCAAATTAGGTCTAAGTGCATGGTCCTTTTCAGTTACACAAGCATATACAAAATCTACGTTCAGTAGACTATGCATCACGACATGAATGGGCAGGATCCAATCACTCTTTCTCTCTCTCTCTCTCTCTCTCTCTCTCTCTCTCTCTCTATATATATATATATATATATATATATATATATATATATATATATAGTGTGTGTGTGTGTATGTATGTACATGTATATATGTATATATATACATGTATATGGATAAATACATACATAGAGAAAGAGACAGTCAACTAGCAATGGTATTGAGTCATAAATTGAAGGTCATGAGTTTGATACACGGGGTGGGGGGCATTTGGCTTCGGACTTCCCATTATATGCTGATATAATAAAGAATTAATGTACTTAATCAGTTCGACTCCGGCAGCATTTGGGCATGAGAAAGCTTTATCATGTGTGGTTCTTTATCATGTGTGGGACGTAAGGCACAGCGACTATGTTTGCACTTGTATTTTATCTCTAAAAGTGCTTCTCGCCATAAAAAAAAGAGTCCCATTTCTTGTCATTTTCAATTGAATGATCACTTCTTTAGACATTCAAATCCAATTTAGTTTTGGCATCAAACATGCGATCTACATTTGTGAAGAACAGCAGTTTGTGAATGATATATACTATGCATGGGAAGGCATTATCATCAATATCATTGCTACGACAGGTACAACACAATTTTGTGACTTACCTTGATTTCGGAATTATGTTAATACTTCCTACATAATTACTCATCTTACTTAGTTGAGGGATAAAGTTATCACATACAGTGGTATATATTAGGAAAACAGGATCATGCCTACTTGTTACGCTCATTAATTGCTTTCCGATGATGAGTATGATTTAAAATAGATTAAAGATTTTGAAAAAAAATGAAAGTAAGATGTTATTATACTCATCTTTTCGAAAAATTATAATCGAGCATAGCAAGATCCAATCAAAGAGAGAGAAATAGAGGAAAATCGAATTTCCATGGTTAAAATACTCTCATACTTACCCATTATTTTTCCATTCCATGAATATAATTTAAAAATTTTAAAGGTTTTTTAAAAATAAAATAAATTGTATTACACTTATACCTTTAAAATGATTGTGTATAAGTAATATAGTAAGCAACGTCAATAGTAGCATGATCCTATCACTCTCTCTATATATAAATATATATTTTAGACAAATATGCTCGGGATGATTGACAAGAGGATATGATATGATTATCTTGATGATGATGACACCGAACTTTCACTTTCCTTATCCAACTTAGCTAGCACTGCATATTGGTATATGGCACGTGGCCTGGCCTTATATATATATATATATATATGTGTGTGTGTGTGTGGAGAGAGAGAGAGATTCACCCCCTCGAACTTTAAACCTTAAATAAATAAAAAAAGATTATTAACAATTTTAAGATAGATCCTTTTCGTTCATAGAACGTAAGACCCCACTGCAATCAAGATCATGCAGTGGAGGCCTTCACCGGTACCTTACATCATATGGTGGATATGCCATCTCTGTGCCTATGTGTGTGAAAGAGAGAGGAGAGTGGAGAGAATTGTACAGCATTGTTGATCTTCAAAAGGATTGTTTAATTTCCATGGCTCTTTTTCAAGGACATGCAGATTGCATGATACATGACCAGACGTTTGCACTCATCTTTTCGACGCCAGCATGAAATCAAGCATCATCATCATGTAGGAATCCCTCTCTCTCTCTCACTCACTCTCTCTCTCTCTCTCCCTCTCTCTCTCCGCTTGCAGAATCGCACTATGGTCGATATATTCCGCTAAACTAGAATAACTCTAGAAAAAATCAATTGAAAACCAGAGATACTCAAGTAAAACAAGAAACTGAATGACTGCTTAATACAGATCAGCTATTCAAGACATAAAGCATTATATACCATGATTATCTTCTTCATACGAATCCAAATTTCAATCGATGCATCTATAGACATTAATGTGTCACGCCACGTTTGGTGTAAAGGTTCCATTCAAGCAAGGAGCCGTAGCATAGCTCTCTTGGCTAGGGGTTCACTGGAAACAGCCGTTAAGTTCAAGGTCACCAGTTCGATACGAACGGGATTCAAGCCAAAACCCTAGCTGCTCTTACAAGCTGGGCAGGTGCAACCATGCCTCTCTCTTATGTTAGTTCCTAAAAACTAATCTCTCTCTCTCTCTCTCTCTCTCTCTCTCTCTCTCTCTCTCTCTCTCTCTCTCTCTCTCTCTCTCCGAGTGTCTGTGTCTCGGGGTGAAATGGGTGTCTATCAAAAGTAGTGGACGCAGTGCATTGGTGCCACTATGACTGCAAGTGCACTCTTTGAGAATTTGAAAGCAAATGAAATAAAGAGGAAGAGACCACACGCTCCAATATGGCCTGATTGAAAACTACAGCTAGCAAAAAGTGAAGAGCATTTCAGATAAGTCTTTTCTACTAGCTAGGCCAGCCTCATCCTAAAATATATCATCAATCTCTCAAGATATTGTATGATGCAGAAGTTTGATATATTTGGCAATGCAGCTTTCTTTCACTAACCAAATCCAGCCGAACCAAAGCCCAAGCAGGTGTTCCTTTCGAAACAATGAGAGAGAGAGAGAGAGAAGCAGAACCATGTGGTCTCTCCGCATGAGAAGGGTTTTATGTTCTTCTTTATGTAGACAAGTTTGCTGCAATTACCATGCTCTACAGTTTAAGCCTAGACAAGTGCTCTAAATAATTCAAGGGAAAGATTTTCAGAGATCTTCCCCAGAACTCTCTTTAAGGAAAGAGTTCTTCTTTGAAAACCTTTACAACAATTTCGAGATCCCCAGTTATATAGATTCTAATATTATTAAATCTTACGTTCTTCTCAAGGCTGAAATTTCTGGATCAAAAATTCTTAGGATCTTGTCATCAAGACAATTAAACCAAATAACACGAGATTCAGTCAGTTTCCTAGATTCATGAATCGTGTCATTAATTGAACATATCCGGAGATGAGAATAATCATATCTTAAATATGCCATGTGAATATAAGGTCATATAATTTTCATGAAAACACACACACACACACACACACACACACATATATATATATATATATATATATATATATATATATATATATATATATATATATATCTTGAATGAGTGGTACACTAGACCATTCAATTAAGAGATGTATCTTTTATTTTTTTAAAATAAAAAATAACTTCAGTGCACCTATACACCACGATTTAATACTCTTACAACTTTTTAAAGAAATAATATTTCTTTAGCATGATAATGCATTGTTAGAAGTGAACATATCCAGCTTCCCAATACACACAAAAAAACATATACACATACACGCATATATGTGTGCGTGGAATTAAAAGTGGGGAAGGATCTTTTAAGATCCTGATTTGATCCCAATATGCTGGATTCTTGGATTATTATTATCGATGATCTTGACAACCTTGGGTAGGTGGAACGTCAACCAATCCGCTTGTGATCAAGTTTTAGAACCTTGACCATGTCATGTTAACTCTTGATATTCTCTTCATTCCATCGATATGCCCTCAAGTAGCTTTCTGGTGATCCCTCTTGACAGAATTACTGGTGTCGTTTTCTCATCACGAGAAATTAATGATACATGTATATAAAAACCGAATCTTGCCACCCACTTATGTCAATCTATTATTTTTTAATTTAAAAAAATTAAGATTTAAAAAACTATAAAAATAACGTTGTCAAATTCATGTCTTCAAAAAACAATGATAATCCAATCACTGTACATGTTTAAAGTATATATATATATATATATATATATATATATGGATAAGCCCCTAGGGTTCTCCAACAATAAATGAATGGAGAAGTGGGCAGATGCTGTATGGCACTCGTGGAAGTTTATTATTCAACTCTCTTATTTAGGTTACGCGAATTCTTATCTGACTCTGGCGATATTATTAGGATATGTTCAAGGGGTTCCATTCTATTTAAAAAGAGAAAGCGTTGTCTTCTAGCAAGCATCAAAGTCCTGTTTGTGTAAGCTTTAGCAGGTTTCTTTTCGTCAAGATGCGTGGATTTCACGATTTGCAGCCAACAGTGGTGCCAATTGTAGCTTTGTGAACTTATTCATGCGTGGAATGCAGCTGCTACAGCTTGTTGCCCGAGGGGCACACAAACATATTCAAGTGTTTCTTGATCTTTAGTGTCAAGAGAGCTCCCCTTTTTTTAGGCCAATAAAATTGTGTAGCTTCTCTCTCTCTCTCTCTCTCTCTCTCTCTCTCTCTCTTACACACGGATATACTATTTTCTTTTTCTTTTGGTAGAATGGAGAGGTTAGAAGCCAGATCAGACTTCATGTATCGAACTCGTGATCTTCAATTTGTGAGTTGACCCCCTAGTCAGGTGAATGTGCATTGATTATGTCTTAAGTAGACATGTCTAGTTCTGAGTTGGGACCTCTAGTATGAACTAGAATTGAAGGTGGAAACCAGCCGAATCAGACCCGAAACTGTAACTCTTGGTTCTGTAGTTGTGAACCATTGGTTCAGCCATTATTTCAGAAATCTTATATAACTTTTATGGTTTTAGACTTGGATTGGAACTGAAATTGATTGGCTGTAGACTGAGACTGAAGCTGTCTCGGTTTCAGTTCGGTCCCGATTCTAGGTTCGAGGAGAACAGGAGATTGACATGTCTCTTCGAGTTCCTCGGCCTAGGAACTCTTGTTGCATCAGTATGCTAAGGTGGATATGTACCCCGGGAATCGATCGGAGATACCTCCGATCCCACGGTCATTATAAGTTCTAGGGTTTGAAAGCCCACCACCCCAAGTCCCTGTACGTCAGTCTTGGGCCATTGTAACCCCTTCAAGGGGTGTTTAATTATGAGTCCGGGAATTACCGGACTGGAACTATAATTCCAATTCTCATCGTTAGACATGGCTGGTTCATAACAGGCTCGACGGTTTTATCTAGAAACTTCTCAATTTGGTTACGGTTTAAGATATCTAAGAACCAATATGAAACTGGTTTAAAAACAGTCAGTTCAGTTTCTATTTGACATCCTCACTTGAACTCCACCTGACGCCCTAATCAAACAACAACTAAGCCTTTTCTCATACTAGACCGGGATGGATTCTTTGTTTCCACATATCCCTATCATTTGCCATGTTAGCATATAACTCACAATAAGCTGGATCATTCTTTATTGTTTCTTTCCAACACTTTTATGGTTGTCTTCTACCTCTTTTAATACTTTCCAAATTTAGTTTTTCATACCTTGTCAAAGGTTTTTCTTCTTATCTTCTTTCTATATGTCCAAATCATCTTAAACTATATTCTCTCATTTTATCCTCTATTGGTGTCACTCCTAATTTGTTTCTAATAATCTCATTATGTATATGGCCTTTTCTTGTATGATCACTCATCCATCTCAACATCTTCATTTCTTTCACAGACATCTTTTGTACATGTTGATGGTTAACTGCTCAACACTCAAAACCATAAAACATGGTAGGTCTAATTGTTGCTCTATAATATTTACCTTTTAACTTTAATGGTATCTTCTTATCACAAAGAATACCTTATGCTCCTCTCCATTTTAACCAAACAGCATTAATTCTATGTGAAACATCTCCATCAATTATTTCATCACTCTGAAAAATTGACCCTAGGTATTTAAAACTTTCCTTTTCAGGGATGCAATGTATGCCAATTTTAATTTCTATACCCTTTGAAGTAAACAAATGATCAAACTTACATTCCATATATTCTGTCTTTGTTCTACTAAGTTGAAAGGCTTTGCTTTCTAATGCTTCTCTCCATAGTTCCAATTTTCTATTAACTTTTTCCTTAAACTCTTTCACTAACACAATATCATATGCAAATAACATACACCAAGGCACTTCATCTTGAATATGTTTTGTTAACTCATCAATCACTATTATAAATAAGTATGGACTTAAAGTTGATCCTTGATGTAACCCAATATTAACTTCAAAAAAGTTTGTCATTCCTTCATTAGTCTTCACACATGTTTTTGCACCATCGTACATGTCTCTTATAAGGTTAATGTATGTCAATAAGATACCTCTTTTTACCAACGTTCTGCAAAGAACCTTCCTCGGTACCCTATCATAAGTTTTTTCTAGGTCAATAAATATCATGTGAAAGTCTTTCTTTTTTGCTCTAAAATGTTCTATAAGACGTATCGAAAGGTGAATCGCTTCAAGAGTAGATTTGCCTAACATGAATCCAAATTTGTTATCTGTTGTACTTGATATTTTTCCTAACCTACGTTCGATAATCCTTTCTCACAATTTCATAGTATGTCTCATTAACTTGATACCTCAATAATTCATACAACTCTGAATGTCTCCCTTGTCCTTATATATGGATATAAGTGTACTCGCTCTCCATTCCTCAGACATCTTTTGGTTTCTCCATATTTCATTAAATAGTCTTGTGAGCTAAGTGATTCCTATTTCTCCTAGCATTTTCCAAACTTTTATAGGAATATTGTCTAGTCCTACCGATTTACCACCATTCATATGTTTAAGAGTCTCTTTGACTTCATTCTTTTGAATATGTCGGTAGAAATTGTGGTTTATATACTTTTTTGATTTGGCTGACTCTCCTAAGCTAATACTAACATCTTTATTTTCATTAAAATGCTTATAAAAATAGTTTTTCCATCTATTTCTTATATCATCATTTGCCACTAGAATTTTTTCATCCTCGTCTTTGATGCATATAACATAATTAAGATCTTTAGTTTTCTTATCTCTAGCCCTAGCTATCCTAAAACTATCTCTTTCACCCTCTTTTGAGTTTAGTTTTTTATATAAATCCTCCCATATTTTAGCTTTTGCTTCACTGACGGCCTTTTTCGCGTCTTTCTTTGCTTTCTTATAAACCTCTAAAGTTTCACTAGTTTTCTTAGCATAATATAATTTGTAACATGCCCTCTTTGCCTTGATTTTATTTTGAACTACTTTACTCTACCACCAAGTTTCTTTTTGTACCAATACACCTCCCTTAGATTCGCCTAACACATCTTTCGTCACTTTTCTAATATGTATATCTATATTGTTTCACATCACAAGGTGTACCAATATAATTCTAAGTATCTCCTTGAAGGACTTTCTGTTTAAATATATTTTCTTTCTCGCTTTTGAGGTTTCACCATTTAGTCTGAATAGCTCAATGCACTCTTTCCTTCTTTGTCTATTTTTTTATTTGTAAATCCATAACTAAAAGTCGAAGTTGGGTGGTTAACCTTTCTCCTAGAATTACCTTGCAATCTTTACAACACGCTCTATCTTTTTTTCTACAAATAAAGTAATCAATTTGTATTTGCGATAAGCCACTCTTATAAGTAATTAAATGTTCATCTCGTTTTTTGAAGATTGTATTGACTATAAAGAGATCAAATGCCATAACAAAATTTAAAATCTCTCTACCTTCCTCATTTATATCCCCAAAACCAAAGTTTTCATTAATCCCTTGATATCCTAATGTCTCTTTACCAACATGTCTATTTAAGTCTCCTCCTAAACAAATCAATTTCCCTTTGTGGAATCCTTTGAATCACCTTATCTAACTCTTCCCAAAAAGCTGTCTTTATACTATCTTTTAGGCCTACTTGGGGTGCGTAAGCACAAACTATATTCAAAACCTCTACTCCTAACACTAATTTCAACGTCATGATTCGGTCACCATATCGTTGTATGTCTACTACACCATCCTTTAAATCTTTATTTATGATAATACCAACTCCGTTTCGAGCCTTTTCCTTACCTGAGTACCATAATTTAAAACGTGTATCCTCTATCTCCTTTGCTTTTTCTCCAACCCACTTTGTCTCTTGTAAACATAGAATATGAATCTTTCTACGAATCATAGTATCTACCACCTCCATTAGCTTATCGGATAATGTTTTGATATTCTAAGAACCAATATCAATCTTATTATATTGCACTAGCTTTTTTACTCCCTACATCCGTCAATATTAAAAATGTGGAGACCCTCTCTGTAAATTATTCACTACATTCGAGCAACAATATAGCGGGACTAACTTCTTTACCCACACTCGTCTACGATGTGAGAACCCTTTCTGCAATTGATTCACTACATTCGGACAAAAATGTAGTGGTTCTTCCTTACTTATCACTGCATTCAGGATCTGTAGGGCGTCGCGCTAGGCGGGGACGCCCTAAAACAATGCTCATAATTTGTGTAATCCATGGTATAAAAATCAGACAAAGTTTTACGCTCGTTGTTGGAAGCCTAACACAACCCTCCTCCTTTATCCGAGCTTGGGACCGTCAATGCAAGGGTAATCTCTTTAGATTTTATCAAATTGTTTAAGCAGTCTCTCATTCAAATTGGAACCAGAACCATAATCGATCCTAGATCGATTTAGTTACGTTTCAAGGTTTTGGGGGAACCGGAACCGAGAGCTTGGAACCGCATATTTCAATCAGTTTCCGTTTATCTAGAGCTGGACATTTCTACCCATCGTAATCAAATGCAGGTCTCATCACACCCTCAAAAGTGAGGTTTCAAAAACTCGTCAAAAGTGAGGTTTCAAAAGCTGAAACTATAATTATAGTTCATCACAATGAAATGCAAGTGTAGCATACATTACAAAGTGGAGTCATAGGATCCAGTCGATTGCCCATTACAAGGCTCTTCAATAGCCCAGGCAAAGTTTCAATCCCGGGGTCCTGACCTTGCAATCAAACATTCACTTGTGTTCCTATGATGGAAGGGTTGAGAAACTCCATTAAAAGGATTAGGTGATGGTCGGAATAAGCTATTCTAGGGAGCACCCAGACACAAGCCTTAGGGTATCTGAGAACCAACTTTCGATTGGATCCATGTCCGTCAAGCTCAAGCTCTCCATGACTTGGCAATTTTTAGCATTAATATAAAACGAACACAATAAAGAATACATCAAAGAGACCAAGCGAGTGAACTGAGGTTGAATCCAACCTTTCGGCAATCCCCCGATATTCCGTAGATCTAAAAACCAACAAAAAATTGAAATGGGTGCACTTAAAAGCCTGTGACAACTCCTCAGTCACATAGAAAAAGGTCGAATTTTCGCAGAAAACAGAAAAGCTACAAGGTGATTGTGAAAGGAGAGAATCAGAGTGCAAAAGGGTCGAAAAGTACGACCAGATCCTCTTTCAATGAGACACATGCACTTTATTTATCGCTCTTTTAATCCTTTGAGAACTTGTTTCTAAGTGAAGAACGAAGACGACGAACACCAAATTCTGTCTCTCTCCTTCACCCAACTTATTACGAACGTTATGTTGTGTTATCGCTTAAACTTTACCTGAATGACTATTGGCTTGACGTTTCGGTTCAAGATTACGAATCTCGTGTCGCATCAGACGTATCACTGTGTTCATATCCCTCTAAGTTTAAATAGCGCGGGCAGCTCCCGCGAGCAAGTCATGACGTTTTGTTAAAACTCTGGTTCTGAATGGGATTGATTGACCGGGAATTTCGATCAGCCTGCGAAGGAAAACCGAAAGGGACGAATTACCCCCAACAGTTGGAGGGGTTCTCCATGGATACTGCCCTAGAATGGAATCCGCCAAGTGCTGAAACGGAGCTCGAAAGTGAGGATTTTGAGCTTACGTTGATGCCTTTCTGTTTTTGCAGGGAATTAAACCAATCTTGAGTCTTTTCGTGAGTCAGATAGAAGGGAAGATTTGCTTCGTCCTTGGAGTATGAAATCCCTGCAGTCCGTTGTAGAGAATTGTCGTGCTTGATTTGTCTCGGTCAGACTTTTCTCGATCGTTTTCGTGGTTTTTATTCGGTGAATCATTTTATCTATTACCTTTTGGTTGGTTAAGTTATTAAGATAGCGTTATACAATGCATTTATTACATGCGTCTTTGGATGATTGAGATTTTGGGTTTAGTTTCTTTCTTCTCTTTAAGTTTTGGAGGACATTGGACTTTCTTGATGGTGTCACCGTGTTGATTAGGTATTCTATCGGATCTTTATGTCGATGAGAGTAACCAATTGTGGTTGGTTTGAGCAATGAATTCGGAAATTCTCCTTGATAAGATTTATGTGGATCTTCAATTTGATTGCAGGTTCTGTGCGCGTTATCCTGGTACATATTTCTTCACGAACTTAACAAGAATACGGCGGTTATTGGCATGTTTGGAGGGTGGCACACATGCGTCGGAATTCATTTCATATAAAGCCAACCTTTCATTCTTTCTTAGATCCTCCAAGCGACTTCTCTGACTTTTTTGCTTACTGGCATAAATAAGTTGTACTCTTTTGATTGATTTCTGCTGATTGCCGTTGTTTCTTTTTCTTGTGCCAGTAGGTTTGTTTAAGTATAGATATATAAATATCAAGAGTGTTTGGTGAAGGTGCACTGCTCGTGCTGTTGAAGAAGTTCATTGGTTGGGGAAGTGATTTAAATTTTCTTCTTTGCTATTTTCTTGACCAATTCTTTGTTATTTTGTATGTTGTCTAAAGTGACAGCTTTTCGATTCCTGTAGACTCTGTCATAAGTTAAAGGTGAATCTTATAATGTTGCCACAGGTTAGTGGATTTGTTTGACACTACCAAGATTTCTTGGATAAGTTATGTTAGAGTATGATTCACGAATAGATTCGTTAGGCATGGGACTCATCTCATTAGTACGTTCTTGCGGGTGGACACTAAACCATATAGGGGCAGTTGTAATCATCATCACCATCAAATGGCATTCTCTTTCCCATCTAGGTTTCACAGTCTTACTGCATTGTTACCTATCTAAGGCTGAAGCCTCGCCTCATGGTTGTTTCTATGTGTACTAACTGTCCCCAACCCGTACTCACAAAAATGTACATTAACTGGTCTGTACATACTACACCTTCCCAAAGTGCCAGTAAATGTGAAATTGTCATGCAACCCAAGCTCCGGAAGCTTGTAGATTATGTGGATCTCTCAAGTGGATTAGTTATCGCTTTTACATGATTATTCATAGTTGGGTGAATGTGATAACCGAATGGCTTTTTCTAGTACTTGTCTTCTATCGTTCTGATTTTGTCCTATGACTCTTATCACGTCTCTCTTTTTCTTCATTTTGGGTTGCAGCTACTGTTACTCTGATCAAGTTTTCTATGTGGTATTTATATGAGGCACAGTGACATTCGTTTGAATTTGTTCGATCACATGAGCCAATTTCCAGAAAGCTGCCTAGAGAGCATGTTGATCGCATGATATGGCTTTTTGGAGTTGACTGCTAATAGGGCACGAGATATTTCTCTAAGATGCCAAAGAATCTATGTAGCTGAACCCACTTAGTGTGGGAAAAGGCTTGGTTGCTGTTGTATTTTTGTCCAAAGAGCATGTTCATAAATTAAGCTGTGCAATATGGTGACTGTGGCAGCATGGCTTTCTAGTGTTCTACATGGGTAGCTGGACCGTGCGAACTTTAGCTAGAGGAGCCATTACTCTATCTATACTTTATACTTCAGTAAGAAGGAGATTGAGTAGAGATCCCCTTCTAGAAAGAATGGCATTAGATTCCTTAAAGTGTATGTTCTAGACTTTCATATTTTGTTTTCAGTTGACTGCATATTACGGCACATATGCATCTAGCCTATTGGATTACAATAATATGGATGTACTTACCTCTTTCCGTTTCATCGTATATGTATTGTCCAACAAATGGACTCATTTCTACATTTCTATCCATCATTTGCTTTTGTAAAGTGCTTCTAAAAATATCTGATAGTTACCTATCTTCTGGTTCAAATCTGCACTCGTTCTAAGTGTTCTGGCCCACTTTTATGTTGGTACTGGCATCTTCACTTCGTGGTCCTTTATCAAACGCAAAGAAAAAAAGATTAAGAGTGAGAGAGTGTGAAGTTTCCCTATCATCTGAAATTATCAAGTTCTGTTTTGATTTAGTGAGTGAGTTATGAGATAACTGGAAGTTTACCCTTCCAGAAGTTCTCTATTTTGAATTCTTTCATAAAATTTTAGGTTCGAATAAATTTAGTTGTTGTTGTTGTTCTTGTAGTCCTTTTCTCATATAATCATTTATGGTTTCCTGGATCAGACAGTCCTATGACTTGACTAAAAATTGCTTAACATTTAATGTGATGAGCCTCGGGTCACGATATAACAGATATCATGTTTTATCCAAGTTTTTTCCTTGGGGATTCCCAGCATAAGAATGATTGGCGGGTACAGTTTTATGCAATAAATAACTTGCACTGTTTATGTCTTCCAAAGTTCTTGAACCAATTTGTAAATCTACTTCTATCATACTTATTGGAGTCTGATGTGGAGCCTGATTCACTTTCCCATATTTTGTGCTGTACCTGATCTGTAATGGGTTTGCGTTTGATAATAACCAATCTAAACAGGGTAACCATGCAATATTTGAGGGGTATATATATATATGTGTGTGTGTGTGTGTGTGTATCTATATATATAAAGCAGCGCCCATTTTGTGTCAGCCATAGTTGGAGAGTTCTCTCAGAACCACAGAAAATCTTGTTTTGTGGCTTGTGCGATTGCTTCTATGTTTGTTTCTGTGTCTTGGTTTCTCATTTCCAAGTGATACTGGTGTCAGGCTCTCCACTCTGATCTACTGCAACTCTCATCTGTTTGATTGCATTGAGAAGTGTGTGGAGATATGATTCACATTTTAAGCTGCTTTTACTTTACTAAGAGAAAATATTGATTACAGTGACTAATGGCCTGGCACATATATTGAACGTCATGTCCTTGCTGATATTCTTATGGCACTCCATATGGTTCTGATATAACAAATCATTGAGCTGTCGATCTGATAAAACATGGTCAAGTGGATGTGCTTATCATGTTGCCTTAGCATTTACTTATGAATATAATGGGGGGGAGGGGAAAAAACTATGGCAATCATCTATCAAGTTCATGTCTTGTCACATACATAGATAAGCATTATTTGTTGATTCTTGAGATTTAGTTTTAAATATGAAATATTATTACTTGATTTAGTTATCAAGTATTTGTCTTTCCAACCGATGTTGTCTTGCATTCTCAAAAAACAGGTCAACTGTTTATCATTCATTACTATATATAGTAATAAAATGCCATTCATGCCCGAAGGGACCAGCAGAAGATGGATGTCACAGTATGAGAACTGGATCTTGAGACCTTATATGGTTCTGTTATAAATTTTGCGAATGGAAGTTGCACTTAATTGCCTCATGAAATTTTTTGATATGCTTTGTTGTGTGTTTCGCAAACATAACATTCTGATTTACCTGATCCATCTGCTAGCCCGTAAAAGCCCTTGAACTAACTTCATATGACCAGGACATTGTGAAATGGTGGCGCAACCTTAGCTCCGAAGCTTGTAGATTATGTGGATCTCTCAAGTGGATTTGTTATTGCTTTTGCATGATTAGTTCATAGTTTTGTGAATGTGAGAACCAAATGGCTTTTTGAAGTACCTGTCTTTTGTCCTTTTACTCTTATCACCTCACACTTTTTCCACTCTTTGCGTTGCACTACTGTTTCTCTAGTGATGTTTTCTATGTGGTCTTTGCAAGAGGCGCAGTGATGTATGTGGTCTTTATAGGAGGCACGGTGATGATCGATTGAATTTATTTGCTCGCGTGAGGCAATTTTTAGAAAGATGTCCAAAAAGCATTTTCATCACATGATGCGACTTTTAAGAGTTAACTGCCAATATAGCACAAGATATTTCTCTATTGTGTCAAAGAATCCATTAGTCTTGGATCCATAACATTATTGGGTCAAGTTGGTAGTGCCGGCGAGCCTGGTTTTAGATTTAATTTTAGTTTTTCTCAGTCTAGATCCATGTCTGCTGTTTCAAACCCCACTGATTTGGTGCGTTGGAAGAGATTGAAGCTCACCGAATCAAAATCAAAACCAAGATCAAGCCTTCTCACACTCAAGGTAGTGCTAGGTAGATGGATTCTTAGTCTCATTGTACCTGATGTTTGTCATATCAGCATTTTTAACTCTAAAAGAGCGTGATCATATGATTTTATCTTCTTCGAACACTTTTGAGCGTTACAACTTTGAAGATCGATATTAAGACTGAAAACATCAAGAAGAATTGCAATTTCGATGGGTGGTAGTGATGTAGATGGTGTCATTGGGTGCCTGAGGACCTAACAAACCGCTGCTTAGCAAATAAAAGAATAGAATACCTAAAAATTTCTTTCATGTTCAAAAAGAGTCAGTGAGAAAGAAATTGAAATTAAAACTCTAGAAAGTGGGTCTTAAGCCCAAGCTGTTCTAATATAACCTTTGGTTAAATGTGCTCAAAGTAATATCAAATGCTCTGTTAGAGTAGAGTTAGGTTGGATAGTTTGCTACATTGAGTCGAGGTGGGTTTGCCCCACAGAAAATTAGAAATAAACTTAAAGTCTATAGCCGATGGTGGAGGACCATGGGTATAAAACATAGTTCACCTTACCCGAAACCATTAAGGGGTTATTCACCCCACCCTAAAAGAGTTCCTAGATCCGTCGCTGACAGAAAAAGAAGATAATACCAACCATGAAGATTTTGAGATGAATATGTGATCCCACAATAGAAGACAGGATTTATAATATGGCTATTAATTAGAGATAAAGTGTGGCTGCTGGGATTCGAGCCCAGGTCTCCACGGCCACAACGTGGAATTCTTACCACTAAACTACATTGATCACGAATCTACTGGTTTATATATATATATATATATATAAAGAGAGAGAGAGAGAGAGAGAGGCCACATACCACCGGCTCTGTCACTCCCTCTCCCTCTAGCATGAGCCCATGCTTAATAGAGGGGAGGGGTATTAGATGCGCACTGTCTCTCCTCTATTAGAGGAGAAAGAAAGACTCCCCGAGGAATAGTCTAGGTTATCTTTTAATGATTTTTCAGATTTCTCTTTCTGTATATATAATGTGTGTGTACGTATATAACAGGTGGTTTAGAAGCTTTAGAACCGTTGGTTCTGATTCCAGTTTTATAAGAGGTAAAACTGGAACCAAACCATGTGGTCCTCAGTTTTGGGCCTGGTTTCATCAGTTCTTGACCCTATCCAATTCTGGTTGAAACCGGTCATGTCTAAGCACAGTGTTTTAAAAAAATAAGACAAGGATGGCAAACATGATCAAACACAAATTATCCGTTAATACACAAATACCAACAAGCACATATAAAGCAACAAGCCAAAGCCCGTACCCGGTTTGTTCGGGGTCTTTTTTTCTTTTGTTACAATGTGGAGGCCCAAGCCAGATATGCATGCCCCTGGTATCGAATTCATGACCTTTATCTTATCAGTTGGAGGATCCCCTGACCAGGTGAGCTGTCACTACGAGTGCGTTTTGTTTGTGCTCCTTGTCATGGATGGTGACCGTGGAAGTAAAAGAGTAGAACACGGAGCCTTTCTCTAAAGGTGACCAAGAAATTTAAAAGTTAAAGAAGAAGTGGGCCATTCATGTTGGGCTTCCCCTTCAAAGCTCAACAAGGCATATATTCCTCGCTACCAATTTCTTGTCTTCATCTCTCAAAGTACTCTCCTAAAGTCCTTTATCGATAAAAAGAAAATCTTATAAATAGCAATAATTCTCCCTTTTGTATGATAACGCTATCCTGTTCTTCTGTAGATGATAAGCCCAGTTTCGATTGTTGTCACCATTTATATTATTTGTTGCCACTCTTTTAGTTGTCTAATCCAAACAGGTTTGATGCCTCACGACATCAAGATACAAATGAATACTCATCCTTTTCAACGGTTAATATATTTATATATATATAGAGAGAGAGAGAGAGAGAGAAACGGGAAGACGCTGGATACCATCATAGACGATTTGCGTTGTCTTTGTAAGTTGCCTACCACCATCAATACGAGACCATTTAATCATTAAATGCTACTCAGAATAGGTGTTTTGATCATCATTAAATGATCAACGGCATGAACAAGTAATCTCTAGTATGACCTCTCACACACACTCTCTCTCAATGTATATGATGAACACTTTCTCTTAAGCAATTTAAGATTCTCCTTTATCCTTCGTTGAGAAAAACTGGACTTTAATGAGGTTGGGAGAAACCATCGTACATAAAAACTACAAAGCGAACTCTTTCCCCAGTCTGATCATACATAAAACTAGCCTTCAGAGCTAGCATGTGCTACCTTAAGCCACAACCAACCTATCTGACTTTGATTGCTCGCGAGTGTGTGTGTGTAAGTCATTAGACTTGGGTGCTTACTTAGAGGCACTTTGTGATGCTCCTCCATTGCACGTTTTAGTTTACGTGGAAAAGGATTCTTTCTTCCATGCAATTCTCGCATTCACATGAAGTCATCGACTTAAAGAGCCCGGAGCGTCCAATTACCGAACCCCCCTCTCTCTCTCTCACACACACACACACAAAATGTAGAGATATTCCCGTCCTTTATAATGATGAGAATATATTTTCAGTTACTGATCAATAGTATAGCTAGTAAGAAAGAGTCAAAGCAATACACTTATTTTGAGAGAAAAAAACAACGCACTGTTGTTTCTGCAAAATGTTTCACAAGAAAGTTATCAAGTAGGATAATAATATTTACAAGTTTGATAATATACTACATGTTCCCTTTAGCCACAATGAACTGAGGGCTCCATTCCCAGCGGGCAGACGGCTTTTAAGATCTTCCGGTATAGGACGTCGGCCGGACACTGAACTTGATAAAATGATTGTAATCTGCTGTCATCGACCAAAATCTCACATTGTTTTCTCCCCGATTTATAAAAGAACAAAAAGTAAAGAGAACTCCCTTATTATTATTATTATGGTTGTTATTACTGTTGTTGCCATTTATTATTACTAGCGTTCTTGTTGTTCTTGTTAGTTATTCCCTCGTTCATTTCAAGTGTCTCTATCTCGAAAGGAGATTGTTTTGTCGAGCAAAACTTTGCCATTGGCGCAAAGTGAACTGTGTCAAGGCTTCATCCAATCCAATCATATTGTTTGTCATCTTTTTCCTTACAAAAAGATACATCTTTTGACCTGCATTATTGGTCTGACCAGCTGAACTCTCTCGTTCCAAGCAGAGTTACCCATTTTTACAGCTAATCGGCTGGATTAATTGGTGGCACTGGGCTCCCAACAAGATAATATACATAAAACGTACATATAAACACATACATACATACATACATACATATATATATATATATATAACTGCGTTGAAAATGAGAATGACCGACTTAAGGAACATTAATTTATATAACATTCAGCTCAGAAGACTTCCCAAGCGGCTTCCAATGGGAAAGTCAAGTCTATTCATGAAGACTCGCAGCAATTCCCCAATCCTAATGAAGTAGTTTCCTCCGGGGTCCAATGAAGAACAACGATTAATTCGGACGCCCTTCTCTTTCATTTGGTTGTACTCTTCTCTTACTGTCTCCCCCATATGTAAACGAGCAAGTCTCAGGAACCCAGCAGATTCCTAATCCCAGGCACAGAACAAAGGAACCCACTTAGCCAGATGTATTGATCAAGCCCTTCGAATCGATTAAACCGAACGTCCTTGTTCACTTGTTGGTTTGTTGAGCTTAAAGGAGTCAAACATGAGGATAGAACGGCTTATGTACTATGTTTTGGACAATTATCAAGTTGACAGTAACAGGAAAGAATGCACACACGTTAGAAGATGACGCTTGGTTGGTTCAAGTGCTTCGGCACTTGTTTCCCGTACAAGGTGTCGTGTTCGAATCTTGTGAATGAGCAAACCAGAGCTGAGAGAGCTTTACCCCCGTATGTACTAGGCCGACCCAGCTTTAACCGGTGGTATTCTTCACCAAGAACAAAAAGGACACTGCCATTCTTAAAATTGTAGTAACAAGTTAATAAATCTAGTTTTGATGGAAGAGACCTTCCTCATATCAATAAACCAAGATGCATTACTAGTTGAAAATTCCATTCATACCAAGCCTGTATATTGAAGGGGTCCGTATGCATTTGAACCTCATGCAAACGATTGTGCATGTAGTTTTATCGTCCCACACTTTACTCCCAAGAGTGATCCTTAGAGAATAGATTGAACTATTCAATCGCAGACCAACTTTGGGGCGAGATGAGTAATGAGTCTCATTTGAATATAGAAGAAGCCGCTGTTAGGATAAAATAAATTCTGAGTCTGCCACTGCGTTCAAGACTGTCCTTCTCGTAGATAGAAGCAAAAGAACTAAAGTATATGCCGGTGCATTACTTGGTTGTGTCAACTCAATGCATGTTTTCAAGTTTGCTAGTGCATAGAGCTTCTCATGGTTTATTTGTGGATGGCTGCTTTACTGGATTCGACCTCCCTTTTACACAAGGGTCAGAAGGCTTCCACTTGGCTGCATAAAAACACAAGCTTGGTCAAGGATTCTACAATGAATGGCGTTAAAAAGGCATTCCACTCGTCAAAGCCATGGGGAAATGGACGTTTAATCAAATTTAAAGGTGTTCTTTCTTGTACTCATAGTTTAACCGTGCTCTCAAAGATATTGAAGATGTGCCCTCCTTTGGGCTTAATGGTTGATCTTTTCTGTGTCATCGTTCTAAAGGTTCTTATGGCAGAAGTGTAAGTGGGTGGTGACCATTACAGGTTTCAATAAGAAAGTGAGAGAAGAAGAGCTTTCAAGAGTTACTTTTACAAAAAAAGATAAACTTTATTCGAAAATTGTTTTTGTATTTAAAAAAGTCTTGGTTATCTCCCGATGAACATCAAATTACTTTTAACATGAAACCTAAATAGAAAAACTTGAAAGAAAAAAACCCAGGTATATATATGATAAAATATAAAAAATAAAGGAAAAAGATATCGCCTTCTTCCTTTGAATAACCTTGTTCCTCTCCTCTCTTTCCTTATTTTTCAATCTTTTTCTATCTCGTCTACATGCATACAACTTCTCCTTCGAACTGGGACCTCTTAAGTTTATGTGAAGACTTCCAACCTCCGTCTATCCGATAGGCTTTTCTTCCTGCAAACTCAAATATGAAAAAAAGGTTTGCAACATGTAAAGTTTAAATGACGATTTTGTGTCCTCCATTCAATCTCCGCCATCCAACTGAATGTATTCATTTCAAACTTTTGGAATTGAGCTAGCTCGTAAATATGCACTGGACGGCTAGATTTTAAGTAGGACACGGCTATCATATGCTAGATGACAAGAACTTGGTGAGCTGTAAATCAGGAAAGTTCTTAGGGCAGCTCCGACATAAGCATGAGGTCACGAACTTGTGCGCGTGGACAACGCACATACACTCGCAAAAGCGCATGTGTGCACGCGTGTGTTGTTGAAGCAGTTTGTGCAAGCAAAAAAGCGTCGTACGAATATACGAACCGATATGACGCATATCATTTTCACAATGAGGTCAGTTGAGAACGAGAAAACCTAAATACAACACGATCTATGAACAAGAGAATAAAAAAGAAAGAAGAAATATTAATGACCATTTCTTTACATGGAATAAGCTTGTTGAAGTAACGCATTCTCCTCTGTGTGTGAATGAAGTCTACCTACATTAACAAAGGAGATGGCCTATGAGATGATAACATTCTAATTATAAAGATGATGGCATGCTTTATGCTGTAAAATAGGAAAAGCAAGACCTAGAGAACACGCAAACGTTTAAAAAATAAAAAGGAGATTATGCCTTAAACAATGAAATGTGTAGACGAATCATCATCCTCTACGAGTTAAAAAACAATATTAAGAAAGCATGGTCGCCCATGCTCATCACC
The DNA here is from genome assembly GCA_036023115.1 of Brasenia schreberi. Taxonomy (NCBI): domain Eukaryota; kingdom Viridiplantae; phylum Streptophyta; class Magnoliopsida; order Nymphaeales; family Cabombaceae; genus Brasenia; species Brasenia schreberi. Next base: position 5,510,271 of record JAYKKT010000052.1, read on the forward strand.
AATTTGAAATCACTCACCACATACTTGTCTCTGGCATGCATGCTTCCACTTTATCGGCCTCCAAAGAATATCTACTATATATATAAGAACTGTTGTGTGTGTGTAAAAAGTTTCTGAATGATGATATGATGCATAATTTTTGTGGGTATATGGTGCTAATAACTAGGGAATCATATCTTATGGCTAGTCCTGTCTTAGCCTCAATTTTTGCGTGCTTGCAACCGACGTAGACTTGCATAATTCTCTACAAAATAGCACAAAATTCTCACTCTCTCTCTCCTCTCTCTCTCTCTCTGTGTCTGTGTGTGCTAGAGTAAGCTGCTTATTTGTTCAGCTCGTTGGCCTCATCATAGTAAATTCATCTTGGAACGTCTCTTGACGCACAAACGAGACGGCTCAGCATTAGGTAAATTTACAAATGGTCCAAGTTCATCATGGTTGCTAGTAAAATCTCACCAAATTTGATGAATTTAGCCACAGCTTATTGCCTGTGTACATGCTGTGTTCATCTTGCTCACGTTGGCTGGATTGCGGGAAGTGGCTGATACTTTTTTGTATTTTATGCCACAAATTTATGATATATATGCTCTATATTACGAATATTAATATATTTAGTTCCTTGTCGCACATGAATATGTATTTAAAGGGATCTGCTGAGCTGATGAATCGATGACAAGCTGAGAAAAGCTAGGGTCACTGACTCTTTCGAGTTGTATGCCAGACATTAATAACAAACAATGCAAGCTTTTTTTATGGCTCATCTTTTTCAACTCCAGTTTCTAAAACCAGAGGACCCGCAAACTGAGCTAGCTGTGGCTTCACTAGACGATAACGCCCAACCAAGCTCGCTTAAGGTCAGTTACAAACAAACAGATTATGGTACACAGTGGCTTTTAGTCCATGTCTTGATGGATCACTGTTTCAACCTGATTGAGGTTAATAATTCCGGGAAAAATAGAAACATTAGTTAGTTCAAAAGTAGCTTTCAAGACTCCTTTTGGCCTTAGAGAAAGAATATCACTGAAAGACCACTGTCAGCATAACCCTGCAAAAGAATGAATCATTGTGTGCGTGTCTTTCTGCGTTTATGTGTGTATGTGAGAGAAAGAGTACAATGAGTCTGCGTTTATATGTGTATGTGAAGGAGAGGGAGAGACAACAATGAGTCAAATGAATTCAAAAAGTAGGGACACTTTGGTCAAATAAAAGGTTTGAGAGAGATGAGATGATTGGTGTCCATCAGAAGACCTTTCTCAAGCCTCATTTCAGAGGACAGGAGAAATATATCGATTATCTCTTGGGCTTTGAGCATATATAATCTCCTTCTCCTTACCTGAGACAAGAGTCATGGATGGAGAATTCTTATATATATATATATATATATCGATATACTATTTTCTCTTCAACTTTTTCTTTGTCTTCCTTTTGCTTTAGTCTGACCCTCTTCAGTCAGTAAAGAGGAAAAAATCGAAAAGAAGGCCGAAAGTTAGGCCATCCCTTTGTATCATCAATTGCTCTTTGTTTTGGATCAAGAGAGATTCCCAATCGTAAAAGAAAAGGAAAGGGAAGGAAAACCAAACTTTTCATTTTTCTTCCTTTTACACCATTCCCTTGAAACTTTAACATGGACTCCGCAAACTTGGACAACATTCACCAAACCCCCCATGCAGTTCCTCTGGAATTCTCTTCCTGCCTTGCTTCTTCACATGATCCTTCATGGAACCCTAATTCCTTACTGTAAGTCTCTCTCTCTCTCTCTCTCTCTCTCTCTCTCTCTCTCTCTCTCTCTCTCTCTCTCTCTCTCGATAGAATAATATACATCTTTCTTCTTTTCTCTTTCTTTTCTGCTTTCTACTGTTGCAGGAATCATGGATATCAAGAAAATTCAATGCAGGGAATACAAATGTTCAACCAAGATTTTACTGGACTTGACCTGAACTTAATAAATATGACGGATGATCATGTCTCCATGGCTCAGTTTTCCTCGATGAACCATCCAAATTTTGCGTTTAATACTTGGGGTGACAATTCAGATAATTATTCCCACTATGTTAGAATAAAGGAAGAACTTGAAGATTCAGTGAGAAATTTTCATGGATTAGAGATCCCATCTGCAAATCAGTTATTCACTCATCCACCAATTAGTTCCAACTATCTGGATGCAGCACAAACAAGTGATAGCAATTTATCTGCACAACAAAGTCTTCCTGTTGCAAAGTTTTGCTATGAGGATACTCTTTCAATTGCTTCAGTAAATGACAACTCTAGTGGAATGGGGTGTTTGGGTAGATTGAATCGAAGTTATTTGCCGCAACAAATGACTAGACAACTTAACAGCAACCAAAACGTAGGTACTCTGGATTTACTTTTATTTTGTAAAAGATCATGGTCATCCATCTCCATATGGATTTTTATCTTGATGTCATAGATTTCGATTTTCAATCTTTATCATTTGCACTGTACATCTCAATTCTCTCACTTTATCCAATCAAAGTTACTTAGTTTCCATGCAATGAATGCAGCCAAATAAATTATGGAACTAAAGTTTATGCACTTAGAGCATCGCCCAGTCCTTTTTCTTTTCTGTTACCTTTCTCTTTTGTTGTCATTGTTGCTTCCTATACTTCCTGGTTTTCCATCATCTTGGTTTTCAAAAGACTATGAAACGATTTCACGACCTATTCTTTGAACCAATACCAAGCCTAGGTGGGGTCAGCTACATGATTCTTAGTGATCACTTTGATCTTGTGCCTACCTGCATTTAAATCTAAAAGAGAAAGTTCATCATTTGTGTTTTGTGGTTTTCTGCCTACCTGCATTTAAATCCAAAAGAGCAATGTCATCATCTGTGTTCTGTGGTTTTCTTTCCAATACTTTTTAATGAATACAAACTCCATTTCTTGTTCCTTGATCGAAGAACCCCAACTCAGTTGTTTTGACGATATTGAATGATCCTTTGGGTTGGTCAAAACTTTGTAGTTTATGGCCGATTTCTGAGGTACCAGTTGTTGATTCACTGAACTTGCTTCATTGGTAGGCTCTAGGTTCGACTTTGATCGTTTACCGTCAGGTGCCAATAGCAAGTAAAGTGCAGGCAGGCCTTATTTTAACAGCCTGTACTGCAACAATGAAAATGCCTCCTTTAGTAAGATTATATGAGCAAGTGTCATTAAAAATCCTTTTGATCCTTAAGTGGTGCATTATTTTCTTTTCCCTACGGTTTCAAGGGAAAAAGTAAAAGATATATAGGACATCATTTGCAAACTGTGTTGCTTTCTTTGCTGCCATAATTCACTTCCTTGGTTTCTCTTGTTGGTGAAAGAATTTAACTCTACTGTCAAACATGCAATAATGTATACTCTTTGCTGACAGAAGAGATCCAACCTTGTGAATGAAGCTACTGAGATGAACAGAATCAACTGTATCACACAAAGCAAAGGTACTCAAAGAGTGTCCAAGAGGCCAAGAGTAGATTCTTCTATTCCAATGCCACCACTTAAGGTACTGAAAAAGTTTTTCCTTCAAAAAGATGAGAGCTTTGTCACGACTCCACTAGGAGACACCATTTTCATATATGGAGAACGAGAATATTCTGGAATCCCACATCTTGGAAAATTGACAATAAGAGGAAACTCATGAAAATCACTGAAAACTGGGAATTCCACTGGTCAAGTTCAATTCGGCTGCAGTCATACTTGAATCCAGAGTTCAGGAGTTTTAAGGAAATTAATACTTGATGATTTTGATAAGCAGGTCAGGAAGGAGAAGCTGAGCGACAGAATATCAGCACTACAGCAGTTGGTTTCTCCTTTTGGCAAGGTAATTGCTTCTACGTGTGGGATGATCACTTGAATTATATATTTGATTTGCCACGAGTCTATGGTTGAATTAGTTCATTCTGAAGATCATGGTCTAGTACCAAAATGCATGTTATTCACAGTGGCAGATTTAGATGAAGCTGAGATGGGGCGTCCCCCCACCCAAAATTTGAAAAGTGAAAAGAAAAGTTGTAGCTCACAGTTGAACGTATGTGCTACCACACATAGTTGCCTTATTCTAAAATGATTGTTTTCTAGCACTCGCCCCACCTAAAAGATTTCCGAGTTCGGCCACCGGTTATTCATGTGTTGAACATGAATGGCATGCGTGTCGGTACAAGATCATGATCTCCCACAACTGATCTTTAGTCCTCCCGAGTTCACCAATCAGACTCCATTAGAGATTCAATTTATCTCTCAGATGATCTACCATGAATTCTCTCTGTGGCCTTCTATGGTTTCAAAGTGTACATCGCACAGTATTATTTCACTGATTTGCAAGCGTTTCTCATCATTGAAAAGATAAAGCATGAATATGAGTATGTGCCATCAGCTGTTACAAGGAAAAGAGATCATCATAATCTTCTACCGGAATATTATGATAAAGCACTGCTGCAACCAACCTAGCAATATATATATAGCTCACCTGGCTAGGGGGGCGTTTCGAGTTGAAGGCCATGAGCTCAATACTTGGGACATGCATCTTGTTTTGACCCTTCTTCGTTGTAAATGGGAAAAAAAGAAAGATTAAAGAATGGACTGCTGCAACAATCCCATTAGAAATCTCTCATCATCATGGTCATCATCCTCATCGTTCATGGAATTTCTTTTCCACCATGAGAAATAAACGTAATATTGTTAGAGAAGATACACTTACAGCTCCTTCATCTTCATCGTACATATTATATTATATACTCTTATATCCCGAAGATTAATTCTTACTATCTGTGTTCTGAGGCCCGGAAATGTATGCAATGTGACATGCAATATGGGCTTATTATTAATTTTATTATATGTTGATGTGTGGAGTGTTGCAGACTGACACTGCATCTGTTCTCAAAGAGGCCATCGGGTACATCAAATTTCTCCATAATCAAGTCGAGGTACGGGCCTTCTTTTAGCTGACTTTTGCTTTTCATTTTAAATAAATGAAAGCAAATTTTTAGTACCAATATACTGCCGAATAAAGACTGACTCCTTTTGTTCCGAAAAGAAAAAGACCGACTCTTCGTAGGGCAAAGCGTTAAGTACAAACAGTGTCTCTTTATTCATCTAACTTCGTAGCCTTCCTGGTTAGGGTGTCTACTCGAAGAACCCTCAAGTTGAAACTCCCGAGTTCGATACACAGGGTATGCATATATATATATATATATATATATATATATAATATGGTCTAAAACCCAGTTTGAAAATCAATGAAAAAGGGAAAGAAAGAAATACTAAATGCATTTCTAATTTACAGCAATATAATATTATTATTACAATCTTTTTTATTTTGCAGACTCTCAGTGTGCCCTACCTGAAGTGCTCCAGCAGCCGTACAAACACAAGGACAATGCATGGGGTACGTAGATATTTCTTACGTATGAGGCATGCATGTAAATACGTAATCCACTCTTTAAGTAATCTCATAAAAAAAAAAAGTGGTCGAGTTGATTCTGAGCATATTAACTTCAAAAAATTTCGGAGGGCACTGTGCGACCCTGCTTTGAACATGGAGGTCACGAGTTCAATACGAGGAGTAAGCATCTGGTATAAAGATCTATCCACCAACACAAAAAAAGAAAAGAAACAGATATGAAAAAGTTTTGCAAATTTGTGCTGCATCATCCACTACGCCCCATAGCCATGCATATATATATATATATATGTGTGTGTGTGTGTGTGTGTGTGTGTGTGTGTGTGTATGAGCTGAAGACATGTTAGCATAAAAAAAAATCAAATTGGATTCACCTCCTGGTACCTCCGAGCACATATAAATTATGCACGTCCCAACAAGAGATCTGGTTATTGTTTACATAATACACATGTTGGTTATATAAAATCCCTTTCGTACCATATGCTTGATGGTAAGGGTGTCGGTCTCGTGTTTGATATCATTATTTCAGTTCATTAATTTGTTTTCGTATCAAAAACAGGTCAACTAGAATATGGTCCAATTTTTTGCGTCACCTCAAATGGGCACATACAGACTTCTTTTTATCGTGTTCGTTCGATTTCTGTGATGACTGAAACTGCCAACTGTTTCGTGTTTGGTATAGTGCTTTATGTCATGTCGTTGATCTGTGTTTGCATAGAAAATATGTCAACCTAAAGAAGACCCGATTGTTTGTGTGTCACCCCTCACAATAATGGGGACTGCCATTGGACCCACTCACGAACCCGAAGCTTTTCTCCTTTTCTTTTTAGGATCTCACGAGTTCCCAAGTTATCACAGTTTTCATGTCGGACACGAATGGTTAAGATTTATAAATCTCTCTGGGTGATCTGTTATATGACCTGATCTCTTCCTCCTGGCCAAGAGTTTGATATAAGTGTGTGTTTGTGTATATGCATGCGTGCGCGCTGGATATATGTCGGGTGCCAGGTTGGGTCTGAATTTGCCACCCTTAGCCGGCTCAGTGAGCCCTAGGTCAAGTGTTCGATACCTGAAAATTGAATCCAGTAAGGGTCTGCCTAACCTAATTTGATATTTGGAACTGGGTTGTGCTTCTGCCCGGTTTATGATTTGCTTTATTTTGCATTATTTTTTCCTTTTTACAATGGGGAGGCCGAAACCAGGTCGCATCCCCGGGAATTGAAGTCACACCCTGCAACTTGTGGCGCCGAGAGCCATGCCAGGTGGGCTAACGCCTGAGTGTATATTATGCAATTTGATCACATCTATCAACCTTACATAATTAAATATATTAATCATTTGATCCTTAATTCCTCTGAATAATTATGTTTATTTTTGGTCGCTTACTGTTAGATGGATCCGTATGAGACCTCCAATAAGGTCCAGTACTGTGCAGCAGAGGAGAAGAAAGATGGCATCAAGGATTTAAGAAGTAGGGGCCTCTGCCTTGTTCCTGTGTCATGCATGTCCCATCTGATCTCAAACGATAATGTAACTGCTCTCTGGCCACGCCCAAGTTTTGGACCTCCATGAATCACATAAATAAGTTAAGATGCTACTGACATAGGCATCTATCTCTCTCCCCCCCCACACACACACACACAAAATGCTGACATTTGAGTAAGTGGGTTTGAGGACAAAATGTATGAAATTTTATGTAATGGAGCAAATTTGATCTCTTGTAAAGAATTGTCAAGTGAGAGCAAGTTTGATCCATTAAGGGGTCTGATCAGCTGCTTAGCTTAGTGAATTATAGCAGGATGTTTCCATTAAATAAAGATTGTGGTTGTCTATATTCTCCTGTTTTCTTCTCGTTTTTTTTTTTTTTTTTGTGTGTGTGTGTGTGTGTGAGAGAGAGAGAGAGAGAGAGATTGTTTCTGTGATTGGTGTGAGGGCAACTTACTTCAAAACAGATCAAGTAATATGTCAAATTATAATACATGGCATGGTTTGATTTTAACATTAATGTGAAAGATGCATCCCTACATCACAATTAAGACGATTTTTTTTGTTACAATGGGGAGCCCGAAGCCAGATGCACATCCCAGAGTATCGAACTCTGGACCTTCAACCTTGTGTATTGACCTTACCAGTCGAGCTATCGCTCTTTGTGCTATTGAGATGAGATTTAGTGCCACTAGACTTCCCAATTAAATTAATCACGATATCCATATTGATCAATCTTATGGAAAACCCATTAAATTCTGGAATTCTTATGCTTCAAATAAACCCCAACTTATTGCTTTCTCTCCTACATGAAATCCTACCGCTTAACTCTTTTTAAGAGGATGGGGTTGGGTATAATAAACTTTTAATATTGAATATTCTCTTGTTAAATAAGATCCCAAATTATGATCAGGGCTGGATTGTTGGAGCAGCTGAATGGTGTCACTATACAACATCTCATTATATTCTACTGTATCTGATCCAGCAATTCACGTATGAGACTTAATGTTTAACACGCACACATTACACACCTCTCTCTATCTCTATCTATATATAATATTTGTTGCTCCAAAAGTAAAGGATAGCACGAGTATGCATTTTTAGAGGTGGGATAACATCCAAGTCTACCCTTCACTTGTATCCGACCGTGATTTTTTAAAGGCATCACTGTAACAAAAAATATCTTTTGTACTTTTCTAAAACTTTTTATAAATTTAAAAATATACTCATGCCACCTAAAAGCCATAGACAAGCACGTTAAATGTGTTGAACCGGTTTTCATATATATTTTGTAATAACAATATATTTCATACTTTTCCAAAATTCCTTATAAATTTAAAATTACACTCATATTACTAAAAAGCAATAAATGGGCATGTTAGATGTGGACAAGATCCAGTTTTCATATATATATATATATATATATATATATATATATATATATATATATATATATATATATATATATATATATATTATCATAATAATATCTTTTGTATTTTTCTAAAACTCCTTATAAATTTAAAATTATACTCATGTCACCCAAAAGCAAGGCATGGTAGATGTGGACAGGATCCGGTTTATATATATAAGAGATGGGAGAGAATCAAGTTTTGGAAAATTAGTAATTGTCTCACCTGAAGTCCACCAACTAGCTAGACTTCACCTCACTCCACAAATTCTTTTTCTCGGTGCTCGGCTCTGTGTGTGTTGCTACCATTTAGGTAATCAAGATCATCAAATTCTTTACCACCACAATCATCGTTACGATGGCAATCCATGACGGAGTCCATTCTATCCGTGGGCTTTGCTCAATTTAAAATAGGGAAGAAGTACTGACAATAAATTAGCTACTCAAGCTCAAATCAGTTCATCACTTACTTTTGGTAGATTAACCCACGGCGAAATGAGCCTTAACTTGAGCTTACTAAACTCTCCTGCCAGTCATTTTATCTGAGTATGCCCGGTTTCTCAGAAGCCTTTGGGGTCACTCTACTCCTTAAGTAGGTATCGGGGCTGATCTAGTTGGCCCAGATCCAGATCCAAAGTTCGTCAACTCTCGATACAGCGGTATCTCAAATATATGTTAATATGATTCTGTCATAGTTTGGCCTCATGTGCAACGAATCTTAGATCCATCCAACTTGCATGAGTGTGATATCTTGTACTCACATGCTTAAGTCTTTCTACTCACTCTCAAATTACAGGATATTATAATATCTGGGAGGCCACTGATAGATACTTGAGTGAACAATACTAAGTGCTGAAGGGGGCCCTTATCCTTTGAATGTTCAATCTAGCTAGTGAGAAGTGCGTTTGATTTGTTGTACATTTAAAGGAAAGAGAACTAGAATTTGGGAAAATATTCAAATTTCAGTTGAAGAATTAACAATAATAATAAAAACGCCCTTAATATATGCATATTATATTAAAAAATGAACTGAAAAGCTTGAGAACAACATTACCAAGCAAAATATATACATTGTGGTGCTCATTTGTCAAAATATAACATTTGCAAGTGAAAGTATTACACATCAATAAGTTCGACATGATCCAAGTACCAAGCAACAAGTAGCTCTAGTCTTGCAAGTGCACGGATCATGTAAGGAGCAATCGTCATGATCCTCGTATCTTACTTACCTTGAAGATAGTTCCTCCTACAACAACAACAACTAAGCCTTTTCCCATATTAGACGGGATCGGCTACATGGATTCTTTGTTTCCAAATAGCCCTATCATGTGTCATGTTAGCAATTAACTCACAATAAGCTAGATCATTCTTTATTGTTTCTTTCCAACACTTGTGTGGTCGTCCTCTACCTCTTTTAATACTTTCAAAATCTAGTTTTTCATAGCTTCTTATATGTTCTTTTTTTTATCTTCTTTTTATACCATCTTAAACGATATTCTCTCATTTTATCCTCTATTTGTGTCACTCTTAATTTGTTTCTAATAACCTCATTATGTATACGGTTTTTTCTTGCATGACCACTCATCCAAGAATTATGTTGTTTGAGAACTTCTCTGATTCTTTTCGAATGGCAAGCAGGCTTAAGCAAACCTCTACCAGTTATATTATTAACCAAAACTCGCATACAATTCTATAGAGCTATACCGGTCTAGAGGATGATCTTTCGAGGGCTTTTCCACTTCAAACTTACACTGGTAATTATCTTTGGAGGTTTAAAAACCAAAAGGACGGGAATTAGAAAAAACTTAATCTTGACGTATCTATCTGAAATGCTTTTGAAGTTGGGAGCATAATCATAATTTGTATCACGAAACGGTATTCGTGATATTTTTGTTGGCCTTGGCTTATTCCTGTCCAGTGGCGTGGGCAAGCCAGTTAGGCTCTCACGAAACGGATTTCTTTTGTGGGTTATTCATTATAAACCCCTCCTGAAAACCAATTTGTACATATACCCCTTTCAAGAAACATTTTGTTCATTAGCCCTCAGACCGACAGCTCACCTGGCTGGAGGGCTCGACTCATAGGTTGCAGGTCTCGAGTTCAACAGGTGTGGCACACATACTACTTCAGCCTCCCATAACAAGAACACACACAAAAAAAAACTTAAGTTTTTTTCAGTGACTCATCAAAATTGCCTATCTTTTATTAACATATTAATTAATTATTAGTGCAGTCATTCATTCTCCTTGAACAATGTACCTTTTTTTATAGGCAACTTGTGGTTAACCAAGCGCCCAAGAGAATAAATAAAATTATATTAAAATTAATGGCTAATATATATGTATGTATATATATATATATATATATATATATATATATATATATATATATATATATATATATATATATATATATATAATAATGATTGTATCTTGTTTACACTGCTTTAATCACTTAAAAAGGGCATATATTTGTTTTGTGGCCTAAGCATCAACTTGAAAAACAAGTCATTCTCACGCTCCAAATTCGTCTTCTCATAATTGACCGAGATGCTTTCTCCTTTTGTTGTATAGAGAGTCTGAAGCCATATTAAGACCTTAGGTATCAAACTCATGACGTTCAACTTATGAAGCGATGCCTAGCCCGGTGAGCTATTTTTAGTTTTGCAAATTCAAGATGATTTCATTACGAATTTTTTCTCATATAGAATGTCGTAAATACCTTTTGGTGACCAATAATCTTACAACTCTTCATCTTCAGATCATGATTCATCCATCTTGCCTAGATCAACGGACAGGATGTAGCCATATGCAAATAACTGGTCCGAAACATACGAACTAAGTTTTGAGGGGGTAAAGACATACCTTCCTGAAGGATGTACCCGTACGCAAATAACTCTTTCGTTTTGCACTTTGCTGGAAATTGACGCGCCAGGGAGGGCTTACAAATATATGTGGCGGGAAGGTCATGATGGATCCTCTTTTTGTTGATCATTTCATGTTGGATTAAAATTAGTGAAACTTTAGAGGTTTATAAGAAAGCAAAAAAGGCCGTGAGTGAAGGAAAAGCTAAAATTTGGGAGGATTTATATAAAAAACTCAACTCAAAAGAAGGTGAAGAGATATTTTTAGGATAACTAGGGCTAGAGATAAGGAAACTAAAGATCTTAATTATGTTAGATGCATCAAAGATGAGGATGAAAAAATTCTAATGTTAAACGATGATATACGAAATAGATGAAAAAACTATTTTTATAAGCCTTTTAATGAAAATAAATATGTTAGTATTAGCTTAGGAGAGTTAGCCAAATCAGAAAAGTATATAAACCACAATTTCTATCGACGTATTCAAAAGAATGAAGTCAAAGAGGCTCTTAAACATATGAAAGGGTGGTAAATCGGTAGGACCTGATAATATTCCTATAGAAGTTTGGAAAATACTAAGAGACATAGGAATCACTTAGCTCACAAGACTATTTAATGAAATATGGAAAAACCAAAAGATGCCCGAGGAATAGAGAGCAAGTAAACTTATACCCATATATATAAGAACAAGGGAGACATTCAAAATTGTATGAATTATCGAAGTATCAAGTTAATGAGCCATATTATGAAATTATGGGAGAGAATTATCGAACGTAGGTTAAGACAAGTATCAAGTACAACAGACAACCAATCTATTGAAGCGATTCACCTTTTGAGACGTCTTATTGAGCATTTTAGAGTAAAAAAGAAAAACCTTCACATGATATTTATTGATCTAGAAAAAGCTTATGATAAGGTACCGAGAGAGGTTCTTTGAAGAACTTTGAAAAAAGGAGATATCCCATTGACATACGTTAATATATGTTATTTGTAGATGACATTGTATTAGTAGAGGAGTCTAAGGAAAAAGTTATAGAAAATTGGAACTATGGAGAAAAAACATTAGAAAGCAAAGGCCTCCGACTTAGTAAAACAAAGACAGAATATATGAAATGTAAGTTTGATCATTTGGTTACCTTAGAGGATATAAAAATTAAAATTGGCACACATTGCATCTCCCAAAAGGAAAGTTTTAAATACCTAGGGTCAATTTTTCAGAGTCATGGAAGAATTGATGGAGATGTTACGTATAGAATTAATGCTAAAATGAAGAGGAGCATAAGGTATTCTTTGTGATAAGAAGATACCATTAAAGTTAAAAGGTAAATATTATAGAGCACCAATTAGGCTTGTCATGTTTTATGGTTACGAGTGTTGATGAAAATGTAATGAAAATGTTGAGACGGATGAGTGATCATAGAAGAAAAGACCGAATACATAAAACAAATTAGGAATGGTATCAATAGAGGATAAAATGAGATAAAATGAGAGAATATCGTTTAAGATGGTTTGTCCGTATAAAAAGAATCAAAAGAACCTTTAACAATGTCAAACACTAAATTTGAAAAGTATTAAAAGAGCTAGAAGATGACAAAAGTGTTGGAAAGAAACAATAAAAAATGATATTGTGAGGTATGTGTTAACATCGCACACGATAAGATCCGTGGAAACAACTACTAACCCTTATTGTGAGCACACGATAGGGATCTTTGCAAACAAAGAATCCATCTAGCCGACATGGGAAAAGGGTGAGTAGTTGTTGTTGTTGTCCTTTTCATCGGTTAAACTTGGGAAAGGATCGGGGGCTCAGGAACTCTCTCTTATCCGTGTTCCGGTTATTGTTCGTTTCTCAATCGTGGATCAGAGCTCTCCCGTTCGGTTCTCTTCTTCTATCGGATCTTCTAGTGTCACAGGTGGAAGATTTGAGCAGGTAGAACAAATTCACGTGATCTACCGTTTGTTTGGAGCTGTAGTCGAGAATCGAAGTGATTCAGTTGGACTTTTGGCGTTTGGCCGTCTCTTGACTCGGAAGGGTACATTGGAGATTGAGGAATTCGCGAAATCCTGGTTTTATTGGTGAGTTTGAGGGTGGAGACCAGGATCATATTTTGTTATGCCTAAATTTTTAATGTGATGCAGCGAATTCATACATACGGCTTGAGATTACAAATTCCTCTGTGTTTATTTTTATTTTTGCTACCCGTCACTTGCGAATGGGTGAGTGGTGCCAGCTCACGAACAAATTTATATATCTCTAGCAATTCGTGAACTTCAATTTTAGTGGAATGCCTTAGTCCTACTTTAGAGGCTTATGAGAAAGGAAAGAAGGAAGCGGAAAAAGCGGTCGTTGAAGCAAAAACTATTTTTTTTGAGGATTTATATAAAAAACTCAACTCAAAAGATGGTGAAAGAGATATTTTTAGGATAGCTAGGGGTAGAGAGAGAAAACTAAGGATCTTAATTGTGTTACGAGGATGAGAAAATTCTAATGGCAAATGATATATAAGAAATACATGAAAAATTATTTTATAAGCTTTTTAATGAAAATGAAATGTTAGTATAGACGTATTCAAAAGAATGAAGTCAAAGAGGCTCTTAAACATATAAAAGGTAGTAAATCAGTAGGACCATACAATATTCCTATAGAAGTTTGGAAAATCCTAGGAGAAACAGGAATTACTTGGCCCACAAGACTATTTAATAAAATATAGAGAAACCAAAAGATACCAAAGGAATAGAGAGCGAGTACATTTAAACCAATATATAAGAACAAGGGAGACATTTAGAATTATGCGAATTATCAAGGTATAATGAGCCATACTATGAAATTATGAGAAACAATTATCGAACGTGGGTTAAGACAAGTATTCAGTAAACCAATTTAGATTCATGCCAGGCACATCTACTTTGAAACGATTCACCTTTTGAGACATCTTATGGAACATTTTAGAGCAAAAAAGAAAGACCTTCATATAATATTTATTGATCTAGAAAAAGCTTACCATAAGGTACCGAGAGAGGTTCTTTGGAGAACCTTGAAAAAAAGAGGTATCCCATTGACATACATAAACCTTATAAGAGACATGTACGATGGTGCAAAAACATGTGTGAGGACTCATGAAGGAACTATAAACTTCTTTGAAGTTAATATTGAGTTACATCTAGGATCAACTTTAAGTCCATACTTATTTATAATGGTGATTGTTGAGTTAACAAAACATATTCAAGATGAAGTACCTTGGTGTATGTTATTTGCAAATGACATTGTGTTAGTGGAGGAGTCTAAGGAAAAAGTTAATAGAAAATTGGAACTATAGAGAGAAACATTAGAAAGTAAAGGCTTTCGACTTAGTAGAACAAAGACAGAATATATGGAATGTAAGTTTGATCATTTGGTTACTTTAGAGGACATAGAAATTAAAATCGGCACACATTGCATCCCCCAAAAAGAAAGTTTCAAATACCTAGGGCCAATTTTTCAGAGTGATGGAAGAATTGATGGAGATGTTACACATAGAATTAATACTGGTTGGTTAAAATGGAGAGGAGCATAAGGTATTCTTTGTGATAAGAAGATACCATTAAAGTTAAAAGGTAAATATTATAGAGCAACAATTAGATCTGCCATGTTTTATGGTTCTGAGTGTTGGGCAGTTAATCATCAACATGTACAAAAGATGTCAGTGACAGAAATAAAGATGTTTAGATGGATGAGTGGTCATAAAAGAAAAGACCGTATACATAATGAGGTTATTAGAAACAAATTAGGAGTGACACCAATGGAAGATAAAATGAGAGAATATCGTTTAAGATGGTTTGAACATATAGAAAGAAGATCAAAAGAAGAACCTGTAAGAAGATATAAAAAACTAGATTTTGAAAGTATTAAAAAAGGTAGAGGACGACCACAAAAGTGTTGAAAAGAAACAATAAAGAATGATCTAGCTTATTGTGAGTTAATTGCTAACATGGCACATGATAGGGCTATGTGGAAACAAAGAATCCATGTAGCCGACCCCGTCTAATATGGGAAAAGGCTTAGTTGTTGTTGTTGTAGTTGTTGTTGCCTTAGTCCTACTTTAAAATTATCACCTCTGCATTTGGTTTGTTAAGATATTAATGGTATGTGAAAGGATGATCTAGAACAGTTGTTTCCCTTGATTTATAATTTGCGGTCCAGATCATGGAAGATATTCTAATTCCAGCTAACGCTGACGCTATTGCTTCCATCAGATTGGTTATTCACAAATTAGTATCATCAAAATTTCAGGGAAAGTGCGGCCTTATAAGAAGTCACGATTAGTTATACATCAATTACTTCGGTTTCAGTTCCCCTTACAATTTCAGATTGTGGCAAAAGAAATTCAATTATTTTGGGACATATGACGTGATTAGTGAGTGGCACCAATAGACCGTATACATAATGAGGTCATTAGAAACAAATTAGGAGTGGCACCAATAGAGGATAAAATGAGAGAACATCGTTTAAGATGGTATGGACATATAGAAAGAAGATCAAAAGAAGAACCTGTAAGAAAAACTAAATTTGGAAAGTATTAAAAAAGGTAGAGGACGACCACAAAAGTGTTGGAAAGAAACAATAAAGAATGATCTAGCTTATTGGGAGTTAACTGCTAACATGGCACATGATAGGGATCTGTGGAAACAAAGAATCCATGTAGCCGACCCTGACTAGTATGGGAAAAGGCTTAGTTGTTGTTGTTGTTGTATATGACGTGATTAGTGAATTAATAAATGTATTATATGATTAAACCAGGAAAGGTTAAGAAGGATGCTGGTTAAAGGATTGTTTATATATTTATTCAGCTTCGTTTAGAGAACATTTTTGGCATTGGTAGGGCATGACTAAGCTTTTTAAAACAGGGTGCACCATGTTTTACTGCATGAATGTTGACCCTTAGGAAAAAGTGGAAGTTCACCCCAAAAAGTGCTCCTACTTTGTCAAATCTGCTTTTTTGGGTATCTCTAACTCATCTTGGCTCTTGATTTCTTGTGGAGACAACTTTGTGGGTGATTGGATTCCTTATAACTTTCTCCACAAATAGTGGGATGTAATTATCAAATCATGTAGAGATTTGTCGTACTTAATGGGATTCTTAAGTTTGTCCTTCTACACTCAAATTCAAGGTTGTCTGACGGGGTTTGTTGTATTTTTTTCCCGTGACCTCATCCTTGCGATTTTACAATTTTAGCTGAAGGGGTAAGGAAGGGATAAATGGTTGTGCTGCATAAGCGTCTTTTTCCTAGGAGAAAAAAATTATCATGTGCTTTGACATCTCAATGATCGATAATGGTTTTGTCAGCATAGGTAGCAATGCATGTGTAGGTATACTATCTTGCTTCCCTCTTTTCTCTGGGAGATTTCTGTCTTTGTCAACTGTACCTCGAAATTCCAGATTGGGCAAGTGAAAGGATTGTTGAAGTGTCACCAAGTTTCTGTATACTTGCCAACTATAAACGTTGTTGTTTTCACCACATCTCTAGGCTCATAGGAACCATTCATACTCTGAATCAACATTTTACAATAATAACCTGGTATTTGGAGGGCTAACATTTTAATGTTTTGATTTCTAGTCTGTCTTGTTCTTGTGTCGCCATAGAACTCTTGAATCTTGATTGTGCAAGATGTATTTTACAGCTGACAGTCATGTATGATCTTCCAGTCAATACTAACTGCCGTTTTCTTGTTCTATTGTCATAAAGGGTCACAGCATCAATAATAGTTGAGGAGATATTTTTAAAGATGGGAACTCTTCATGGCCTCATTATATATCCGTCTGTCCATGTAAAACAGGAGCAGGGAACAAGTGCCTTGTTAGGAAGATACTCTCTGAAGGCAAATGCACTCAGAAACATTACTTCCTGTTCTATAGCCAGCTCTAGGGATCAGAGAAAGTTTGGGGATCTCCTAAGATCTACAGTTTCAAAGAAATGCTGGAAAATCATGTGCAGCTTCAGTTCTTCTTCCAATGGTAGTGGAAGTACGGCAGAGAACTTCAATGAGAATTATGAAGAATATGTTAATTCCAGTGTTGTTGAAGCTGGTACATTCAGCACCTTGTCATCTAAAAGTGTTCAAAGTTTAATACTTAACTTAGGACTCAGCACGTGCCAGTTTTCTAATAAGAATTATGTTGGCTCTGCTGAGCTGCTCTGGACGCTTTAGTGAGACATATATATCTTCGAGTGATACTAGTATTGGCTCAAAAATCCATTTATTGTATCTATTTCATTGTTGCATTTCTTTCCGTCAGCCTATAGGGCCTATGTTCAGCTATATAGAAACGGCAATCTGCTTCATGAAATTTTGAAATAAATCAAACTTCAAAACAGTCTTAGTCACTGTCAAGTACAATTGTACAAATGAGACGGTGCAACTTTTCTCATGTAAATATTTATTTTGCATTGTTAACTTTCATACTCTTGCACAACCAAAATGCAGACTGCTCAAGTACACATCCACCATTTTGATGATCTTCTAAATTAGCATGAAAACACATAATACTGGACCAGAACTGGAACTGTTCAGAATATTGTTATGACTCAATTTCTTGTAGTTCTTTAGTATATTTAGATATTAAAATATGAATGAAAAATGAACAGCGAGATTACATGCGTCTTCCCTTGTTATTTTCACATTTCTAAATCCACTTTAGCAATATTAACAGGATGGAATGCCATTTGATAGCCAAGCAACTCGGTTTTTGTGGCAAAATACCATAAATTTTCTATGAAATTTTACCCCAGGGAATAGGCATAGTGCGTGCTTCTTTTAAATGTGAATTTGGTCCTTCTCTCTGATTTGAAGTTTATGCGATAAATTTTCACTTTGTGCCCATTCATATTTGTCTGATATCGACTGATATCATCTCCCTCTTTGAACTTAGGCCACAAAATTTACGTGAACATTTTTTCAGCAACATCATGACATAATATATCTACATGTGACTTTCTTTTCCCGTGAATTATTGATTGGCTTGTGTACCCTACATGCATGTACATTGCATAGCATGGCCATTCTTATGTTTGAGGTATGCGCTGTTTCAACACAGTTTCTACGTGTCACACAGTTTGGGTCCTTTTGACCTGTTATTGTAGGTTTGACCTCCTATTTTACTTTGAAGTTTGAAATAACATAAATTTTCTGAAGTTGTCATATTATAATTTAATGCCCTGACAGTTGAGGTAAGAAGTGGAGCAGAGGGCTTTCTAATCAAAATGAGGGATGGCCAGCATGTAAGGTGTGAGCATAACAACCCTCATGGCGGACCTCTACCAGATTATGCTCCTCATCCTGCAATAGTGCTGCAGATGGAAGATGGGAGCGATCTTCTTCTTCCAGTCATTGTCAGTATGTGCCTATTTTCTGAGAACCATCATTTTGATCTTATTCCAGACCTTACAATTTAATTCATTGTGGTAAAGTATTATCTTAATCTGATACATCTTCATGGATGAGATCATGGATTTACTGTCTTTTTTAACACAGTGGAGATGCCAAGCGTCTTGCTGATGGCTGCTGTTCGGAATCTTCAAATTGTCTGTCTGTTTTCCTCTACAACCTAATATGTTTTGTGTACTTGAGAATTTTTAGAATTTGGGTTGCATCTATTATGGCTTTTTTCTTGATGTACTGTTTTTTTTTCACATTAGGCAAGACCAACACTTTACGAGATACTGAAGGAAATTATTTCAAAAATGAGATATGAGGTGATATATATGCTCGGTTCCAAAATTACTTTGAAATGCTCTTCATCCTATCTTAGGAACGGTCTGTACTTTTGGGATTTTGCATCCATCGCCCAAGGTTCTTTTATTTTCCAGGTAAAACTAGTCCGGATTACAAAGAGAGTACATGAGGCTTATTTTGCTAAGTTATATCTATCAAAGGTACTTCAATTCCTATTCTTCAGCAATAGAATATTTGACAGGCCATTATTCAAGCAGAAAAATGTGAACATCAATATATTGTGTAACATACAGGTTGATGATGGTAAAGAAAGGTTTTGCTTTGATCTCCGCCCTTCAGATGCTATTAACATTGCAGTAAGATGTCAGGCACCTCTGTTGTCATCAAATTTTCATGCATATCGACCCATATCTATGATATTTGTACGTTGACATGGCTTATAAAATCATATTGTTGAAAATGTTGTTTAAAACTTTATCTGGTTGTTCCTTATTTCCCTTCTTGTCTAGAAGGATTTTTCCAGTAAATTGCTACATAAAACGTAGACTTGTTGTAGGCACACCATCTGCAAGCCTGGATGTTAAGTGCCTCAAGGGGAAGTATTTAAAAAATTTAGAGCTTTCATAGTCCTTGCACATGTTTAGGAAAAATATTTGGTGGTTTAGTTTCATAATCGACACACACACTTGGGAAATATGTATGGTGGTTTTAAGAATGAAAAGGTGATACACGCTCTTGGTTCCTTTTATTCTGTCTACCTAATGTTACATCTGATAGAGGGGAT
This sequence comes from Brasenia schreberi, assembly GCA_036023115.1. Classification (NCBI taxonomy): domain Eukaryota; kingdom Viridiplantae; phylum Streptophyta; class Magnoliopsida; order Nymphaeales; family Cabombaceae; genus Brasenia; species Brasenia schreberi. Next base: position 5,529,923 of record JAYKKT010000052.1, read on the forward strand.
ATGCTTTTTAAGGTTTTGTTATTATATTCGTTGCTTCGGGCACTATGGGCCATTAATGTAAAACTGCTTGTGTTTCTGAGAAATTGCTAGAAGTTCGGAGAGGGAGAAACAAAGCTAAAAAATGAGCCCTGTTGAACTTCAGGGATTTAAAAGCACTCTGAACGACCAAAAATTATCAAAGAAACTTATTGACTTGTATGATATTGGGTTTATCGTAGGATAGGGTGGGACACAGCACCATGTTTGATATGATTGATATGTTCGATAAACATGTGATTATAGGTCCCTATAGAAGTAAGCATACATGTGCCTATACAAGTAAACTTGTGCCGATTAGTCTGGCATTTTTTATATTATCCATTGCCATTGTCCCTTGTCCTGTAATTAATTTTTTATGTGAGATTATTCGATGCTCGGATATATTGAGGTAGCATTTCAACTTATTATATGTTTTAGTTAATGGGATACAGGTGCCTATACAAGTGAACAAACAATTGGCTTATAGTGATGGAATGCAAATAGTTCAACCAAAGAAACTTGCTATTCATACTCCGCTCTCTGATGGCCTGCTGTTTACCGAACTTGATAGGTAAGTTGGTACGTCAAAAAAAATAACGAAATAAAGTGTACTATGCATCCATTCCTTGCTCTTGTTCTTTGTAGCGTGTTGCATCTTCAGTTCAAATGAAAAGAAGTTAACGACAATTTTAACAATCTTTTCAGGCCAGATGGTCAGCCTTGTATTGAAACCGTAGAATTTGAGTTGCTATGGAATATGTTAATTGCAGCTGGTGAAGAACGCTATGGAGATGCAGGTGTTTTTCTTTTCTTATTCAACACTGCTATGCCATTCTATTCACCAAGAAATGTGCATTCTTCACATAAAATTTCATTTTCTTTGATTAAGAATAAACAAGGAAATAAAGTACCCTGTTTGAAATCATTTGAAGGTTACATATGCACTTATGTAGAGACAAATGAAACTCCTAAGTCTCCTATTTCCTACTATAAATTTCAGAATTCTAAGGATTTGCCTCATATTATGCGTACTAAAAGTTCAAATGTTTCTGACCTAAAATTTTAAGTTTCTTAGTTTAATGCTTATTACTTGGTTTTCCAGAAAAATATTTTTGTGAGCATCATTTGTCGTGCCTGCACAAATATGACTTTGTTTGGTTATTGCAGATTGGAGCCATATTTGGGCTTACAGTACCTTTTATATGGATAATAGAAAGTGATGCGTCTAGTACTCAAGATAGTTATGGATCAGTACTTAAATACAGATATGAACATGAAAAAAGAGAATATGTATGCAGATATAACTCAGGATCCTTCAAAGATCATGAGAAAAAATGGAAAATAAATAGAAAAGAGCTAGTAGCAGTATTATATGCTATTTTACATTTCCAGATATATATTGTGTATACAAAATTTATTTTATGAACAGATAATACACAAGTTAAATATTGGTTACAAAATAAATTAAGAGATTCAATTACCCAAAAAGAAATACGAAGACTAGTTACTGAAATCAAGTTATTTGATTTTACAGTTGAATTATTAAAGACTAATGAAAATTGTCTTGCAGATCATTTATCAAGAAATCCAGCTATGATGTAATAATTATATAATATATATTTAGCAAAACCTATGCATCTATGATACTTCTGAGTTGCAGACGTATGTGCCAAGTCTCTCATAATATTATTAGGAGCAAAGGATTATATTTGAAAAAACTAAAAAAAATTTAGTTGTGGACGAATGTGCCAAGTCTCTCTGATATCTTTTTACAAATAAATTTTACTTTGCAGATCACTCCAGTGATATCTATTCAAGAGAATATCAGCTCAGATATAACAACAGCTATTCTTGATCAGCTAAAATTATTAACCCTCGAGGTTAATCAGTTAAAACAACATATAACTATAATGGATAAAACCATTATAGATTTGAAAACAAAATTAGATACTCCTATAACATATAAATATAGGCAATAGCCAAGTGTCTTCCCTTGAGAAATTAGGAAGAACAGATACTACACAAGAGATAAATGCCGTTGCGTTAGAAATAACGGTCCAACAGAAGAGCCAGAAAGACACTGGTTCAATAACCCAAGCTATCCAAAAAAACGTTTTTACCAATCAAAACCTAAATTTCCAATTTACCCAAAGAAAAATAAAACCAGTCCAAATAACCTTTGTCCCACCCCAATTACAGACTTATGAAACGGCCCTTCAGAGTCAAAAGACAGCTAGCCATAACCACGTAACCCAGTAATACCTACATAACCTAAACCAAGTCATAAGCTTTCTCAATACCAAACCAAGACAACAAGATATGCCTGATGGACAAGGATATACTACCCAATATCTGGTCAATTACAATAAACTCATTGCTATGCCCAAAACTAGCCCCCAGTTAGTAAAAACTGCATTCAAACTATGGATTGTAGATCTGGCCGCAACAGTATGTTTTTTACTCTTCTAGGAAACTATATTACTACCCACGAGTGTTACATACCCTAAGGTAGATTTTGTATCTTGAGTAGAACCAGCCTAGTCTGCATAGTGTATTCTTTAATATTTGTATGACCATTATTTTTGTACATCACACCATATCCTAGAGTACTTTTTATATACCTGAATATATAAAATACTGCATCCATGTGCATTTTAGATGGTGCCTACAGAAATCGACTCACAATACCAACAACATAAGCTTAGATTTGGTGGAGTAATGGTTAGATATATCAACTTTTCAACTAATTTTTGATATCTAGTCACATCAATCTTATCACATCCATCATCTACTCGCAATTTTGTATTAACATCTATGGGAGTGTGAAACGGTTTACACTCTAATATCTTTGTATCTCATAATAAGTCCAAAGCATATTTTCGATGGCTTAAGAAAATAAGAAAATATCATTACCAGAATAAACTACTTCAATCTCAAGAAAGTAATGCAATTTACCGAGGTCTTTAATATCAAATAGCTGATGTAGTTCTTGCTTCAACCTCTCAATTTCTTCGATATCATTTCTTGTCACAATTATATCATCAACATAAACCAATAATAGTGTTAGTTTTACCCCCTTTTTAATAAACAAAGTATAATCACTATCACTTTTAGTGTAACCCAATTCAATAATGTTGATGCTGAATTTTTCAAACCACGCACAAGGTGATTGCTTCAATCCGTATATTGCCTTTTTTAGTTTGCAAACTTTCTTTGTTGAATTGGTATATCCTGGTGGTAGTGCCATATAAACTTCCTCTTTAAGCTCCCCCTGAAAAAATGCATTCTTCACATCTAATTGCCACATTATCCACTTTCTTTGGATAGAAATATTGATTATAACTCTTATAGATGTAAGTTTAGCTACCGGTACAAATGTCTCATCATAATCAATCTCATAAGATTTACTATATCCTCTTGTTACTAGTTGGGTTTTATACCTTTCCAATGTTTCATTTGCTTTGAATTTAATAATGTACACCCACTTGCATCTAATTGCTTTTCTTCCATGTGGAAGATCACTTACTTCCTAAGTTTGATTTCTCTCCAGTGCATTCAATTCTGATTGCATAGCTTCTACCCAATGTGTGACTTAGAGGCTTCCCAAAAATCTTTAGGAATTTGATACATTTCAATATTAAACACAAAATTATGATAGCTTGGAGATAGATGATCATATGACATAAATTGAGTGATAGGGTATTTACCATATAATCTTTTTCATTTTCTGAGAGCAATAGGAACATCTAACTTTAAATCATCATTACCTTTTTCTTCCAAAATCTCACTATCTTGATCTAAGGAGGAGACTCCACTTGGTCCATAGTGTCTTGAGAATTGGGCATAAATATCTTCCTATCTCCCTTTGTGTAGACTTTCTTTCTTCGTGGTGTACATTCTTCTTCTCTGGTAATTGATCCACATAATTTTATTAGTGAGGTATTTATCGACAGCACCGGCTCCTCCGTGATCGGACTTAACGACATGGTTTCACTTGAAAAATATGGATTGGTTTCAAAAAACATGATATCCATAGACACATATCTCTTATGTGTTTTTCGATCATAACATACATACCCTTTTTTTCAATTGAATAATGAAGGAACACACATCTGGCAACTCTAGGATCTAAATAGGTCACGAATAAGTACGAAACAAAGACACCCGAATACTCGTGGTGTTACATGAAATGGAGTAGTCCCAAGTTTTATCATTTAGAAGGGAGTTTTTCTAGAGAGAAAAGTAGATGACAATCTGTTAATAAGGTACACTATTATGAGAATAGCTTCCGGCCAAAATAGTTTAGGGACATTATGCTCCGATAATAGGGTCCTAACAACCTCTAAGATGTATTTGTTTTTCCTCTCCACAACTCTATTTTGTTGCAGTGCATAAACACAGGAAGTTTGATGGATAATATCGTGAGATTGTAAGTATTTCTGCAAACAAGAATTGACAAATTCGTCACCATTATCTAACCTTAATATCTTGATGGTACGACCAAATTGAGTTTCAACAAGTTTATGAACAATAGGAAATATGGATGACACTTCATATTTAGATCTCATGGGATATATAAATGTAATTCTACAATAGTCATTAATAAAAGTAACAAAGTACTTAAATTTTGCTCCTAAAGTAATAGAATAGGGAACTCTGCCCATGTAAGGGATCACCTTTGCATTGTCGGTCCCAAGCCCGTATAAAGGAGGAGGGTTGTGTTAGGCTTCCGACAGCTAACGTAAAACTTCGTCGGATTTTTATAACATGGATTACAAAAATTATGAGGATTGCTTTGGGGCATCCCCGCCTAGCAACGTGCTGCAGAGCCCAAATGCAGTAATAAGTAATCAAGGGCCACTACATTTTCACCCGAATGTAGTGAATGGGTTCCCACATCATGAACGGGTGTGGGTAAAGAAGTTACTCCCGCTACATTGCCGCCCGAATGTATTGAAAAAATTTTAGAGAGAGTCTCCGCATTTTGATTATGGACAAATGCGGGGGGGTAGGTAAGCTAGTTCTAGATAATAAGATTCGTATTGATTCTTGGAATATCGGAACATTATCCAGTAAGCTAATGGAGGTGGTAGATACTATGATTCGGAGAAAGATTCATATTTTATGTTTATAAGAGACAAAATGGGTTAGAGAAAAAGCAAAGGAGATGAGGATACAGGTTTTAAATTATGGTACTCAGGAAAAGAAAAGGCTCGAAACGGAGTTGGTATTATCATAAATAAAGATTTAAAGGATAGTGTAGTAGACATACAACGATATGGTGACCGAATCATGATGTTGAAATTAGTGTTAGGAGCAGAGGTTTTGAATATAGTTTGTGCTTACGCACCCCAAGTAGGACTAGAAGATAGTATAAAGATAACTTTTTGGGAAGAGTTAGATAAGGTGATTCAAAAGATTCCACAAAGGGAGATGATTTGTTTAGGAGGAGACTTAAATTGACATGTCGGTAAAGAGGCATTAGGATATCAAGGTATTCATGGAAACTTTGGCTTTGGGACATAAATGAGGAAGGTAGGGAGATTTTAAATTTTGCTATGGCATTTGATCTCTTTATAGTGAATACAATCTTCAAAAAACGAGATGAACATTTAATTACTTATAAGAGTGGCTTATCACAAACACAAATTGATTACTTTATTTGGTAAAAAAAAGATAGAGCGTGTTGTAAAGATTGTAAGGTAATTCCAGGAGAAAGCTTAACTACCCAACATCGACTTTTAGTTCTGGATATACAAATAAAAAAATGGACAAAGAAGAAAAGAGTGCATCGAGCTATTCAGACTAAATGGTGGAACCTCAAAAGTGAGAAAGAAGATATATTTAAACAGAAAGTCCTTCAAGGAGATGTTTGGAATTATGTTGGTACACCTTGTGATATGTGAAACAATATGGCTATACATATTAGAAAAGTGGCGAAAGATGTGTTAGGGATATCTAAGGGAGTTGTACTAGCACAAAAAGAAGCTTGGTGGTGGAGTGAAGTAGTACAAAATAAAATCAGGGCAAAAAGGGCATGTTACAGATTACGTTATGCTAAGAAAACTAGTGAAACTTTAGAGCCTTATAAGAAAGCAAAGAAGGAAGCGAAAAAGGCCGTGAGTGAAGCAAAAGCTAAAATTTGGGATGACTTATATAAAAAACTCAACTCAAAAGAGAGTGAAAGAGATATTTTTAGGATAGATAGGGCTACAACAACAACAACTAAGCCTTTTCCCATACTAGACGGGGTCGGCTACATGGATTCTTTGTTTCCATAGATCTCTATCGTGTGCCATGTTAGCAATTAACTCCCAATAAGCTAGATCATTCTTTATTGTTTCTTTCCAACACTTTTGTGGTCGTCCTCTACCTCTTTTAATACTTTCCAAATTTAGTTTTTCTAACCTTCTTACAGGTTCTTCTTTTGATCTTCTTTCTATATGTCCAAACCATCTTAAACGATGTTCTCTCATTTTATCCTCTATTGGTGCCACTCCTAATTTGTTTCTAATAACCTCATTATGTATACGGTCTTTTCTTGTATGACCACTCATTCATCTCAACATCTTCATTTCTGTCACAGACATCTTTTGTACATGTTGATGATTGACTGCCCAACACTCAGAACCATAAAACATGGCAGGCCTAACTGTTGCTCTATAATATTTACCTTTTAATTTTAATGGTATCTTCTTATCACAAAGAATACCTGATGCTCCTCTCCATTTTAACCAACCAGCATTAATTCTATGTGTAACATCTCCATCAATTCTTCCATCACTTTGAAAAATTGACCCTAGGTATTTAAAACTTTCCTTTTGGGGAATGCAATGTCTGCCAATTTTAATTTCTATGTCCTCTGAAGTAGCCAAATGATCAAACTTACATTCCATATATTCTGTCTTTGTTCTACTAAGTCGGAGGCCTTTGTTTTCTAATGTTTCTCTCCATAGTTCCAATTTTCTATTAACTTTTTCCTTAGACTCCTCCACTAATACAATGTCATCTGCAAATAACATACACCAAGGTACTTCATCTTGAATATGTTTTGTTAACTCATCCATCACCATTATAAATAAGTATGGACTTAAAGTTGATCCTTGATGTAACCCAATATTAACTTCAAAGAAGTCTGTCGTTCCTTCATGAGTCCTCACACATGTTTTTGCACCATCATACATGTCTCTTATAAGGTTAATATATGTCAATGAGATACCTCTTTTTTCCAAAGTTCTCCAAAGAACCTCCCTCGGTACCCTATCATAAGTTTTTTCTAGATCAATAAATATCATGTGAAGGTCTTTCTTTTTTGCTCTAAAATGTTCCATAAGACGTCTCAAAAGGTGAATCGCTTCAATAGTAGATCTACCTGGCATAAATCCAAATTGGTTCTCTGTTGTACTTGATACTTGTCTTAACCTACGTTCGATAATTCTTTCCCATAATTTCATAGTATGACTCATTAACTTGATACCTCGATAATTCGCACAATTTTGAATGTCTCCCTTGTTCTTATATACGGGTATAAGTGTACTTGCTCTCCATTCCTCGGGCATCTTTTGGTTTTTCCATATTTCATTAAATAGTCTTGTGAGCCAAGTGATTCCTATTTCTCCTAGTATTTTCCAAACTTCTATAGGAATATTATCTGGTCCTACCGATTTACCACTCTTCATATGTTTAAGAGCCTCTTTGACTTCATTCTTTTGAATACGTCGGTAGAAATTGTGGTTTATATACTTTTCTGACTTGGCTAAATCTCCTAAACTAATACTAACATCTTTATTTTCATTAAAAAGATTATAAAAATAGTTTTTCCATCTACTTCTTATATCATCATTTGCCACTAGAATTTTTTCATCCTCGTCTTTTATACATCTAACATAATTAAGATCTTTAGTTTTCTTATCTCTAGCCCTAGCTATCCTAAAAATATCTCTTTGACCCTCTTTTGAGTTGAGTTTTTTATATAAGTCCTCCCAAATCTTAGCTTTTGCTTCACTAACGGCCTTTTTTGCTTCCTTCTTTGCTTTCTTATAAGCTTCTAAAGTTTCACTAGTTTTCTTAGCATAATGTAATTTGTAACATGCCCTCTTTGCCTTGATTTTGTTTTGTACTACTTCACTCCACCACCAAGCTTCTTTTTGTGCCGGTACACCTCCTTTAGATACCCCTAACACATCTTTCTCCACTTTCCTAATATGTATAGCCATATTGTTCCACATATCAGAGGGTGTGCCAACATAATTCCAAACATCTCCTTGAAGGACTTTTTGTTTAAATATATCTTCTTTCTCACTTTTGAGGTTCCACCATTTAGTCCGAATAGCTCGATGCACTCTTTTCTTCTTTGTCCATTTTTTTATTTGTAAATCCATAACTAAAAGTCGATGTTGGGTGGTTAAGCTTTCTCCTGGAATTACCTTACAATCTTTACAACACGCTCTATCTTTTTTTCTACAAATAAAGTAATCAATTTGTGTTTGTGATAAGCCACTCTTATAAGTAATTAAATGTTCATCTCGTTTTTTGAAGATTGTATTGACTATAAAGAGATCAAATGACATAGCAAAATTTAAAATCTCCCTACCTTCCTCGTTTATATCCCCATAACCAAAGTTTCCATGAATCCCTTGATATCCTAATGCCTCTTTACCGACATGTCCATTTAAATCTCCTCCTAAACAAATCATCTCCCTTTGTGGAATCTTTTGAAACACCTTATCTAACTCTTCCCAAAAAACTGTCTTTATACTATCTTCTAGTCCTACTTGGGGTGCGTAAGCACAAACTATATTCAAAACCTCTACTCCTAACACTAATTTCAATGTCATGATTCGGTCACCATATCGTTGTATGTCTACTACACTCTCCTTTAAATCTTTATTTATGATAATACCAACTCCGTTTCGGGCCTTTTCTTTACCTGAGTACCATAATTTAAAACTTGTATCCTCTATCTCCTTTGCTTTTTCTCCAACCCATTTTGTCTCTTGTAAACATAGAATATGAATCTTTCTCCGAATCATAGTATCTACCACCTCCATTAGGTTACCCGATAATGTTCCGATATTCCAAGAACCAATACGAATCTTATTATCTAGGACTAGCTTCCTTACCCCCCGCATCCGTCCATAATCAAAATGCGGAGACCCTCTCTGAAAATTTTTCACTACATTCGGGCGGCAATGTAGCGGGACTAACTTCTTTACCCACACCCGTCCATGATGTGGGAACCCTCTCTGCAATTGATTCACTACATTCGGGCGAAAATGTAGTGGCCCTTGCTTACTTCTTACTGCATTCGGGCTCTGCAGCACGTCGCTAGGCGGGGACACCCCAAAGCAATGCTTATAATTTTTGTAATCCATGTTGTAGAAATCCGACGAAGTTTTACGCTGGCTGTCGGAAGCCTAACACAACCCTCCTCCTTTATCCGGGTTTGGGACCGGCAATGCAAGGGTGATCCCTTACATGGGCTAGAGATAAGAAAACTAAAGATCTTAATTATGTTAGATGCATAAAAGACGAGGATGAAAAAAATCTAGTGGCAAATGATGATATAAGAAATAGATGGAAAAACTATTTTTATAATCTTTTTAATGAAAATAAAGATGTTAGTATTAGCTTAGGAGAGTTAGCCAAATCAGAAAAGTATATAAACCATAATTTCTACCAACGTATTCAAAAGGATGAAGTCAAAGAGGCTCTTAAACATATGAAGGGTGGTAAATCGGTAGGACCAGATAATATTCTTATAGAAGTTTTGAAAATACTAGAAGAAATAGGAATCACTTGGCTCACAAGACTATTTAATGAAATATGGAAAAACCAAAAGATGCCCGAGGAATGGAGAGCAAGTACACTTATACCCATATATAAGAACAAGGGAGACATTAAAAATTGTGTGAATTATCGAGGTATCAAGTTAATCAGCCATACTATGAAATTATGAGAAAGAATTATCGAACGTAGATTAAGACAAGTATCAAGTACAACACACTGTTGTAATTCAGAGAAGCATTGCAGGAGATTAAACACACAAAATAAGACTAATATTATAGAGGAAAAATTAGGGATTGAAGGAAGGGGCGGACCTCCAATGGAGGCCGCCCTCCCTCTTCTACACTCTCTCTTATAATACAACCTCACAATCTAATACAATCTACCAGCCCTTATATAGGGAGTTGTAAAACAGAATTTGACCAAAATACCCCCTAATACCAAAAATTACCAAAATACCCCTAAAGTTTCGGGCGAGTACAATAATACCTATAAACATAAAACTAACCCAAGGAGCACTAGATAAGCATATTCTTCAACATCCCCCCTCAAGTTGGGAGTGAGATACTTCGAACTTCAAACTTGCCAAAATCTTCATATCTGTTTGCAATGTTCTTCATTTGTCTTTATCACTGATATGATCTTCAGCAGCTTATTTGGCTGAAAAATATCTTAGCCTTCCTGACTTATCATCACAAGCAGCATCTCTGGCTGCACTATCAATTCAGCCTTCTTTGCTGTAACAACAACAAAGCAGCCATCTTGGCTGTCACAATAACAAAACAACCATCCTGGCTATCACATCAACAAAGCAGTCATTCTGGCTGTCACAACAACAAAGCAGTCATCCTAACTGTCACATCAATAAAGCAGCTATCCTGGTTGTCACAACAATAAAGCAGTCATCCTGGTTGTTTATTATGGTAGAGCTACAACATCGACCAATGCAAGATGTGAGATGGAACTAGATCACATTGAGAAACAATTTGATGAATGCATTTCCTTTCTCTTGAAGGTTCTGTCCTAAAAAACAAATGTTGGTCATATTTCCTCATCTGGCAGATCTAGTAACTCGAATCAATTACAACTACTTCTATATATCTGACGATGGAAGCTTGCTGTCAGTCCCTGGTGTTGAAACTGTTGTGTCTACACTGGTATCTAGGTGGCTGCAACACATATGGCGGCTGGAATTAAATGTTTATGGTGGTTGGAGTTATTAAATATGGTGGCTGCCATTTTTTAATGTGCCTGTTGTGTATTTTCAAGAAAACGTCAGGATGGCTGCTTTATTGTTGTGACAGCCAGGATGGCTGCTTTGTTGTTGTGACAGTTAGGATGGCTGCTTTGATGTTCTAACAACCAGGATGACTGCTTTTTTGATAGAGTGGAAATCAAGAGCCAAACCTAGAATGCTTTTAATACGGCTTGCAATCAATGCCAACAGTTTATCAAAAGCCATAAAGCATTGCCTTTAAATAGAAATTAAATATGACTCATGCACTTCTATGACCTCATCAAGTGATCTGGCAGCAGTCATTCCTTCAGCAAGCTCGAGCCATGCACTATGAAGAACTCGATCCATGACATTTTGATGAAATGCATCAACGAAATATAGAAGCTTTTGTTGTGGCAACAGGTAGCGCTTGTTACTGATTTTTTTAGGAGCCCTTCGAAGCTTCTCATCTGCCTCTTACAGTCTCATTAATCTCAGCTGACCTAGAAACCATGCAGGAAGATGCCAAATCAAAGGAGATAGGAATTGTCGCCACCATCCTTGTCCGCAAATAATGAAGGAGCTAGTTTTAATTGCCTGCCAAACTGCACGATTTAAAGATTTTTCTTGGGAATATCATTAGCTTGTTCACAGAATTGCAACATAATAAATGCAGATGGCTGTGTAGTTAATTCATCTTGAAGAAGAGCCTGTGATGTTCTGTAGCCTGCTCATTAACACACAAACAGTGGCTAGGAATTTCTATTTTCGCAGTGAATTGGATTTCTTATCAATCTCTCGAAAAAAAAACATCACAGCAGATGGTGGCCGTGTAGTTAAGGCTACACAAATTCAAACTCTAGGCAGATCTCGGTTTCAGTGCTTATTGCAACCACTTTGTATCACAAGCAAATGTCTTGCTGCCAATCAATGACAATCCTTGAAATCATATCCTTCTTTTCTATACTCTTGCCCTAACAAAGCATGACAAGAACATATCGGCTTCAAAAAAAAAAACTTCTTACTCTGCTAATCATCATATTCATCCTTATACTCATATGAATTAGGAACAACAGATCGTATGGAGTCCTTATCACCCTCCTTATCTAAATAAGACAAATCAGCTGAGTCACTTTTCTGCTTCCGCACAAACCTCCTTCAATTCTGATTTTTCTTCTCTACTCCGAACCTGGTATGATACCATGTTGTAATTCAGAGAAGCATTGCAGGAGATTAAACACACAAAATAAGACTAATATTATAGAGGAAAAATGAGGGATTGAAGGAAGGGGCGGACCTCCAATGGAGGCCACCCCCCCTCTTCTACACTCTCTCTTCCAACACAACCTCACAGTCTAATACAATCTACCAGCCCTTATATAGGGAGTTGTAAAACGGAATTTGACTAAAATGACCAAAATACCCCTAGTATCAAAAATTACCAAAATACCCCTAAAGTTTCAAGCGAGTACAATAATACCTAAAAACATAAAACTAACCCAAGGAGCACTAGATAAGCATATTCTTCAACACACAACCAATTTTGATTCATGCCAGACAGATCTACTATTGAAGCGATTCACCTTTGGAGACGTCTTATGGAACATTTTAGAGCAAAAAAGAAAGACCTTCACATGATATTTATTGATCTAGAAAAAGCTTATGATAAGGTACCGAGGGAGGTTCTTTGGAGAACTTTGGAAAAAGAGGTATCCAATTAACATATATTAACCTTATAAGAGATATGTATGATGGTGCAAAAACATGTGTGAGGACTCATGAAGGAACGACAGACTTCTTTGAAGTTAATATTGGGTTACATCAAGGATCAACTTTAAGTTCATACTTATTTATAATGGTAATGGATGAGTTAACAAAACATATTCAAGATGAAGTACCTTGGTGTATGTTATTTGCAGATGACATTGTATTAGTGGAAGAGTCTAAGGAAAAAGTTTAATAGAAAATTGGAGCTATGGAGAGAAACATTAGAAAGCAAAGGCCTCCGACTTAGTAGAACAAAGACATAATATATGGAATATAAGTTTGATCATTTGGTTACCTCAGAGGACATAGAAATTAAAATTGGCATACATTGCATCCCCAAAAGGAAAGTTTTAAATACCTAGGGTCAATTTTTCAGAGTGATGAAAGAATTGATGGAGATGTTACGCATAGAATTAATGCTGGTTGGTTAAAATGGAGAGGAGCATCAGGTATTCTTTGTGATAAGAAGATACCATTAAAGTTAAAAGGTAAATATTATAGACCAACAATTAGGCCTGCCATGTTTTATGGTTCTGAGTGTTGGGCAGTTAATCATCAACATGTACAAAAGATGTCAGTGACAGAAATAAAGATGTTGAGATGGATGAGTGGTCATAAAAGAAAAGACCGTATACATAATGAGGTTATTAGAAACAAATTAGGAGTGACACCAATAGAGGATAAAATGAGAGAATATTGTTTAAGATGGTTTGGTCATATAGAAAGAAGATCAAAAGAAGAACCTGTAAGAAGGTTAGAAAAACTAAATTTGGAAAGTATTAAAAGAGGTAGAGGACGACCACAAAAGTGTTGGAAAGAAACAATAAAGAATGATCTAGCTTATTGTGAGTTAACCCCTAACATGACACACAATAGGGGTATGTGGAAACAAAGAATCCATGTAGCTGACCCCGTCTAGTATGGGAAAAGGCTTTGTTGTTGTTGTTGAAAGTAATAGAATAGGGACCCCATACATAAGAATGTATCAACTTAAATGGACTTGATGACTGACTCTCTACTAAGACATAACACCCAATGATATTTGACCCTTTGACATACATCACATTTAAGGATGAAGTCTCTTTAACCCTTAACATATTAACTCTCTAATTTTTGAAACTAGAAGATTCTTAATCGACTATGCCATAATCTAAGTTTTTCTTCTACTGTTGTGGCTGCAAATGCCCTCTTATGTATTGGAATCTTATTGTCGGAGAGTATTTAGAGTCAATTCCTCATTTCACCATGTCCAAAGGTTATTCCCGTCCTCAGGTCCTGAAATGTAAAACCAAGAGGGAGAGAAAGTTACTTAACTATGTAAATCTTTAACCAATGAACTTACTTTATCATTGATTCTAGTTTGAAATTTTGCGTCTCCATCATCCCCTTTCCTTTCATTGGAATTAAGGACCCATTAGTCAATTTAATATATTGTGGTGTAGATATGGGCCAATATACCACATAATTAGATTTATCACCCACCATATCATCAGTTGCATCGGAACTACTTATGCTCTAAGAAGTAGGAACACTTATTTCATTATTTTTTTATGAGGTAGATGGTTGATCTCGGAGCTTAGGCTCAATTTTTGCTCTATCATCTCATCATGTGTCATTGACAGAGGCAGCCACATAGTTCCCATCATCTGTATAATCCGTTGGTTTTCGTATGATTTCTCAGCGTTGATCTTGGGTATGTCTTCGCTTTCTACAATGGGAACATTTAAATTTGTTTGTCTTCGAACTGTTGAGATCGTCCACCTCCTCTTCCTCTAGTAGCAACTCTTTCATGCTGAAAATTTCTTTGACCTCTTCTCAAGATTTTTCCTATCATCTTCTCTCAAAAGAAGAGAATACATAGTCTCGATTGAGGGCAACTCTTCCTTACTAAGTATTTTGATCTTAATGGATTCATATTCAGATGAGATTCCCCAAAGGAGATCAAACACCTTCCTCACTTCATTATCTATTATCATTTCCTTTGATGCAGTGGTTGTATTTATTTTCTATAATGTGTTGCTCATTTCACAACCCACAAAGTTCTCCGTAGTAGTCACTTATTGATTTTTTTCCTTGGTAGCATTTTCTCATCTTTTCCAGCATTTCATATTCTTTTGTAATATTATGTTTTCTATAATATGTTTTTTCAACCGCTGCCCAAATTTCAACGGTTGTCTCCATATACATAAAGGTCTTACTGATAATAGGAATCATCGATTGTATTAGCCATGAGCTTACCAATGCATCTTACTTTGACTGTCGTTCGAAGTCTACATTGTCTTCAGTCTTGCATACTTGCGTTTTCTTGATGATTCCTAACTTTTCTCTTTATTTTATAACCAACTCTATTTATCTTGCCCATTCTTGATAATTTTTTCCATCTAACTTTATGTTGTTAATTTGAAATTGCTCAATTCCAGAGTCATTCATACTTGTTGGATTATGAAATTCTTGAGTCATACATTCTCGACAACAAACGTATGCCTAAGCTTGTTCCAAGAGTCGAAAGCCACAGGAGTGCCCACTTGGCAGGAGACCGTTATGGGGAAGCACAGGCATTATGTGAGAAATTAAGCTGAACGCATGCGTATAAGGTTAGATATTTTGAACGTACTAGTGTGAGGTAGATAGATACATTCATATGTTGAAAGTACTAGTGTGAGGTAGATAGATACATTCATGTTGAAGGATATTGAATCAAAAGATGAAACTAGTATATAGGACCCCTGAAACTGCCACAACAGAGACACTTAAGAAAACCTAGTTATCAAAGGAAAGAACTGAAACAACTCAGACATACAATCCAGAAGTAGAAATCATGAACAAACTGAAACAACAAACAATCCAGATATGGCAAAGATAGTCAAAATATATGAAAACTTCCGCAAAATAGAACAGTTAGAACCAAAAATAAATGAAGATAAAGTAGCACAAATAGAAACAGACGATCAGATAGATAATCAAGATAATCGGACACCAAAAATTTCCGAGCTATGTGAAAAGAAAACAGATATAATGGAAATAATAACATCAAAACCTGTAGACGTAGAAATATTACAATATTTATGTGATGAAGATATAGAAGAAGTACTAAATAATCTAGGAGAAATAGAACCGCTAGATATGGAAAACTGGTATAGTGATTAATGAAGATCACAACAGGAGAAATAAAAACAGATATAGATTCTATCATACAAAATCAACATGAGATATATAAGATACTTGAAGAATTAAAAGATAAGATAACACCACCAGTTGTAAAACCAGCTGAAAGAGAAAAGATATAATCTTTATGGAAAATACTGAGATAGTAGCTATAGAAGAAGATTATATAATTTCGACAGTTATGCCAAATGTAGTAATTGGAAAGATAACCAAAGAAAGATATATATGAATAGAGACGAATATAGTATTCACAAACATATGACAGAAGGATACTTTGGACAAAAGATAGAAATTCATACAACTAACCAAAATAGGCAATTTGCCAGAATTGGATCAAATAGATTCAAGTTACTTATATACCCTGATGAGCTATTACTAGAAAGTGAGATTGATTAGATGATCAGACTTGCAAAAGAAAATGAGATATACCGAGCAGGAAATATCACAAGAGCTATGCTTCATCAAAATCCGCTTCAACCGAAGAAGACCAGACAAATAGGAAATCTAACCAAGAATCAGATACCCTAGATAAAAACCCTCCTACCAAACAGATAGAAACAAGAATTACAAACCTAGAACAAATGTTAGCTAGTTTGATGTAAACCTTAGCACAAACAAACCAAAAACTAGAAGTAAATACTCAGATAGCTTCTGTTTCAACGAATGAAACAGCAAAAATAAGGGGGAAAGATATAAAATTATCAATAGTAGAAGACTTAAACCAAACAGATATTTCCCAAGATACAATCTTTGTACACAAAAAAGGTATTTGTAACCAACTGGGTTATGTTAGAACATGTGATAAGAGGTAATATTTTTAAGTATAATATCCTTAATTCAGTACTTTATGTAAAGAACATTTCACGTGCATTTCACATCATGTCTCGGTTTCTTGAATGTTCTGAAACGGGAGATGCTTCCGTGCATCGTAGTTGAAAAGCTTTAAGGTGGGGCAATTAGTTCCCTGAACTTTGTAAGGAGGTAGTGTCCATGATTTCAACCATGCGTTATTCTTTTTTATTTATTTTATAAAATTGGGTGGGGTTGGATGCACCCCGTTGGGTCAATATAAATTTGTCACTGGTCAATGCAGGCAGCATTGGGCTTCTTACAGCATTGATCGATACACTGATTGTTTAGACGTGTATTAAGAGCTCTAGATTCACTAAATCTACCTCTTAATAGCACTTGCATCTAGTTATCTTCTTTCCCGTACGAATAAATTCTAATGAAATTCCAAGTAAACTTCTTAGAATTCTTAAATGTATCGAATATCAGCCAACTTCTTCACACATGTCAAAGGCCTTTTGTATTCGATGGTAATGTATCGCCATGGAGCCTTTACGATATAGGCTTGTGTTTAGAACCAATAAAAAAAAGACGTCTCATTGACCTAGTTGGTTGGGTGGGGTGCATGGGGTTAAATTATTAAGAATTTTGATTTTAGGAAAATTTTGCATAAAACTATCTTTTGACCTTAAAGAGTAAGATTTTCAGTTTTCTTGGAGTATTATTTTCACCTAGTTGGTTGGGTGGGTATGCATGGGGTCAAATTATTAAGAATTTTGTTTTTTGGAAAATTTTGCGGAAAACTATCTTTTGACCTTAAAGAGTAAGATTCTCATTTTTCCTAGAGTATATTTTTATGAAAAACTTTCTTTGGAAGCTGTACAATTTGCTTGAATAAGAATTTCATTTTCTCGAATAATTTACTGAAAGACAGGTCTAAGCTTTACCAAGCAAGCTGATGCTCTGATCTGCTCATGACTTGTCTCGCCTTGCTCATGCTCATTTCATCTCAAACAAGCGTAAGATAAATTGTGGTTTAATACGATCAGTTCTGCTCATTTACCAGCAGTGGATATGACGCCTCTGTTTTGCCCATGTCCCCTTTTATGTTGATGTCCTTCAAATTGCAGCCATCTCTATTTTATCATGCATCTGTGGTCGTGTGAATCTGTGATTTTAGTGTGAGTAACCCTCTTCATTTTCGCTTTTCTTGCTTCAGCTCAATGGAGAGATAAGCTTACCAAACTGCGGTCCAAGATTTAGAATCGAACTTCATAGGTAATTGACAAGACTTTGGCGTGCCTATTTGCAACAAAAAGCTCTCTTCTCATCGTGCGTGGTGCAGAGATTCGGGTGCATGCTGTACATAAGGTTCTGATAAGCAGGCAAGCTCAGCCTCTGTTTATATGTATCTAAGTACTGTGCATAATGGTGTCCATAAACATTTTCTCCACAATCATTTATATATAGTTGACATCTCTTGATGCCCCTTTAAGGTGTATCTTTGCAGCGGCACGTTTACTTCAAGCACTCTTTATTTTCTCGGTTGGTGCTTTGCATTATCCAAAAGATGGCTACAATTGGCGTTAACATAATTCACAAACTGACTGTTGAATCCGTCGATTCTCATTTTTGGTTCTGTGCTGTTGCAATCCAGTCTTGCACACACGTGTGTGTGTGTGTGTATATAACAAAAAATCATGCCTTTTCACATCCTCATTAGAGTTTGATTCATTGATTTTAAGTCACATTGAACTCAATCTTGTATTTAGCATTTGAAGTAAGATAATATTCTATTATTCTCTTTCTACACTTTTATAGGCCTTCTACCTCTTCAGAGTGGCTATCAAATTCTCACTCCTTTGAGATTCACGTGGTTGCCTGTCCAAATGTTTATACCATCTTAGGGGTTGGACATATTACATGTATTTTAGGGTGAAGTGATGACTTTCACCAACTTTGCTGCTCACCACATTGGGTGTCACCTCCAACTTCTGTTCTACTCTCTTAGGCAGACTCTCATATGCACACTCCAGGGCAACTCCACACCTTTATCTTGAAGGTTCTTCTGAGTTGACCCACTAGCCAGGAGAGACGGTAACTCCTCGGACTTGAGTCTATCGTGCATTTGGATTCAACTGAACATAAGATGGAGAATTGCAGCTACCTCTATCTCAAAGGCTTCTGTTTGTATCTTACCTCTACAATGATAGTTTGAATTCTTAGTCGTTCAATATGTGAGAATTTGAATCTTCCCGTACATACAAAAGCACAGCAACTAGGAACGAAGGCAATTAATTTCCGTGAACTGGAGACAAAATGGTGGCCATTGGCACGAATAGAACTTTTAGCATCAAGAATTCTCATGGAGGACATAAATTGCAAATCATTCAATCATTATTTCTTGTAACTATAGAGAACCAGTATTGCTAGGGAGTGAATTTTTGAGACTTCTTGTGATCGAATTCATCCTTAAGCATGTTATTTGCCGTTTTGATTAAGAGAACGTTGTACAAATAACAGGTCAAAATTGCTGCAGCTGCATGAGCGCCCTTTATGTGCCACAAATTCACCCAAAAGATAAAATCTTTGAACAAAATGAGCTAATCAACTTGAAGAAAAGGTATAATTGATCCCTCAAAGCTCTGTCACAAAAGCATGCTCCTATACAATAAGGAGTTTTGCTAAAACATGAACAAATAATGCAAAACACAATGCATGCACGTTCTATCTCCCAAAATTTTCCACAACCCATACCAAACATCATTAGTTCGGTTCATGAATTCCTGTGCCTCTAAAGATAAGGGGGGTGCTGGGAACTATTCCCTAAATGATAATGAAATTGAGTTGCTTGAGCAATAACGAGCTCCTCCATAGGATTCCATTTCTTTCATGTAGTCTTGATGCCTTAGAAGATCGACTGCATCATCAATTCTTCTGTAAGTATAGGATTATAGGCCCTCAAAATACCTTAGGTGGTCTTCAAAAGTCTCCCCATGTCTGATTTTCACAACAGACCCATCTTCAACCTACACGGCATCCAAGCACGAGATCAATATCCTAAAACACATTCCATCAGACAATGTTTGTATACATACATACAGAGAGAGAGAGAGACTTACACACGCACGCACACACACACATATATATCAGCTATAAATCAAACAATTTGTTTCATTTCAGAAGCCCAAAAATCTGTAAACCGAATTTTTCATTTGACCATAGAGAGTTTTATTCTTACAAATTGCTTTTTTACGTATTATTGGTGAAGACGTTCATAATAAAAAATGATGGACGCACAACTAAATTTATACTGAATCAGCTTTCTTTCATAAATTAGACAAACAACATTATAAAATCTTTCAAAGCAACGCATGCTTTCTTTCATAAATTAGACAAATAACCACACAAAAGCTTCCTGCTAGGACCAGATCTGTGCCCCTAAGGCCCATGACTGAGTCAGCTTGAGCAGTTCAAACCCCAAATGCCCATCTAGCAGCTAGAAGCCCCTTCCAGTACGCTAGCCACCTCTCCTCCCCTTCCCGGACCCCCAAGTGCCAGCAGGCAATGCAGAAGCACTTCTTAAAAATTAACCGTCTGAACTAAAAATCAATTTAATGCACATGCTTGCAAGAGTGGAATACCTTCCAATATACCTTTCAGTAATATCCAAGAGAACAATCTGGTTGCACTCTTTCCTTAGAAGTGACTAAAATGTAATTTGTCAAAACAAAGAAATATAGACGAAAGGGTGCAGAGCGGATGGCATTGATCTCTAAAGTAGAGACAGTCTGGGAGTAAAGTAACGATGGTGAAATGAGGGAGGCAGAGAACCAAAAGGTGGAGTATGAGTGGGCACACCGCTGTTCCTCCACTTGTTTTGATATAATCTAATCCTTTTGGTGTTAAATGGAGCTTTTTTATTTGCTGATTGGGAGAACATTGAAGGCACGGTTCAGTTTTGGTGTTGGTATGGAGTCGACGCAGAAATCATGTTTATTTCCTGCTTGAGATTAACTTGGGATGCCAGATCATCTTTCACCACTGACCTCAACTGTTGTTGATGATGTAAAGAGTGCGTTAAGCTGGGCCCTCCTAGGGCCATGAAGGACTCCATGCAGCATACCGTTTAAGAGGGCTGCTTCATAGGAATACAAGCACAACATGAACCAGCACTATTGAAAAAAGGCATGGAGACAAACAATATGTGTTCTGTAGATGGTGTGTATCATAATATTGCATAATCAAGAAAGTTCTCGTTCATCTATGCAAGAAAAGACATTGCTGCTAGATATCTTCCTTTTTCTTTTGCATAAAAATAAAAAGGTAAAATTACTCTGGCAAATTCCACAAGAAATTTTGGAGCACAATGAAGGTCAAGAAATTCAATACCCAGTATTCTGGTGGACGCATTTTGAGATTGTAGGTAGATGCCATGCTCATGCAGTAGGCTCCTGCATCATGAACAACCAAACCAACTCCCTACAAAACAAAGTTAATGCATCGACATTCCAACCAATAACAAAGGGGAGATATTCAAAATTTAAAAATCTCACTAACTAACCTTTTGGGGTGTCGGAAGTTCTCTGTCCTTCCCTAAGAAATCTGCTGACTCGCAGACAGGTCCAACCACATCAAACGTAGAGATTTCCGCTTCAGGTGAAGGTGGAGCCACTAGTTCTATATGCTACAGATGCAGAACACAAAAAGAACACTCAAAAGCGAAGGAAGAGAGAAATCTATCATCATAAACATAGACTATAAGTTATAATGATTAATTAAAGTCAGTCCTCAGAACACCAGCATTGTTGTTTTAAGACTATGATAATTGTTGTTTTATTATATTGTTTGAAATCGGTTTGGATATTATTGCATGTTTGTATAGTATTTGCATTGCTTAGTTAAATTAACAGATTTGGCTATTCGATGTGATTCAACTGTGCATGGTATTAAGACTTGAGCTCATCCAGGTATGTTATATGCAATATTGATTGTATCAAATTGTTTGTTGGCATGTTTAGAGGAAAAATGTGTTGCGATATTTGAATGATTTCAAACTTTGCTATTGATAAGATCGAAAATGTATTTGCTGGTAAATAATACGTTGTATCTTCATGTATAATTGAGATCCATGTTGTTTGGCCTTTTGTTAAAGACTTTTGTGATTAAGGTGTTTCATGTTGGCGGTCTTTTGTTGAAAATCAATTAATGTTTGAAGTTGTAGTTATTATTATTTGAGAATTAAAACTTGGTTGTAGAATGAATTGGAAAAATGTTTGTTGACAATGAGTTGCATCTACTTGTATGACTAAGATCTATGTTGGCCTTTTGTTGAAGACCTTTGTGATTAAGGTGCTTTATGCTGGTGGCCTTTTGTTGAAATTTATTTGATATTTGAAGATGCACTTATTGTTATTTGAGGATTTGTGATCTTGATAACTTTAAAGTTACTTTTTTATGAGATTATGATCTCCGTTTATTGGCCTTTTGTTAGAGATCTTTGTGATTAAGATACTCCATGTTGGCTTTTTGGTTGGAGAGTAATCAATATTGAAAAAGCACTTATAGTTATCTTGATTAGCTTGTATTTGATAAAATTTGTAAGATTGTTAACATTTAAAGATAGTTTTGAAACAAACCTTGTGAGATTTTTTGAAAAGCATGAAGTTGATTCTTTTGACTTGTTATCATCTTAATGTATTATCTTATTTTTGAAACCATAGAATCACTTTTGAATTTAAAGGATATTTAAGGGCATTGGGAATTGTATGTATGAAGGTTTTGTGCTTTGACTTAAAAAAGCTTGTTTGTGTTCAAGTTTGTCCTTAAAACTTGGGTTTGAGCTCAGCCTTAAAGCTTATTTGACTTGATGAGTTTCAAATTTAACCTTAAAAAGCTTGTTTGACTTAAGGGTTTTGAGTTTTGTCTTAAAAAGCTTGTTTGGGTTCGAGTTTGTCCTTAAAACTCGGGTTTTGAGCTTAATCTTAAAAAACTTGTTTGATATACCAAGGTCTCCTTACAATGTCATAAGTTTGTAGTGATTTATGAACCTATTTGTTATAATAGACAATCTCATTTAGATGATATCAATGTTTTCTATCAAATGACTTTCTTGAATTAAAGCAAATCAACTTTAACATATTTGACTCGTTTTTGGTTTGCCTTCTGGATTAGATATCATAAATTGTCTTGTTGTTTTTAGAAATTGAGCGAATGTATGTATTGATACTTCATTGATCTTCATGCAGGATAAAAAATGAATTGATACCTTAATTGTGGAAAGATGATCTAGAAATGTTGCAAAGGAAGCTGTGGTAACTTGGATACTATTATTTTGGAAATTCTTGTCACAAGCAAACATATGAATTGAGCTTTATTTGATTTATGATATTGTTAGACAAACTTTCGGTATATATACCATAAGTTTGAATGAGGGTATTAAATAAGATGTAATAGGATCACGGGTCACTAGGGCCTGTGAATATCTTTAATAGGACCACGGGCCACTAGGGCCTGTGTATAATCAGTCCGGAGATAGCTGTTGGTGGGCATCCCCAATGGCACTGAATAAAGCCTTATACAATCAATAAATAAGTTGTATTTGTAGCTCTTTGATATTTGGCTTGACTTGTGACTTTGGTTTATTCTTGACTTGAAACACCCATTATCAGGTGTGTTTGTATGTGACTTGTTGATTTGATATTTGACGATATGTGATTGGACTCCTTCCAACTACGAATATCGACAATTATTTACAAACCAAACCAGAGGAAGAAGCAAAGATCACTTGCTACGTTTCTTTTAAAGCCTTTCTTTGTATAATACCTCTTGGAAGATGGTTAAACATAGGAGCTGGAAGGAAATGGTGATGAAAAATAGAGCGTGCAAGCATCTCAAAGTCTCCAAAAGCAGACCACATGTTCTTATTCATAGTAGTGGGACATTTTTAAGTTAAGTAATAAACATCCCAACATTTAAAGTACAGATTAGAATTAAATATCCCTGGTAGTGAAAACTATAAACAAGCAGGCTACAGGAGTTGAGAATGTAAAATTTCTGCACTCATGGAGAAAGCAGTAAGCTTTTCCTTTTCACTAACAGTCAAGTTTTATGTCCTTTAAACATGATAAAGAAAGATAACTTCTTTCAGCGTTCGTAGAAAGTCTCTCTTCTCTTTCAATGGAAGCTGCTGGCAGTAATAACCAAATTTGTCATAGAATTAAAATATAAAATATAGTCTATGTAGTGACCAAATAAATTTACCTGATATGCTCCATAGAGACTTGGCCTAATGAGTTCAGCCATGCTCCCATCAATCACAATGAAGTTTTTAGTCCCATTAGTTTTAACACCAGTCACATGATTGACGAAACAAGAAGTGTTAGCAATCAGTGATCTTCCAGGCTCAATAATGAGATTCAGATTTCGAGAAAGCACCAACTCCCGAACCTGTATAAGGAAATGAAGATCTTACAAACTTAATATTCACTCTTTTTAAGAAATGGACCTACACAAAAAAGGGTCCACTCTAGATAGTTAATTCATATGAAGATGTCTGGCATGGTTACTTGTTCTCGACAAGCCTATGAGCACATGTAGCTAATCAATGCGAACATGCAAATTTGTAGCAGACCTTTAAAAGAATATGGGATATCTCAACTTTGCAAGAAGGGAACCAGATTGAAGACCCAGCAGAAGCCAATATAACATATGTAAAGCATCAGTTAAGCAAGAACAGGATAGAAAAGTACAGTGTTGATAAGATCCACTGGTGTTGGAAGAACAGCATCAGAATGATAATAATCTATTCCAAGACCACCTCCTATGTTTAAATAATCAACCTCAAAGCCTTGTTCCCGGATCTGGTCTATGTAATTTACCATCAGAATAGCAGCATCTCTGAATATGTCCACCTGAAGAACAAAAGAGACTCACCATTGAGGATCCAATTCACGATGGCAAGTTGTTAAAAATTAAAATACAGCTATCAATATGTTGTCAATACTTCGTGTAATAGTTTGGTTGCTAAATGCATTACAGAAGTACATCTTATAGCTTGTATTTTGGATATTCACATACAAAATAAACAAACAGCATTATTTAGTCACTATTGGACAGAATTTTTTGCTAGCATATAAGTCTGTCATTTCTTTCTAATTAGGCCTTGAACTTTAGATGTTGCCTTACAACCTACAACACACAGAGCAAAAGGGACTGATGGGAGACATGTGATTGTGCATTTGTACATGTACCCAAAGACAATTCACATTTCCCTGATCATTAAAAAAAAGAGCTTCAAATACACTGGAGCATTCTTGCAAATCTGTATAGAACATAAACCCAGCGGCATTAAAATATGATCTGTATGTGAGAGCCACCTTGGTGATGGTAGACCCAAGATGACAATGAGCACCAACTAGTTTCAGTTCATTTGGATGCGACTTCACAGCATCAAGGAACCACTGTAACTTCTCATTTCTGATCCCAAATTTGGAGTTCTTGTTTCCAGTCGCAACATATGCATGAACCTGAGAGAGACAAAGAGTACAGACACATTAGACAATAGATCATTTATCAGATGAGGTAAATAATACGTGCATTAAGTATATTTGCGTCACCCAACCTGAGGATCCACATCGGGGTTGATGCGCAGCAAAACGGGAATTCTTTTCCCTGAAATTCTTGCTGCAGTTACGATGTTTTCCAAGTCAAACTCACTGTCGATGTTAATGAAAACTCCTGCCTCAGCAGCCAAGACAAGATCTTCCAAAATCTTTCCGTTCCCATTGAATATGCACCTGAGTGAAAAAAAAAGTTCCGTGCGGTCCTCAAAAGAGCTTCAAAAGGTGGCTATGTTACTAATACAAATTTATTAAATATACACATCTAGCTTGGCACTTGGAAAACTATAAGCTCAGTTGTTCTCCATACCATGAGGATGAACTCGGGCCTCGGCACGAACGAGCTACTCAGACCAGTCGTGATAACACAAATGAAAAGTTGCAAATAGAGACTCTTAATTATGCTCATTGACACAACACAAGCTGAGTTAGAATGGGAATTCTTTAAATATCAATAAAGAGGCGAACTTTTACGCAAGCATCGCCGTCTCATGGCCGTTGATCATGGCATTTCTCAACGCAAACATCAAGAAATGGAACAATCTGTGAGGCTGTGTACTTATGTAAGTCAGATGCATGAAATATTGACAAAACCACGAAATAACACAACAAAAGGAGAAACCGTGTGGATGCACGTCAAAATCCAACTTTAACCGTAAATCACAAATTCAAAATTCTGCAAACGTCTAAACTAGATCATCTTCATTATCTCGAATTCCCTCAAACTCTAACTGCTACATCCAACAGCTCGTTTCTCATGAACAGTCACCATAATGCGTAATAAAAAACGATCTACAACTCAAAATTTCAGTGAACCAGGAATCATAAATCAAGCAAAATGGAATAACACAACACTCCCGTGATGAAAAACTTATAGCTCTTTCTTACATATTTGCCGAAAAAATAACATTTTTATATTATAAACGTCACAGAAAAATCACGCAGATGCTACATTCGGCACTCAATAATATATTCCTTCTGTCCTGAGAGAGAAAGAGAGAGACATTAAAACCAACAAAATGGGCTAGATTGAAACCTATGCGTAGTCTATCCAAACCAACAAATGGGTTCTATTGTGGTCAGACTCGATTGGAATCCGACGCTAATTCACCTAAATGCACGAAAACAAGCTCGATCGAGAACTCCTTAGTTTACCTCGAAGGATCGAACCCAGCATGGAGAGCTAACTTCAACTCGTTGCCACTAACGAGCACCGCCCCGCTCCCCAACTCCCTCAAATACTGAAGAATCTTCAGATTGTTGTTCGCCTTAACCGCATATCCAATTGTCGAGTTCAACCCGACGAGTGCCCCTCTGTACGCCTCGAAGTTCCTCGCAATCTGAGCCTTGCTGTAGAGATAGAAAGGACGCTTCTCCACGGAATCGATGACGTCCTGTACCTTCATGTCCTCACAATAGAGGAACCCATCTGCGGATTTCTTGAAACAATGAGAGAACTTTGTGGAAACGGAATCCTGAGTTCGGGATTTGTCGGAGACAACAGCATTTAAAGTGAGGCCTCTTCTCTGGGGCTTGTGGAACCGAAAGAAAGGAACGGTTTTAGGGATTTGAGTTGATCTGATGGGGTTTAGGGTTCTGGGGAATGTAGAAGATTGGGGAAGAAGGTTGACGGCTGCCATTGAAGGACCTTAGCTAGTCAATTGAGTGGCGGTTCATGCGCACAGCCGGAATTAGTTTCTCTCTCTCTCTCTCTCTCTCTCTCTCTCTCTCTATATATATATATATATATATATATATATATATATATATATATATATATAGCAACGTTACATTGTAGAATATTCAACAAATTTCAACCACTCTTTCTTTCTCTTCTTTCTCTCTCTCTCTCTCTATATATATATATATATATATATAACATTACATCGTAGAATATTCAACAAATCTCAACCAAAATATAATAATTAAGATTTGAATTTAAAGATAAAAATTACTTTCCAAATTATTACATTTAAATATATGTATACTTTTTTAAAATCAAGTATCAATTATTCATCTTTCACATAATAATTGAAATTTGTTTCAATAAATTTCATGGAGTGTTAGTGACATATGTCAAAAAAATGTATATATTTATTGATTTGATGAAATACTTAGCTTACCATTCGAAGAAAGAGGGGATGAACGTGTGAGGACGAAGGCGCGTTGAAGAAAGCATGGACTTTGAGCTACTGTAAATATCAAGAAGCAACATTCAAAGGGATATATATATATATATCAGAACCATCAACGGATGTTTATGCAATCATCGCTCATTAATATCCCGTTTATACAATCATCGCTCATTAATATCGATATGAAAATTGATGTAATGCAGTGCTTTGATCAGATCAAGTAATATAGGTTGTTTATCTGCTTTCTCTCTCTTGTTCTCTTTTTATATATGTATATATATTAAAATGATAGTGTCTTTCTTACAGAACGTACTCCCAATCAAGACCATCAAATCAAACTTATTAAACAATGTTGGTTGATGAAAGAAAATGTCTATTAGCTCTTGTGCTTGTCTAGCAACACCTTCTGAATTTCCTGCATCAATTCAGGACCGTCCGATTGCCTTAATAGGACAGTCTCGATTGAGGAGTAGGTTCTATGGAGGACCCTAACATGATGTACATTGTGAAATGCAAAGACCAGATATAAACTTGGTGACCAGAATGCACCAAGTAATTTAATCAAGTAAGCATGCTTTCTGTAATGAGAGCGTTTTAGATAAGTCATCTTACCCTATCATCACTCATGAAATAGTAATTTCATGACGTAATTTTGTGGCATAATTGATACGTGTACACCTTTTTTTAGTATTAACATATTTTTCTTTTTATTATGATTATGATTTTGCTTATGCTAAATCTTGAAAATTCTCATCATATTCCTCAATAGTTCTCTCTGTATGTGTTTTCGTTTGGTATCAATTGTATCGCACCATTTTTCCAATGATTTACGGTTCGAAACTCAATCTGATGCATGATACTTTGTCATCCTTGATCCACAATGCTTTGAATACGGTCGAAAGCAAAGAAAAGGAAGAAAATAGATGAAAAAAAAAGATTGATTCAAAGAGGGTTTGAGTAATTTTTAGAGTACATGATGTGTGATTTTCTGTTTGCGTCAAAGAAATCTAACCCATAAGCAATCTTATCTTTATCATGTTACTTTGGGCATACTAGAACACGGAATTTTCGATTCACATCCGTATAGGGTTTTCATGTTGGGTGTCACAGAATTTTGTGCTGTTTGTTTAATAAGATTACTAGTTACTAAGATGTTAGAGGCCAGTAGTTTTCAGAACATCAGCTGATCTTGATCTTGGGGGTGTTTGATTTACAGTATCATATAGATGGAGCCCTCAATTTTAAGAATTATGGTATCAAATCCACGTTACAATTCAAATGATCTCGAGAGGGCCGTAGAACTATAGTTCTATGGCATGATTTTACTTGAAAAAATTGGTCACGTCAAAGAGTGGGTCATAGAAGTTAGTACCACTGTCCTCGTCATAGGACGCATCCCCCGATCACTTTTTCCGATAGAGAAAGAGGATGCTACAAAGGGAAATGTTTGTTGGAGAGATATCACTTGTAAAAATTACATCATCACTCTCTATCTTTCTCTCCCTATTTATGCTTTTGCTTTTGCTTAGTTGGATGCTTTCATATTCAGGGTTTTCAAATTTTCATTTAGGAATGAGACCCCATATATTTTTTATGTTGTGTTTGTAATTGTGATTGTTGTCTATTGATATTTTTATATATATATATATATATATATATATGCGTGAATGGTATTTATCAAACATGAAATTAATGGTAGAAAATTAGAACTCGAATATACGAGGTGTAATAATAAAATAAAAAAATACAGCAATGGTTTTGAGTGCTAGTTTTATAATACAAAACCCTTTCGTACCATAGTTTTTAGTTTTATGTGGACTTAAAATTATAGTTCCAGTATCAAAGGCACAGAACCGTAAATCAAATACCTCAAGAGAGTAGATCGTTAGGGTACATATTGCGATGCGAAAATGCAAATAATAAGAAAGTGAGAATAAATAACGCCACATTCATGCGTAAGGATGGCAACAAGGTGGGTCAGAGACCGATATACCTACCAGCTCCAACCATGAGTTATATATATGGAGAGAGAAAGAAAGAGGGGTAGTACTAAATCACATTGATCCTTAAATCTATTCAAAAATTCTATCACTCGATTGATATGATAAATAATAAAGATCTAAATTTTAAAAGTAAATATATTATTGTACACTATAAAAAGTATATACCTTTTGCTTTTAAATCTAAATCTCGAAGGTGAAAAATGTTTAAATAAATTCAAGCAAATAAATTTCAACATATACCACTGTCAGAAACAAATGTATATATGTATGTGTGTGCATGCACGCTCGTGGGTGCATGTGTGTTTTGGGTACTGGTCAAGGCAAGAATCGGGTCAATTTGAATCCGGGCATCTTATTTTCATACCTGAACCCGAATCTGATAGGGTCATGTATGATCGGGGTCCACGCGTCGGGTCAATTATGCCATCCTTCAGTGTGAATGATAGAATAGCAAGGAGGATCCTCTGCATGAATTTTCTTGAATCATAAATATTAAAAGAGAATATTATCAGCCATATACTTTATATACTTGTTAGATGTATTGCTAGCATACATAACTTTGAAATTCCAATTTTAATAATTATTCATATGAAGTCTACCACATAAAAAAGATCACTAAATGCTACATGCCTAACATAAATTCATTATAGTAATGACCACAACAGGAAAAACTATTATATAATTGAGCAAGAATAAAAATATTAATTCTTCAAAAGTTGGGTTTTGTTTTCAACATACAACGTCATGCATGATGGTGGAATTTTTTTATTTGTGAGGTCGGATCAGACAATTGTTTTAAATATTTTTATTGTGATAAGTTTCTTAAAGCAAAATTAAGATTTTGACCAAATGAGAACGTACAACCCCGGCATATAAGCCCATACCAGTTAAGCTGACCCGATAATCTCGCATCCAAACCAACTATGACGAGCCAAGATGAATCAAAAGAACAGGTCGCTCATCCTGTTTTGAAGTTTGGAATTGCAAGCTCCGAAGAATTGAAAGCCTAGATCGACATGAATAACTGAAACTTCTTGTGTTTGATTCGCGAGTAAAACTGATAATGAGATGAATAACAAACAATACGAGAGAGGAGGTTTTTGGGTTTTCATCCAAATTTTATGCCCCACTTCTTTTATGATACACATGATTTCAAATTTAACCTATCAAATCATAAGAGGGTTTCCTTAATAATCATGTTTGATGCATAATAAAACTTATTATCGACTCTAATAGTCAGCAGCAAACCTTGCCGGGAGTTCTTTTTCTGTCGAAGCTTGTGCAGGACTGCATGTGGAACTCATGACCATCAACTCGTTAGTCGCTCTGCTGGCTAGGCGAACTATTGCTCTCTCTGCAAGTTCTACTTGAATTTTGGCGTGACCAGACCGCCCTTATGCATTGGTTGGTACCCGACAACGAAGGGGATCGAATCCGAAACACGTTTGGCTAAGTCGGCGCTGAAGAGCCGTGTCTCCTAGGCTCTCGGCCTTTAGCTGGAAATAACTCTGATCTCGGAGCTTTCCGTCTCAACAAGGCGAGCGCGATTGGTCGGAACGGTGTTGCCATGCAAGGGACCCGTTGCTCCTTTCCTTGACACTCGGTTGCTCCTTCCCTTGACCCCGTCGGCGGAGCAAACGAAATGAACACCGGTGAGGCCTCCCTCAATCTTCTCACTCGAGGAGTTTGAGAGTTTATCTATTTTGCTTGGGGTGTCTTTGGATTGGAGTGAGTTCGAGAGAAAGAGAATCCAAGTCACTATAAATTCTCTTGTTTGTATACTTTATCATGATGATAGTTTCGATTCTTAATCCTTCAAATTATCCGAAGAGTTCTCAGTTTCCGCAATTATTCAGTATGTTGAATATCATATCAGATTAGGGATGAATTCCAAGTGAATTCGAGGGAAGGAGAATTCAAGTCTAACTCAGATTCCCTTTCAGGGGTTCACTTGCATAATGATAGTTTGAATTCTCAATACTACAATTTTTCTTAGGCATCCTCTTTCCCGATTTCTCCAATTGTTACGGAAGCCTGAAACTGCGCATGAATGCCCAGAATTGGAGTGGAAGTGAGTTATGAAATAAACTTCGTGCTTAGATTTAGGGAATCCCAAAGCATAGCAACTAGGCATGAATGCCAAACAATGGTGTCGCAAGATGGAAGTGTTGGTATGAATGAGATTGGGAGTGAATTTTTAGGAACTCTCGGTATCAAGAGTTTCTCGTTATCGTGGATCGAAAATTAATCCAAGCACGCCCTTAGTTGTTATTGTTAATGCAGTGGATCTGGAGGAACAACAAGAGAAGCTTCGCAAATTCGTGGAAGGATCGAACGTCCGGAGCTTTGAAATCCTCAGGCGTCTTCAAGGAGACTCTCACGATGCCGCTGTGCTCGCCGACTGCCGCCCCTCCAAATTCGACCCCGTCCGCATCTTGTTGCGGCCTACAAACGCCTCACCTGTTTCTGGCCTCATCGACGCTGACAATGCAGCGATTACCAAGCTCGTCAGGGTTCTTTCTTTTGATTGCATCCAGATTTTGAGCCTCTGCCAAAAGGTATGGATTGACGATGTTCCTTTTTGTCTGTCATAAATAGAATTCTATTTCCTCGTCTGCTCTTAGCAATTTTATATGTCGGTGATACAAGATTAAAACGAGAGAAATGCGATTAAGGTGGTTCGCATGTTTTATCAAGACGGCCACATGAAACTTCAGTGCAGTTGTGTGCTTTCTGTCCAGGAAGCTGGAAAATGAGCATTACAGCGGAGGTCATGACAATGAGGAAAACATAAATTATATTCCTGGTTGTTAGGAGTTAAATTTGGGTGTCATCCGAGATAGATCACATTGGTGGTTAAGAACCTTGTATCAGATCCCACCTAAAGTAGGAAAAGATTTGGTTTTTGTTTTGTGGCAAATTCATAAAGGTATTTTGCGCAAAAATAAATGATCGAGTAATCAAGACAACTTTTCATGAATTTCGTCAATTATTGTTAGGATGTAAATCTCCGCAACATTTGAGCTAGTATAAGCGTAATGTTATGCCATTTTCTTGTATGTATTTAACTCTGCCCAGCCCATGTAAGGGATCACCCTTACATGACCGGTCCCAAGCCTCGATAAAAGAAGAGGGTTGTGTTAGGCTTCCGACGGGCAGCATAAAACGTTGTCAGACTTATCTACCATGGATTCTACAAATTATGATAAGGCTACTTGGAAACAAAGAATCCATGTAGCCGACCCCATTTAGCATGGGAAAAGGCTTAGTTGTATTTTCTCGTATGTATTTGTATTTTGAAGCTAAGAACTAGCTATTACGGAACTCTAATAGCTAACTGGATTAGTTGTTTTTGCTAGCCACTTTCCTCTCTCGTGCATATATCAAGGCTAATTGCCTGGTTGGCAATATGGCTTCTCAAGCCCCCGTCTTGATGTGCTTTTATACGTTCAACAAAATAATAAATTTATTCCTTGGGTGTCCTTGTGTCTTATAGTGTATGAGTTGAAGGCTCTTTAGAAATCATTTGAAAGATCTTTTTTGCAAATTTTATTTTGCACAGGCATGAAATTATACCCCTACATAGTCTCTGAGCATCCTACTCATTGTTTCATGTTGATATATTTTGCAATTTGGAGTAACACCAAGTTCCACTATGTAGTCTGTGAGCCCATCAAGCCTTGCTTAACACGAATCCTCATTTTTTCAGAAAAGTTTGTTGATCCTGGTTAACCGTTGATTGCCAGATTCCCTCCACAGCAGGGATGTGCCGTTCAATGAGGCATCCTTTTTGTGTTTTGCGTCATGGAGGGTTTGTGAAATAATTAAGTCACAAATGTGTCCCAAATCTGAGATTCACAAGCGGCACCTTATAAGAGTTTGAATTAATTCAATTTATTTTAATAGAGTTGCCTATATTGGTATTCTCACACAACAATGCCTATGCATCTAGTTCAATGGTGTGAGTTTGGTCATTCATATCAAACCTCTGCTATATCCATGAGGCAATGCATCACACATGGTTTGATAGGTCTTGTTTTCTTCAAACTGAACTTCAAGTCTCTGTATATTTTATTTGGTGAGTATTTCTTCTATTTCAATTCCCTTTATTAGTTGAGCTTATTTGAGGTTGAAAGTTTCTTAGAAATCCTAATCTATGGTCACCTGGTTTATAGGTGTCGGCGACTATGTGCAGGAAGCTGCTTTTGTTTGCATTTCCAGCAGACTCTCATGAGATGCTACTGGAAGGAGAACCCCAAAAAGCATTTTGCCGTTCATTGTCTCTATTTATGGATTTGTCAGATATTTCACATAGGATGAGCGTTGCTATGGGAAATCTGCTTCAACAACTGGATGCCATCTGCTCATATCATGAAAAAACAGATGGGTTACAGAGACCCTTTAAGAATGTGATTCTCACAACGGCATTTTTATCATTGGGTGAAGGTTTGGCTATGATGTTAACCTTGGATGAAATTGTAAAGCAAAATAACCACATAAAGACATACTTATCTCTTTCAATGAGGTAATGTCCTAATTCATGTGCCACTTATAACATGTAATTAAGGCTATTGGATTTTGTCTCTCAACAGGTCACTTTGTTTTCCCGTTATTGGTATTGGCTTTTAGAAAGGCAATTGTTGCAGCTACATGATTATACAAAGTGAACACTTACTACCGCTGCACAGTTCAATAGAGGCGCTATATGTTAACTTATTGTGCAAGGATATTTCAAAGATGAGCAAGAGGAGCCACCTCTAATGGCCATTTCTGCTACTCACTGGAGAGTTTTTACGGCTGGTTGAGCTTGCCATTAGATGTCTCTAGCTATTAGCTGCCGTAGTTTGAACCAAATCCTAAATGCAGAAACAAGAAAATAAAAAGAAAAACAAAAGTATCCTAGGAAGTCCTAACGTAGGGTTCCTGAAAAGAAATCCTGGCAATCATAACCTGTGAAAGAAATTCAATAATAAAATAGACTACAGATACATATATACATTCATGTTATGTGTGCATAGAGATGCCATATATGTTTATCCATGCTTCACGGAAGTGGACATTGAAACAGGAAACGTGAAGTGGCAACTCTAAAAAAATTAGGAAACAGAGAAATGGCAATATATATGTATATATGTATATATTGTCTGCATGTATGTGTTTATATATATGTGCATACACACAAGGTATATAAGAATACATTATATGTATATATATCAATATCAATATCTATATCTATGTATATCTATGTATATACACGTAAAGAAAAGTGAGAAGAAAAGCAAAAGAATTGGAAACAAATGGTGAAAGAACGGCTGCTCCCATTGGGGTTTGAAGTCAAGACTTCCCGCCCTTCAAATCGTTGCTGAAACCATTCGACCAACAGAGTATGTGTGACTTATATTCTGCATTTATTTAGTATATAAAATAATTAGCTGAAACGTTTCAGTGATGTTTCAGTGGCATTTCCTGTTTTGGTATCATATGGAAACGGGAAATGCCAGCCAGAGAGCATTTCCGTGCAACCTTGATGCTTATGTTCATATTGCATACAGTGTGTATATATGCACCTATACCTTCAATTTCTGAGGCTAAATAGTAATTGTTACTCTTATTCCTTAATTTTTGGAACAGACACCTGTTCATCCTTTTAGGTCAAGCCTTTTCTTGGCCTTATTGAAAACATGCTGTGCCGGTATGGAATCTGAACCCATATATGTTTGCCTTGAAATCTTGCTTTGGATTAGTTTATTTGATAAACAAGATTGTACATTTACTCAGCAAATAATTTTTCATCTCTTAAACACAAATATCAGCACAAAATTGTGTAGTCTATTTCATGCATTCTTTGTTGACTAGATTAATATGAAAGTATCTACAAGGCATCATCACTGTTGTTATTCTTGGCAAATTCTCACCGGGAGGGTTCTAGAGAAAGTTATGTTTCTAGAAGAAGAAGACTAAACATAGCTGTGGCCCCCCCTGCTCTATGAGAAAATTAAGGTCACATGGACCTGTTTATAGGAACTGTCCAAAAGTTCTAATTGCATCAACTGTTTCAAATCCACCTAAATAGATGCTTGATACCTAAAAAGATAATTCAGTCATAAGTACTTTAAAAAGGTGTTTATGTCCCAGACCAGGTTTAGTCATGCTGCATTATGTTCCATAATTTGTTTTGCTTTTGGCCTTTGATTGGCGTATGTTTGCAGAAGATTTTACCTTATAGTGGTGATAATTGTGACAATCTATTATTGTTATCATTATTATTTTTGTGAGAAGCAACACATCTGTTTTGCTGTAAGGATAGGATGTTGGACAAGGTGAAGCTAGATCCACAGAGCTTTGGGATTTCACTGGAAGACTTATATGCCCTTGATAAAGCATTTAATCAATTAGAGAAGCTGTTTTCTATTGGCTTTTTCCAGGTACTCTTGACTTTGACTTCTTGTTTTATCGTGTTATTTCAATCTTATCATCGTATTCCCAAAAAAGCAGGAGTTGATATCTTATAGCCGAGTTCAAAATTATGTACTTGATAAGCCCTTGCTTGTGCACAGAGATTGTTGGGAGAGGATACCTTGTGGAAGGTCATTGTAGAGAGAGTAAAGTGCAATAGGAAATTCTTCGATGCATCCTTATCCTGCATTAATGACAGTTTAAATGAAGTTTTGGCTCGATTAGGTAAAGCAACAGTGGGTCTTTCTAAACAAAAACATGATTACCTTGAGCTATTTCTTGCATTCTTCGTGAAGTTGTTTTGCCACTTTGCCTTCACCTTGTTGCTGTGATTATTGAGCAGACACTTCCAGAGAGTATCCTTGCGATAGAAGGAAAGCATTACATTTGGTCGCCTTTTTCATTTTCATCTCTCACCTTCATGGTACTGTTTTCTTTCTTCTTTTTAAGAAGTCTTTCTATTATTTCAGTATAGCTTGGTTTTCATGTCATTGATTTATGAATAATTGGTTAATTTATCTTATTATTATTCTATTTCTTAAGGATTATGTCTATAGAGTCCATAATACAAAGATGATCTGTTAAGGCTTTGCAGTATCCATGAGTATGCTAAATTCCTCTTGGTGTCATAAGATGGGCCAAGACAAGAGCGTGATATAGTTAGTTAGCTGCAGCCTATGCTTGGGAATATGTAAGAGTCCTGTCTCTCATCTCGTGATATTATCTGTTGTGGATGAGGTGCAGCTAGAAGGCCTAGGGTTGGCTGTCATTTCATGGAGTTCTAGGGGACCATGGCAATGTTCCTGGCATGCTCATATATCAGATTGTAGGAGTTGTGATCTGCTATTGGCTTTGAACCTGCACAGAGTTCCTCATGACTTCCTAACGGCCGAGATGTACAAAGATTATGGTGGTGCATTTAACTTGAAGTCGTTATATATGAACCTTCTGCACTATAGGTCAACAACAACAACAACAACTAAGCCTTTTCCCATACTAGACGGGGTCGGCTACATGGATTCTTTGTTTCCACAGATCCTTATCGTGTGCAATGTTAGCAGTTAACTCACAATAAGCTAGATCATTCTTTATTGTTTCTTTCCAACACTTTTATGGTTGTCCTCTACCTCTTTTAATACTTTTCAAATTAAGTTGTTCATACCTTCTTACAGGTTCTTCTTTCTATATGTCCAAACCATCTTAAACGATATTCTCTCATTTTATCCTCTATTGGTGTCACCCCTAATTTGTTTCTAATAACCTCATTATGTATACGGTCTTTTCTTGTGTGACCACTCATCCATCTCAACATCTTCATTTCTGTCACAGACATCTTTTGTACATGTTGATGATTAACTGCCCAACACTCATAACCATAAAACATGACAGGCTTAATTGTTGTTCTATAATATTTACCTTTTAACTTTAATGGTATCTTCTTATCACAAAGAATATGCGCCTCTCCATTTTAACCAACCAGCATTAATTCTATGCGTAACATCTCCATCAATTCTTCTATCACTCTGAAAAATTGACCCTAGGTATTTAAAACTTTCCTTTTGGGGGATGCAATGTGTGCCAATTTTAATTTCTATGTCCTCTGTGGTAACCAAATGATCAAACTTACATTCCATATATTCAGTCTTTGTTCTACTAAGTTGGAGGCCTTTGCTTTCTAATGTTTCTCTCCATAGTTCCAATTTTCTATTAACTTTTTCCTTAGACTCCTCCACTAATACAATGTCATATGGAAATAACATACACAAGGTACTTCATCTTGAATATGTTTTGTTAACTCATCCATCACCATTATAAATAAGTATGGACTTAAAGTTGATCCTTGATGTAACCCAATATTAACTTCAAAGAAGTCTGTCGTTCTTTCATGAGTCCTCACACATGCTTTTGCACCATCATACATGTCTCTTATAAGGTTAATATATGTCAATGGATACCTCTTTTTTCCAAAGTTCTCCAAACAACCTCCCTCGATACCCTATCGTAAGCTTTTTCTAGATCAATAAATATCATGTGAAGGTCTTTCTTTTTTGCTCTAAAATGTTCCATAAGACGTCTCAAAAGGTGAATCCCTTCAATAGTAGATCTGCCTGACATGAATCCAAATTGGTTATCTGTTTTACTTGATACTTGTCTTAACCTACGTTCGATAATTCTTTCCCATAATTTTATAGTATGGCTCATTAACTTGATACCTCGATAATTCGCACAATTTTGAATGTCTCCCTTGTTCTTATATATATGGGTATAAGTGTACTTGCTCTCCATTCCTCGGACATCTTTTGGTTTTTCCATATTTCATTAAATATTCTTGTGAGCCAAGTGATTCCTATTTCTCCTAGTATTTTCCAAACTTATATAGGAATATTATCTGGTCCTACCGATTTACCACCCTTCATATGTTTAAGAGCATCTTTGACTTCATTCTTTTGAATATGTCGGTGGAAATTATGGTTTATATACTTTTCTGATTTGGCTAACTCTCCTAAGCTAATACTAACATCTTTATTTTCATTAAAAAGCTTATAAAAATAGTTTTTCCATCTATTTCTTATATCATCATTTGCCACTAGAATTTTTTCATCCTCGTCTTTGATGAACAACAACAACAACTAAGCCTTTTCCATCATCCTCGTCTTTGATGCATCTAACATAATTAAGATCTTTAGTTTTCTTATCTCTAGCCCTAGCTATCCTAAAAATATCTCTTTCACCCTCTTTTGAGTTGAGTTTTTTATATAAGTCCTCTCAAATTTTATCTTTTGCTTCACTCACGGCCTTTTTCGCTTCTTTCTTTGCTTTCTTATAAGCTTCTAAAGTTTCACTAGTTTTCTTAGCATAATGTAATTTGTAACATGCCCTCTTTACCTTGATTTTATTTTGTACTACTTCACTCCACCACCAAACATCTTTTTATGCCGATACACCTCCCTTAGATACCCCTAACACATCTTTCGCCACTTTCCTAATATGTATAGCCATATTGTTCCACATATCACATGATGTACCAACATAATTTCAAACATCTCCTTGAAGGACTTTCTGTTTAAATATATCTTCTTTCTTGCTTTTGAGGTTCCACCATTTAGTCCGAATAGCTCGATGCACTCTTTTCTTCTTTGTCCATTTCTTTATTTGTAAATCCATAACTAAAAGTCGATGTTTGGTGGTTAAGCATTATCTTGGAATTACCTTGCAATCTTTACAACACGCTCTATCTTTTTTTCTACAAATAAAGTAATCAATTTTTGTTTGTGATAAGCCACTCTTATAAGTAATTAAATGTTCATCTCATTTTTTGAAGATTGTATTGACTATAAAGAGATCAAATGCCATAGCAAAATTTAAAATCTCCCTACCTTCCTCATTTATATCCCCAAAACTAAAGTTTCTATGAATCCCTTGATATCCTAATGCCTCTTTACCGACATGTCCATTTAAGTCTCCTCCTAAACAAATCATCTCCCTTTGTGGAATCTTTTGAATCACCTTATCTAACTCTTCCCAAAAAACTGTCTTTATACTATCTTCTAGTCCTACTTGGGGTGCGTAAGCATAAACTATATTCAAAACCTATGCTCCTAACACTAATTTCAACGTCATGATTCGGTCACCATATCATTGTATGTCTACTACACTATCCTTTAAATCTTTATTTATGATATTACCAACTCCGTTTCGAGCATTTTCTTTACCTTAGTACCATAATTTAAAACATGTATCCTCTCCTTTGCTTTTTCTCCAACCCATTTTGTCTCTTGTAAACATAGAATATGAATCTTTCTCCGAATCATAGTATCTACCACCTCCATTAGCTTACCGGATAATGTTTCGATATTCCAAGAACCAATACGAATCTTATTATCTAGGATTAGCTTCCTTACCCCCCGCATCCGTCCATTATCAAAATGCGGAGACCCTCTCTGCAAATTATTCACTACATTCGGGCGACAATATAGCGGGACTAACTTCTTTACCCACACCCGTCCATGATGTGGGAACCCTCTCTGTAATTGATTTACTACATTCGGGCGAAAATGTAGTGGCCCTTGCTTATTTATTACAGCATTCGAGCTCTGCAGCATGTCGCTAGGCGGGGACGCCCCAAAGCAATGCTCATAATTTTTGTAATCCATGTTATAAAAATCCGACGAAGTTTTACGCTGGCTGTCGGAAGCCTAACACAACCCTCCTCCTTTACATGGGCGGAGATTCTGCACTATAGGTCACTTTAATTAATTTATCGAGTACGTGCATGATTGCTCAGAGAATTTCTTATTGACTATCATTTAATTTGTGAAGTAAGATATTCCTGAAGTGGAGCCTGAATTTCTGTTTTTAAATCATCAAAGTGGAGACATATTTGCCCAAGGGATTGTTGAGAGATGACCATTCATTGCCAATCAATTGTGAAACCCTTAATGTCAAATGTTTGTTTTTATACCCCGTGAAAAACACTTTGTTTCTCATAAGATCTTGAGTCTCACTTTCAAGATTCACTGATCTATTGTAACTTTTGAGACAATTTTTAGTTGTGAATTCTATTAATGGTCTACTTTGTTATTTAAGATTCTAGGCGTTTCACGGTTTATTTCTTGGTTGTTCCATGGGTGATGGTCTGTATGTATGGCATTACAAACTTATTTATAGGTATTATCATTTATTCTTTCTTTATGTTTTTCCTGGATTTCAAAAATTAAAA
Source organism: Brasenia schreberi (assembly GCA_036023115.1). NCBI lineage: Eukaryota > Viridiplantae > Streptophyta > Magnoliopsida > Nymphaeales > Cabombaceae > Brasenia > Brasenia schreberi. Next base: position 5,570,599 of record JAYKKT010000052.1, read on the forward strand.
ATACGTAATTTATAAAATTACCTTTTCTATAGCATGGTATGATGGATATCTAATTTTGTTGCCCAATTGCATGAATATGCTTATATCAATGTAAAAGGTGGAGGAGAAGCAAGACCCAATTTTAACAAAAAAGTTGGAAGAGAAGCAATACTCAATTATAACATAATATGCTGCATATTTTATTTTGTTTCCCAGTACCATATTAATGCTACCTGTAAAGAAGTTATTTTTGCGTCAGAAAAGACCAAAAAGAAAGAGAAAACACATGAAGATCCTTAAACATTGTAGACAGATGGTTGTTGCAGCTTCTGTTGTTCCTTCTTTTGTTTTCCATTCAAACTGTCAGGAAATTATTGTCGGTTTATTTACAACATGACATTAACCAAAAACTTCGTACTCACTTTTGCTTACTGCATGTTCCCTATGCAAGTTCAGCTGATACAGTAGGGAAAAAAGTCGGAAAGGTGATTCTCAACTTGCTTCAAGCAGCTCCTGTGATCTATGTGGAAGGCGGCCTGCGGTTTGAGCTCTTGGACTTATTGGCTAATCAACTTCCACAGTTAACTGAATGGCCTCTGTTAAAGGAAGTTACCAAAGAGCCAGATCTCCTAAAAAATAACTACCTACAACACCTAAATGAAATATTTTCAAGGTATTCAACTTTTTCATTTTCTCATTTCATTAGAAACAGGAATTTGTGTATGTGCGTTCATATGTGTGTGACATTATGGACACCAAATTCCTTCATCAGAATGAACAAGAAACCTTGAGGCAATATTAATAGTGTAGAAACTATATTTCAAAGAAACTCTAAGTAACACATGGTTATTTCATATCCTTGCTAGTCAAGCAATACCGTCAACCTGCCAACAGGTTGAAGACAATAAAGTTTAATTGTTAACTAGTTCTTCAACTAATAGTGTTCAAGGTCTTTGATACCGACCTGCAGTGGAACTTCCTAGTTAAGATATATACAAGGCTGTTTGCCTGTTTATTCAATGCATGTAAAATCCCATTGGTGTCACATTTATTGGTTTGGTCATAGTCACGTAGATATGGTTTGCAGGGACTTCAACAAGATAAAAGATGTTATTGCTGGTTGGGTGGTGGCGTTTCACTCAACCATGTATCCCATGGTAATAGTCTTTGTTTTCATTAGTTAGCTTGAGATATGTTAATTATGTAACCTTTCAACATGTGCTGCTTATGGTCTCAGGATCATTTATCAACTATTGAAGCCAACTTTCAAACTTATATTCATTTGATCATCCAGGTGATACTATGAATTCCTCAGCTAATCCTGATTTTGTGAATGACCTTTAATATTACACAGTTTTAGACACGTAATAATACAGTTTGATATCATCTCCTTCTCCATTAACTTGCAGGGGCTAGTTTTGGCCAACAGGTTACAAGTTATGGCAATGTCTATGCTTGATTTGCATGCAACACTGAAGGTATTGGAACCAGTTATGTTGAAAGACATTGATAACTACTCTTGCTCTTTTCTTTTTGCTGCCATTCTTTTCTTATTTTGAAAATGAGTATATGTAAGTTCTTTGTGACAGTGTCAGATGGACCTTAGGCAAGTCTCTGTCAAAATATCATTGATAATGTTAGCATAATCATTTATAGGGTTACACTGGGTCAAACATGATGATGTCTAGAACTAAAACCTTATCCTCTGGGCTGAAGAATTTCACCAAAACTTTGCACAGCAGTTTTGACTTTTGAGTATTGTTTTCTTCTTCAAAGTAGTAGTTCTCCCCTTAGCAAGCGACTAATCACCACATCACAGCACAGTGGAAATTTGTCACACTTGTATTCAGCCCTTGTCAGTAGAAAAACCATGAGTTATACAAATTCTAAAAGATTAACTCATAAAGTAATGCTAGTGCAAGTAATAACTTATTGTACATGTCATAACGGCATAAATGCTCCTCAAAATATTTTCAGATTACTTTCAACGTGGTTCCAATTCAAAAATAGGTCGTGTTGTTTGGGAGATCTAAATGGATATGTTGGTAAAGAGGCATTAGGATATCAACGTATTCAAGAAAACTATAACTTTGGTTCCAATTCAAAAATAGGTCGTGTTGTTTGGGTGATCTAAATGGATATGTTGGTAAAGAGGCATTAGGATATCAACGTATTCAAGAAAACTATAACTTTGGAGATTTAAATAAGGTAAGAAAATTTAAATTTTGCTATATAATATGGGTCGGCTCTCTTTATAGCCAATATAATTTTCAAAAACAAAGATGAACATTTAATTACTCATAAGAGTGGCTTGTCACATATACAAATTGATTATTTTGCTTCTAGGAGAAAAGATAGAGCGTGTTATAAGGGTTGCAAGATAATTTTAAGAGAAACATAGTTATGGATTTGTCTTTAAAAAAGTAGACAAAGAGGCAAAGAGTATATAGAAGTGAACTACTTGGATTAAATGGTGGAACCTCAAAAATGAAAAAGAAGATATATTTTAAAAGATGTTATGTAAGGAGATGTTTGTAATTATGTAGGTATAGCTTATGGCATGTAGAATAATATGACGAATCATATTAAACAGTGACAAATGATGTGTAAAGTGAATGTAAGGGAGGTTAATCGGTGTAAAAGCGTTGAGTGAACTGCTGCAAGATAAAATTAAGGCAAAGAAGGCATGCTATAATGAAACTTTGGAAGCTTATAATATAAGAAGGCAAAGAAAGAACCGAAGCAAGCCGCCAATGAAGCAAAAGTCAAAACTTGAGAGGATTTTTATAAAATACTCAATTTAAAAGAACGTAAAAGAGATTTTTTAAAAAGACCTTCACATGATATTTATTGATCTAGAAAAAGCTTACGATAGGGTACCGAGGGAGGTTCTTTGGAGAACCTTGGAAAAAAAAGGTATCCTATTGACATACATTAATCTTATAAGAGACATGTACGATGGTGCAAAAACATGTGTGAGGACTCATGAAGGAATGATAGACTTCTTTGAAGTTAATATTGGGTTACATCAAGGATCAACTTTAAGTCCATACTTATTTATAATGGTGATTGATGAGTTAACAAAACATATTCAAGATGAAGTATCTTGGTGTATGTTATTTGCATATAACATTGTATTAGTGGACGAGTTTAAGGAAAAAGTTAATAGAAAATTGGAACTACGGAGAGAAACATTAGAAAGCAAAGGCCTCCGACTTAGTAGAACAAAGACAATATATATAGAATGTAAGTTTGATCATTTGGTTACTTCAGAGGATATAGAAATTAGTATTGGCACATATTTCATCCCCTAAAAGGAAAGTTTTAAATACTTAGGATCTATTTTTTAGAGTGATGGAAGAATTGATGGAGATGTTACACATAAAATTAATGCTGGTTGGTTAAAATGGAGAGGCACATCAGGTATTCTTTGTGATAAGAAGATACCATTAAAGTTAAAAGGTAAATATTATAGAGCAATAATTATGCCTGCCATGTTTTATGGTTCTGAGTGTTGGACAGTTAATCATCAACATGTACAAAAGATGTCTCTAATAGAAATTAAGATATTGAGATGGATGAGTGGTCATACAAGAAAAGACCGTATACATAATGAGGTTATTAGAAACAAATTAGGGGTGACACCAATAGAGGATAAAATGAGAGAATATCGTTTAAGATGTTTTATGGTTCTGAGTGTTGGACAGTTAATCATCAACATGTACAAAAGATGTCTCTAACATAAATTAAGATGTTGAGATGGATGAGTGGTCATACAAGAAAAGACCGTATACATAATGAGGTTATTAGAAACAAATTAGGGGTGACACCAATAGAGGATAAAATGAGAGAATATTGTTTAAGATGGTTTGGACATATAGAAAGAAGATCAAAAGAAGAACCTGGAAGAAGGTATGAACAACTTAATTTGGAAAGTATTAAAAGAGGCAGAGGACAACCATAAAAGTGTTGGAAAGAAACAATAAAGAATGATCTAGCTTATTGTGAGTTAACTGCTAACATGACACATGATAGGGCTCTGTGGAAACAAAGAATCCATGTAGCCGACCCCGTCTAGCATGGGAAAAGGCTTAGTTGTTGTTGTTTGTATAGTTAAGGCTATATATAGGAAAACTAAGGATTTTACTTTTGTTAAATACATCAAAGATGAAGATTAAAGGAATCTAGTGGCAAGTGATAGTATTAAAATAGATAAGTTTTTTAATGAAAAAATTAGTACTAGGATTAGCTTGGGAGAGCTAACCTACTCAAAAAGGTATATAAACCATACTTTTTATTAAAGTATTAAAAGAAATGAAGTCAAAGAGGCTCTTAAACTTATGAGAGTTGGTAAATCTAGAAGACCACATAATATTCCTATAAAAATATAGAAAATTCTAGGAGAGATTGGTATCACATGGGTTACAAGATTATATAATCTTAGAAGAGACATGGATGATGGTGCACAAACATGTATGAGGACTCGTTAAGGAATAACAAATTTCTTTGAAGTTAATATTGGATTAATAAAGGATAAACTTTAAGTTTATGTTTATTTACTTGGGTTTTTTTATGAGTTAACAAAATATATTCAAGACTAAGTACCTTGGTGTATTATTTTGCTAATGACATTCTGTTAGTCGATGAGTCTAAGGGAAAAGTTAACATAAAATTAAAAATATGGAGAGAAACATTAGAAATAAAAGACTTCCGACTTAATAGAACAAAGACAAAATATATGGAATGTAAATTTGATTATTGGGTTACTTTAGATAACATAAAAATTAAGATTGCTCTACATTGCATACCCTATAAGGAAGTTTTAAATATCTAAGGTAATTTTTTATAGTGATGAAAAAATTGTTGGTTAAAATGGAGAGACACATTACGTATTCTATGTGATAAGAAAATACCATTAAAGTTGAAAGATAAATATTATAGAGCAACCATTAGACCCACTATGTTTTTGATGGTTCTAAGTATTGGGCAGTTAATCATGAACATGTATAAAAAATATGTGTGGAAAAAATAAAGATGTTATAGATGTGTGGTCATGGAGGAAAGGACCATATATATAATGAGGTTGTTTGAAAAAAATTGGGAGTGATACCAATAGATGATAAAATGAAAGAAAATTGTTTAAGATGGTTTGAACACGTGGAAAGACGATCAAAGGAAGCTCCAGTAAAAAGATACGAGAAACTAGATGACAAAAATACGAGGAAGAGGAATACCACAAAAGTATTGGGAGGAAAAAATAAAGAATGATCTAAGCTTATATTTGAGTTAACTGTTAGCAGGGCACATGATTGAGCTCTATAGAAACAAAGAATCCATGTATCAAACCCCATTTAGTATGGGAAAAGGCTTAGTTGTTGTTGTTGTATGCTCTTTCATAAGCAAATGACATTTGCAACAAACAACTTATACTATGGCTATTCTGTAAAAATGTCTTTTTTATTTATTCTATTTTTGTATTGTATTGTGAGTTTTACTTCTACTTTCATAATGTGAGGTCTCGCCTCTGTGATTTGTTGTGTAATGCTTTTGCAATTTGTACTTGGTAAAAGCTCGGCATTTGTTTATGGAATGATTTCCCACCATCTTAGGTTCAAGCTTCCTGAACCATCACTGTTCTCCGCTGTAGCCCATCTTCTAGAATGGTTCTGTCCATCATTAAGTCAAGGAAAAAGAGGAGGCAGAGTAGTAGGGAAGATCAAAACCTTAACTGATATGTGCATCTATGTTCTGTATATTGTATATGAATCTTCCGACTGGCTTTATTTAGGGTTACACAAGATGCAATGTAAAGAATAGCAAAGTTCCTTAATGCCTTGAAGAACAGTACAAGTATGTCATTAACGATGAATATTGACCATATGAGACCTTTGCAAGGAAATGCTCATCATGCACAGAATAAAGCATCGCATTGGAGATCCAAATAGCCAAACCTAACCCAGAAACCAAGCTTTTTTCCAAAACTAAGGGTCAGCTAGACAAACTCTTAGTTGCCATTATGCTCGATCTTGTGTTATAAGTGCATTTTACTCCAAAGAGTAACATCATGTTAATCTTTTTCTTTTTCCACTTTTAAGGCCCTCATTTGCCTTTGTTGAAATGATCACCATTTCTTTCTTTTACATCTTTCTCTGGAGCTCTAACTTGCCACTACTCTAATTATATGTCTGTCATTTTATCTTGTATTAGTGTTACCCCAGCCTTTTTCTCTAGTAGTGTCATTGTGGTCTCATCTTAGCTTGTGTGTCCTCAAACATCTTTATTTCTGCTACACATCTTTTCAGATAATGAAGACTGACTGCCTGTGCTGTCTTAAAGTATTATTACTGCTGCATTTTTGTGTTTACCCTCCAATTTGGGTGGTAATTTCTTGTAGCAGGTAAACAACTGATGTACCTATCAACGCATAGGAAATTTTAGTAGCATAAAATATTTTAAAATAAAAAACAGTTAGGGTTTAACTTTATATGCAACTGAAAACAGCCTCTTGTTTTGATCTTATCGTAAAATAAAATAGTGCTGTTATCTTGTTGCACCAACCTAGGCTTGGCAGTTCCAACAGGAACCATACCGAGCCAGGAACTAAAACTGGTTAGACTGGATCTGGAACCTGACCCTAGACCCGGACCACTTGATTTACTGATTCCACCTTCTATGGAACCAAAACCGAGCCAGAACCAGAACTGGTGGGTTGGAACTGCCTGTTTCATACATTTTAAAAAATCTTATAACTTTTTATTTTCCCAGTTCCAGGCGGTTTAGAACTCGAAGGGCAACTAGCTTACCCGATTCCTGATTCCTGGAGAACCAAAACCAGCGATTTGGAACCGTCGGCCATATGTGCTCTGGTTGACTTTGATATGCTTGGCTGCATGGTCAATAATACTATCCAAAGCGGTAGACATAAACACTATAACCTTTTCTTGTCTTCTCATTCAACAAGCATTGATATAACTTGCACTTCATCACAAAAGTGTGGAAAGATGTTATAAGAAAACAAGGAGGAGCGGCACTCTGTTAACCAACTTCATGCTACTACTGAGTTCTCTTTGGGCATCTTTCTCTTTCAGTATATTCAACAATCCACTTATGTATATTTGTAGGGAAAGGTAGACGATGATTTTAGTAGTCCACGTGATGGATTTATGTGTACATTCTTATGCCATACAATAGCATAAGCATTTCCCTTGCTATGTATGTATCTATATCTAAAGTTTTGTTTAAAGAATATTGCAGATCCCTGTGAAACGAAAGAAGTTAGAGAGTCTTTGCCAAATGGTTGTTCTATTAAAAGTACGTCTGTTTTTCTTTTCTTGTGCTGTGAAATTCTTCATATCGGCATAGCTGACAGTTTCCTTTTGTATAGGTTATTGGGTATACTTTCAGAAAAATGGAGACCATTCACAGTCTGCCCCATATCCTAAATCTGCTTCAACTTGACATTGAAAGTTTGCTTCTTCCGTCCAAGGTTACTATCTCATAATACATGTTCGCAATACCCTTATTTAGCTGTTCTTTGATTTATCACAGCTGTTGTCATGTAATGCTTTGTGCAGGAAGAGTTGTATATGGAAATCTCCAAGGAAGATCAGCCCAGCAAGTTGAGCTTCTTGAGTTCTCTTGTGTGGGGTAAGATTTATCAGGATCTCTCTCTTCCCTCATTGACAAAGTTTTTTTTTGGTATTCTTAGTGACTTCTTTAGGTACTTTGCACCAGTGCACCTATCATGATGGGTCACACAAGCACTTCTACTAGGGTGATGCACTCATGTTGGACACTTAGCCTAGGAAATAGGAATAGCCGATCGCCCATTAAGATAGAACGATATGGTTCTAAACCATGATGCGATTTTCATGGATCCAGCTTCAAGTATTGGATCTGACTGTGCAAAGCTCTCTTACATGGCTTATTTGCTATATTAGAACTTTTTATCATATCTATCATGAGAATTCTGAATATTGACATCTTACCGTCCATGAAGGTCGGATTAAGTATGGCCAATAGCATGTCGTTCTAGAAATTATCATTTCGCTCATGATAAAAATCAATATAACATGGTCTGTGATGGAAAGTTGAAAGTGGTAAAAGTGTTGTATACGTGTCTGCACACATGTGTGCATATAAACAATGTTGGTTCAATGGGTTGTTCTGCATATAATTATTGCAAAAGCTTCACAAAAGTACGTTGTGGTTTGGCTGTTTTTCATTTTGGTTCCAATGGTTTAACTTTTTTCTAGGCTACCATCATACCATGTGTTTTTCGTTCTTGTCAAATTTGAGACAAATTCCTAACAACATTATTTATAATTTGATGTGGCATATGGAACCCACGTGCCTATACACTACTTAGTACTCATGTTAATTAACTAATTTAATATTAAATATTAATTTGAAATTTAATATAATTTTGCTATTATGTTTATATAATAAATAGTATTTTTAAATTTAATATTCATTAGCATTAAGTTTAATATTAATTAACATTTAAGTGTAAGTAAACTAATACCGAATTACTATTAACTATTAATTATGATCTTATTATTTAACAAATTAAATTAGTACTTAATGAATATTAGTTAAATAATTTAATATTAAATAAAATAAGAAATAAATTTAAATTTAATGCTATTAACTTTAACATATGATAGATAGTATAGTGAATTTAATAGTTTAATATTTATAAATATTTAAATTTAATATTAATTAATATTTAAGCATAATATTAAATATAAGTTGATGTGATAACTTGATCAATTAATGTAAGCTTCCATGAACTTTCACTTGGCTGGTGATGTGGAAATTGATGCACCATGTTTGGTTGGGGTAACAATGCGAGACATTTACCTCATATTTGAAAACGGTGAAAACTATAGGGTAGCCTAGAAAAAATTGAATTATAGAGACCAAAATGAAGGCCAAACCTTAGGATGCTTTTATGAAGTTTATTTATTATCTTTTTGTAAGGGATCACCCTTGCATGGCTTGTCCCAAGCCCGGATAAATGAGGAGGGTTGCGTTAGGCTTTCGACAGCCAACGTAAAATTTTGTCGGACTTATTTATCATGGATTCTATAAATTATGATAGGGCTTTGTGGAAACAAAGAATCCATGTAGCCAACCCCATCTAGTATGGGAAAAGGCTTAGTTGTTGTACCAAGAATGTACACTTTATATATTTATATTCACATGGATCCAAGAAAAGGTATAGATATAAGGTTCTGTTTTGATATGCGTTTGGTGTAATATGATACATGTAAAAAATCGGTGCTTTATGTACTCATGGCAATAACGCACCCGGGCTCTTGACTCCACCAGATGGAGGGTATGAGCTTGATTTCCAAGATGTGCATACTTGGCTTAGGCCTCCCCAATGTAACTAAAAAAAGGGTTGGTGCTTTATGCTTTTCTTCATATGCGGGTATGTTTATAACACACCAAACTAAACCAAGCCTTTTCTGAAACTAAGTGTGGTTAGTCATATATATTAACACTTAACTCCACAAAAGATAGATCATGTTTTATTGTTTCCTTTCAACACTTCAGTGGCCTTTCATTGCCACTTTTAAAGTGTTATTATCTAATTTCTCATATACTCTTACCAGAACTCTATCTAGTTGCGTCCCCAAATGTCCACAACACCTTAATCGCTTCTCTTATTTTATCTTCTAGAGACATTTAACCAATCTTTTTCTAATAACCTCATTTTAGATCAAGTCTTTTCTTTTATGACTATACATCCACCTCAGCATATTCATTTTTGGCATAAACATCTTTTACATATGGTGGCCCAACACATGGCACCATAGGGCATAATTGGTCTTATTGCTATTATATAATGTTTACCATTAATATTTAATAGTATTTTTTTGTTAGAGGGAATCCTGATGTGCCTTTGCATTTGAGCCAACTTGCATTAATTTTACTTGTGATGTCTCATCAATTTTTCTATCTTGCTGAACACTCCAAAGTATTTAAATTTGCCCTGGGATGCAATATTTTTCAGCTTTTGTTTCTATGTCATCTGTTCTAGTTACCATATTGAACTTACATTTCATGTATTATGTCTTGGTTCTACTAAGTTGAAAGCTCTTAGCTTTTAAGTTCAAGTTTCTTATTAGCTTCTTTTCTCATCTCCTGTGCTCCTTTTCTCGTCTCTTCCACCAACACAATGCCATGAACAAATAACATGCACCAGTATATTTGTACTGGCCCTTCGTTAGTCATCCATGTGTCCTTTATAAAATTGATGTATATAAGAGGTACTTCTTTCTTTTCCATGGTTCTCCAAAAGATATCTCTTGGTACTCTATTACAGACCTTCTCTAATCAATGAATATCATGTAAATGTTTTTCTTCATGGCCCTAAAGTGTTATATTAGACATTTCAGTAAGTGTACAACCCCATTTCTAAGCTCATGGGAGTAAAACTGAAATGTTTTTCTGGTTCTGCTTGATATTGTCTCAACCTTCCCTAAGTAACTCTTTCCTAGAGTTTCATTTTATGACTCATGAACTTTATACCTCTGTAATTAGCATAATGTTGAATATCTCTTTTATTCTTGTATAGCTCATTAGTAAGTAATCTTCTGGCTGAAATTTCTTGTGCGCAGTTTGTTTTGCCAGAGTAATGCCACTGGATCTTTGACCAATGTTATTTGCACTTAGTATTTCCAGTTGTTAGTCTGCATCCTGAGTTATCATTAGTTTTCTTCAGTCTCGAGTTTATCAGTTTATAATTCTTGTTTTACATTTGCCCTTAACTTTCAGGTGGTCAAGATTCAGAAACAAGATTGACAGATTCTCTTTCCCTGGTATTGTTTTGCAATTGCTACTTCTCTTGCTTCCATTTCACTGAATAAGTAATGGTAGTTCGAAATGTAAGGATTTGAAGTAATGAAGTAATTAATCACATCTTACCCATCTTTCTAATATACACATGGTTGTAATTGAGTGTTTCTTCCTGACAGCTTCAACAGATCAAAGTCAAAATGTTATTTAGATTGTAGATAGTTAGAGGAGTTCTTAGTCCTCATGAAATAAAGAAGTTGTTTACACATAAACTTGGATTTGAATAAATACATGTGTATGACACTTGAATAACTAAGACAGACCAGCCAAATTAATGCACATGCCATTTCAGATTGCTTCTGTGAAAAATTGATGGCAACAACATGTTTGTCAGAGGGAAAGTGTCTCCTGGAGTTTGTTGTTTATGCAAAGTACTTTGGAACTTTGGTGTTGATAAAATGCGGACTATCTTGTCAAAACTTAATCAATATGCATCAGAATTCATAACGGAATAGTGGATTGCTGAATCAAGTTATAGATTCTCGAATATAAACCTCATAAAGCATTGAAGATGTCACAAGAAGTATTTTCTTTTTCATTTTGTTGAGGTTAGGGCAGTTGGGTTGTCTTGATTCATAAATGAGCCAAATAGAAACTCAGGTATCTGAAGCATTATTGTCCTTGCATAATCAAATTTGGGCCTTAAGTCCATGACATACACATGCATACACGTGAATGTATATGCATTCTTGTTGCTCAAACTTCAAAATGGCTTATTTTGCCTGTAATGGAATATTTCCATTTGTGCTCATGAAATATTTCTACAAGTTTTTTCTACTATAGCATGTTCTCTTCATGCAGATTTTACTAGCTCTTAAGATGGTAGAGGGCAAGCCTAGTCATGGAAGACATCTTGTTCTTCTCATTGCACTTGACATTGTTCAAAGCATTGTAAGTAATTTTTCATTTTAATTAGTTTGCCTACATAAATGTGCATTTTAGCATTAACACAGGTTCTTAGTTTTCAATCATCTTCACAATAAATTGCACACGAATTGACTGTGTAAAAGAGGGAAAGGTACTTGCATCTGTCTCCAATGTTTTAGAAGTGCCTATTGCACAGGCTACTTATGTTTATAACTTTGATGACCATTTACACTTGGAAATCATTGCACAATTAAAAGGCGTCCAGAAATGTAAGTGTTTGTTCTCTAAAGAGGAATAAAAGAGTTAATGCTGAAAAGCGTTCCACCCTCAGGGAGGAATAAGTGACTAAACCGAGGTTCAATGAACTCCAGGAAATTGAACCTTTTGGCACCAGCATTTGACCCTACACTAGCCCTATTTCCTTGTACATCCTGAAGATCACCACTAAGACAATAAAATCCTTGTTTTGGTCATTTTTTAATACAGGGAACACCTACTTTGGGTATGTACAAATTTTGATGGAACATTCTATTATGTACATCATGCAGTGGGTTCCTAATTGAATCATGTTTGTCAGAATGGAGTGATGTGAAGACGCATACATGCTATCTAGTAGTCCTGGAATAAGAAAAAAGGATGAAAAATGAATGATGTCATTCTTGTAGGGTAACATATGCTGGTTTCATGTTGTACAAAAACCTTCAGTGCTATTTGTCCAAGAGCTAGTAACTATTGGCGTCTGTGAGGAAGTTAAAAATCTGCGTTAAACTTGTCTGCTAGGAATGTTTTCCCCATTGGATGTTAGTCATATAAGTCTTGCTATTGAAGTTTCTCTCTCTCTCTCTCTCTCTATATATATATATATATATATATTTCATAAGTACTTAGTGTTGTGGTTGTTCTTGTCATAACATCATGCTGTGCAAACATCTGTCGTGCCAATTGACTAGAAGTTCTTGGCCTTTGTGAGTAAGAGAGTCAAGCCCCAACTTAAAGAGTTGGCGCTGTGCATGTTTCTTTCATTTTATGTTTGATAGGGGCTTTATCCTGCATTTCAAATACTTCTTGCTATTTTGAAGAATATAGGAAAATCTATACAAACTAGATCCACAGGTAACAAGACGTTAAAATTTCTATGAAATTGTTTTGGATTTTATAATTGTGATAGTGCTTAATGTGGGCTTATTCTTATCTTAACGTTGTGTGTATGTCTAAGAATATTTGGGGAAGCTTTCATTTATCCAGTCTAATTAAGACCTAAACTGCATCCTTCCTGTCAGGGACATCTGAAAATTAATTATGCCAAAGTCAAGAAACTGATATCTAAGATGGTCATGGTTGCTGATTGGCAAAGCATGGTTTGCAAGGTGACTGATTGTGAATTTTTGCACCAGAGAAAAGAGATGATTCGTACTTGGTTCTCTATGGTTTATTCACAGTTTAACAAAGAATCATGGCTTGAGTATGTACGAAAAAGACCAGCTGAATTTCTTTGTGACAGATAGTTGCTGTCCTTGCTTGAACCGGACAGATTTCTGCTGGATTCTTTGCAAACTTCACATATGGTGTTATATAATTTTCAGGTACTTAGTCGATGCATTTTGTGACAACCTCTGGCTTTTGAAGCTTGGCAATGCTTGTGAACAAGCTCTTGCAGCACATGAAAAAGAAATCCTGAATTCTCTTAAAGATGTATGATTTCTGATTTCTCCCACAATCTATTTGTTTAAGTACCTTTAGAAGAATCTTAGCCTTAGCCTTTAAGTATCTTGAAGGATCACATGTCCTTGGTTTGATTCTCCTGAACCATGAGAATGTTATTCTGATGGTTCTTTCTTTCTGAAATGACAGGAAATTATAGTTCCTCTTTGTAGAAACATCGAGACAGATCTTCGCCTCCATGTACACTCTATTCATTTGAAAGACTCTGTGCATGTGAATCCTACAAAGGTCTCTTTTTTATCCTCATTCTTTATGTTGCTGCCTGGAAAAGTTAGAACCCTAACTTCCTTTCTGATCTTCTATCAAATTGGTAATTTGCAAATTTTTATCAGACAGGTGTACGTGATCTTTCTTGGTACCTGCAGATAAAGCCTCTTAGGCTTCCATCTAGATGCGTTGACATTAAATTACATGTGGAAAATTATCTTAATTCTTCATTCTACGACCACACTGTGATGTCTGCCTATAATTGGAAGGTACTCATCTACATAGCATGAATTTTAAATGTTTATTATATAAATGCTTTGGTGGCCAATTTATTTTATTCCTAGTCTTACAATTTCTCTTGTTGTCAAGACAAGTAAAGAAGATTCTGATCTGCTCCATGATCATGTGCCTTTGTACTGTTCTTAGTGAGAAACTACAAGAAAAGCATTCCTGTACCTGCTGTTATGGCCAATCTAAAGGTCATTGACCTTGTTTAGGTCTTATTCTGATACTTATATTTATATGTTTTTTTGCAGACATATTCAGAGATGAGACATCTAGCAGAGCTGAAGTATGGGCTGGTTTTGCACGATATACATCTTCCAGAGAGACCTTTGGATCTAGTCTTTGATATCTTGGAAATAAAGAATAACCTAATTAACCTTGTTTCAGGTTATACCTACAACATAAATGCACAGGTAAAAACATTGCCTTGAATGCCTTCAGAAACGTGTTATTCTGATCCATTTCTTAATTGTCCTGATCGTATGTGTAAGTAAAGAAAGGTCATCACTGCATTTTTCTGATCAATAATTTTTTTTCTTCATTTCACATCACAGCATGATTTGTGGCCAACTTCATGTCTCTTCTGGTGGCATCAGGAATCAAGGGGGAAGTGCTCTTATATTGCCATCAAAATGAAGTTGTTACCAAAACCAAAATAAAGCCCTTTCCCACACTAAGTGGGAAGTTATATGAATTGTTAGCTCCATCGAGCTTAACCTTATGCCATATTGCAACTCAGTTTCCAATGTAATCTGAGACGTTCCACTACCACTAAATCTACATTGTTATCCTAATATGTTGAATGTGTTGTAGTTGTACTGTAACAAAGCTCGGAAAATTTTAAAACTCTGATATTATTCAATTTTTGTGCTTTTATTATATCATGGGTCTAGTCTTTAGTTTCATTTTGTCTTACTGTTTATTTTAAATGTTCTACTGGAAACTGCACGGTATTTTCTTCTAAGAAGAAACTTCTAGTCCTATTAGATAAACAAAAGATTTTCCTTCTCGAGGAATTGATGCTGAGAATTGTTATGAGGCTGTTTTAGTTGGCTGAAAAGTTTATAGTGAAGCAGGAGGTGAAGACATTCTGAAAGTAGCTTTTGCAAGACACGTTGGTAGAAAAATATGAGAATGGCTTATGAGAGCTGAGATTGCTTTAATGGACAAAGCGTTCTTCTAAGAGGCAGAATAATAAGGTGGACACTTCTTTGTACCTAAAGATGACTTTAACCACTGCAGTCCTGAGACAATTTGTCCAGATCCTTCCTCCTTTTCTTTCTTTTTTACTCTTTGTTGGATATAACTGGTTGAGAATCTTGAGATAATTCACAATAGTTGCAATTGTTTCCAAATATTTCTTTTAATTGTTGCATGTTTCATTATCAAAATACGGTGCTATTTTCTTTCTGCTTTAGTTTCATTAAGGGATATTCTTCTACTATTCTAACTTTTCTTTTCCTATGTGAAACTACAGGTTTTCATTGAGAAGACTTCTGAGAACCAAGGCCACAGGGCCTTGAAAGTCATTAACGTGGAATATATTGCTGCTTCTATAGCGGGTCATGGCCTCGGAGTACTAGATTATGTAGTTGGCTCTGTTCTTCAGTTTATAGCTGAAAATATCACAACTCTATCTCAGCTTATCACTGACAATATCATAAAGTCTATATTGGTTGAAGAATATAAATTTTGGAAGGTAAGTTACTGCTGTTGAACTCATAACTATAAAAGCTGTTGGTGGATAGTACTGAAGTGCACTATTAGTTCAAATCTTTGTATATCGTATTGGACATAGGTTATGCTCTTCTGGTAGGATCATAAGCATTCGTCTCTTTGTATGCTTGTTCTTTTGATATATGATCTTAGCAAAGAGGACAAACCATTATAATGGTTCACATTCTTCTCTGAATTGAAAAAAGTCATCGATCATGTTCATGTTATTGTGATATTTCTATTTCATTTGCTTCATGTACAATTTACCTTGTTTATTTTAGAGGATGTATGATCTGTACTTTTTGTGTCGTATTTTCCGAAAGGAGATTGTGCACTGTGCTATGAATCAAAGCAATTGTCGTGTCACAAGAGAACCTTTTATGACGTACATAAGGCTTTAATCTAGAATTTCACACTTCCAAGTAACCAATAAAAGATATGAAGTTATGAACCACAACATCCACTTGTGCTTGTCGATCTCCCGCTCACTCTCCAAATATATCCATCTCTGCCTTCCTATTGTTTCTTTCTAAACAGTGACAAGTTCAGTAGGTGTCCCGATAAAGGTCATACTTGAGGCTTATTATACCTGATCATCTCCCTTGAAGTTGTTGCAGTGGAACTTGTTAAGTTCATGCTCCCACATGCTGCATGATCTTCATTTGAACGAAGATATGCGCATGAAAAGTTCTTGAACTGTTGAACATGCTTTCAACCTCATTAATGCCATATAGGTAACTTGACATTTTCTAGCAATCTTCGTAGAAAGACTCAAAAACGCCTAGTTGTATTGTGCTTTGAGGTTTTTACCATGTCAGGAAAGAAACGTTGTATGATTCTTTCTCACGCTTCCAAATGAATGTTCATATTTTAGGACTACTGAACTATCTTTTACCTAAAACTGTGAACCTCCCAATGGATGAGATCGGGAGGGATAAATAAGCGAACAGGAAGTTTGATGTTAACATCCAAGTACCACATTGATAAGTATGTATGGTTACTTCAGTGGTAGCAGATTTGCTTCCACACATGCACGTTCTGTTTTCATTTGGTGACATTTATCTTCTGTTTCGTTGCTGGTGAGAGATGAAAGTGCCTGAAACGTGATTATAATGGTTATTGCATACACCCTCTAGTGCAACCAGAGTCTTGTAGTTAATGCATCAATCTAGTGATATGCTGTTGAAAAGGGGAAGAGGGTTTAGTTCCTATAACTGATTTATTCATTGACAAAATCAGCATCTGGTCTCAGGCCATTTACTGCTGAGTTATGTGTGCAATCAAAGAATAGGACTGGAATTTTGATTTCAAAGAACCGAAAGAGGCATTTTCATTTACATATGGCGTTCTTGATGGATCAAAGTGTTGAACCTTCAGATGAATGTTTTTTCCTTGATTTCCTTGAAGAAGCTGATAACATGATATCAGCTAGAATTGTTTGCTCAGTAGAATAAATTGTGTATCTTAAGTTGTTGTAATTAGCAATGCCATTGCAGTCAAAAGTATTTAATTCATGCAGGATGCTAGCAGAAGTACAAAAGGGTATCCATTTGCACGAGCAGAAGAGATCAGCAAGTCCACACTTAAAAACATTAGAGGGGATCATAGTGTCAGCCTTTTGGATAAAATTTATTATTGTCTCACTAGAATTGGTAATGCATTAGGATTTATCAGGATCCTTCAAACAGGAGTTCGGCATCATGAACGCATTTCATCTAGGTATGCTGCTGAGGATTTTAAAGAGTATCAAGGGATCTCTTTTTTCACATTTGCCTTTTGGTTCACCCTTCCATTATAGGTGTATGAAGGGCTTGGCAAATATTGCCGCTACTGCTGAAGATAGTGATAGTGAAGATTGCTTGGAGAGAGTGAGGATGTCTGGGAGAATTCTGCACATGGCCCAATCAGGCAAATTCCACGACCAAGAATATGCGAAAAGTTTATCCTTTGTGTGTCATTCAGCTTCAAAGGTAGTGGAGCTTCCATTTGATTTCTAGTTTCTTTCTCCAACAGCTTTGTTACCATTCCTTACATGATTTACTTCATTGCTGCAGAGTTCCTCTTTGATGTGCTGTAACTAAGTTCTAGAGTAAAACGCAGCAGAATGAGTTGTTTAAGATAAGACACGTGGAGTTTATCTTGCGTCTGTCCCTTTAAATTCAAGTATTATGCTTGGTAGTTAACTGCAATCCACTCGTTGCCTTGTCTTTTGTGAACAAGGTCAGCTGGTCGTGCTTCTGGTATAAAGGAGCAGGGGTGCCTGAACTTAAAACTTTATCTTAGCAAATGGTGTCCAGTATCTATCTTATGTTGATATAAATTTTGAATGCCTCTAGTGGCAGTACTCCATGAACATTTTAGGTCTGGAAGACTCAATTTTACCAGTTTCCACATCTGGCTACAAGGTGCCCATATACAGCTGCTTTCTGCCCTTCTGGTAGCTAGCCAAGCTGATTGTTGGAAAATCACGATAGAAGTTGAAGACTGCATGCTTGTGCACATCCATATTGGCGCATACCTATACTGAAAGTGATTATATTCATCTTCATTGTTGATTGCTACTATTGCTGATGCAGTGTCATGAAAAATTGAATTTAGAAAACGAGCAAATAATTTTGCCTCCCCATTCCATCATCTGGCTTATGTTCTTCATGTAGCACTCAGACCGAATGACTCTATGAAATTACGTCGATACTTCCATTCCACATATTACGGGTAACGTAGGAGACATCTCTATTTTCCCCCGGGGGATCTTTAGAATTACCACTGCTTAGCTTTCAATTCGCCTCTGACCATGAAATGAAATGTGAATAACCTATCCTCCTCTCCCGTTCTTGTCCTCAAGGATTCTTTGAAAGGAGAGTCTGGAAGTAAGGTTCACCATGCAAACATCCAAGCTTCAAAGCTCCTATTCTTTTATCACATTTATTGATCTAGTTACCGTTTGTTGATTGATTTTTGTTGCCAATTAGCTGAGACTTTCACCACTAGGGAAGCTTTGTAATTAGTTGTTAATGGACCTCAGGGTTGAGACATCTTGACATTGTCTTGATATTTCTGTTCTTCTAATCAAATCTGTCTGTGATCTTAATCTACCATTATCCTAGTTTTACTTTATTCTGAAAACACCACGATTGCAGTGTTCTCATTTAACTTTATAAATGTCTAATGTATTTGCATATCACTAGGCCCATATAGATTTGGTAAATAAAAAATTGGTATGGTAATCTTTCGTTGAAATAAAACATTTCCAAAAAAAAGAGAGAACAGAACCAAAGCCCAAACCAAGCCTTCTACCCACTGGATTGGGTTAGCTACATGGATTTATAGTCACCAATATGATCTATACTGATTAACACCTAAGTTAATATATAAATGTAATGAACATAAGATCATTACTTACTTCGCAGTTCCTGTGCAGTTTGTTGATTACATGTAAGTACAACTACAGAAAACGACTGACTATGTGATGGTAGGTCTGTTCAGATTGGAACACTCAGTAAATCAACCTGATATGAGTAGACTAAGCTGACTTGGTTGGCTTGAGGGTGTCTACCTAGTGCTAGCAAGATGGTTTGATTTGGAGGAGTTGACCTAATATTAGGACAGTAGATCGATTCGCTGGACTTTGACAAGTCACCTAGTTGATGTTGCTGTTCTAATTTATTCTATGGAATCAACATCGCTTAAACTAGTACTAGCAGAATAGGTCAATCTGGTGGATCAAAGTCAGAAAGTCAATGTCTTTATTCTAAACTATCCTATGAAAATGACTTTACATAGAGTCATGTTTGGACTTTGCTTTGAGAACACTTGGTGATGCATAGGCTCCAAGCTTAAGTGCAGCCACAGCAGTACCCTATAAAAATCAAAATATAATAGAAGATACTAATCATTAATTATATATATACATAAGGAATAAAGAATGATCTAGCTTATGTTGGGATAACTGTTAGCATGGCACATGATTGAGCTTTATGGAAACAAAGAATACATGCAGCCGATCCCATCTAGTATGGGAAAAAGGCTTACTTCTTGTTGTTGTTAATTTTCATCATAATGGTCACATTTCCAGTTAACACCCTTTAAAGTTTGAGAAAGGGGAAGGAGAAGTTGTGGAGGGTATCAGGTCAGTGCTGTTATAAACTCAAATCTAATTGTCCAGGAATATGCCCTTTTCAATGCTGATACCCTCATACTTTCTTTGCTGAGAAAGAAAGATGCTTCTTTTCTCCTAAACTTGACAAAATCGCCCTAAGCTTGTAGCTTACACGAGTGATCAAGTTGTTCACACAGCTAGGCCAACTCTAGTCTAGAACCATGCCATACCAAATTCTTTACCCTGTAAACCAATTCAAGATGGCACAGCTAGGTAACTGCACAACATCAGACATAAGATGATAAATCTTAGGCTGTCAGATGGGGATTTATTACAAACAACCATTCAATTAGTGCAAAATTATGTGGAATCTCGCTAGTGCTTAAGCATTTGTTGAGTGAAATAGCTTTTGGTGAATCTGCACGAGATGAGATAGATAGACATAAATATGGAGGGAAGAGGCAAGTTCAGAGGGAGATACTTCCAGTTTTCTTCCAATAGTTATCATGAGATGATGGTATATCGTGTATGTTCTTCAGATCCTTTTTGTTTCATTTTTGAGCACCTTGGCCCATCAGATGTGACTAATGATATTTCTGAACTTGCAGGAATTAAAAAACGAGGGCATTCATTTTAAGGGTTTCTTCTTGATTATTCCGGCATTAACAGTCAATTCTGTGAATTCTAGAACCTTCTCCCAAGACTTATTATTGAGAAGAGGCTGGGATATGGGAAGCCAATCAACTGCCTGCGACGGATTCATGTTTGGTGTTGCTTATATTCTTAAGGTTTGTCGGAAATTTGACTATGACTAGAACCACATTTGTTATCATCAACAGAAGTTGGTTAGACTTTAAGTTTCTTACTGTTGCTTGAGTAGTGGGCCATAAATTTGATGGATCGTTGCAGATTTTTGACCAAGAGAAATCCTTCGATCAGTTATCTTGGTTTTCTTCTGCAAGAGAGCATTATGAGAAAGCAATACTGTCTGTAGAACAAAGTTGTGGGAAAGAAAATCAGAAGACAGGTCGTCTCTCCGGATTGTGGCGTTGGAGTGAACCTGCACCACCGATTTCAAGTGAAATGCAAAAGGCAAGTCTTCTAACTTTGCATCTATTTTACTTTTGTTATTTCTCTACACTAGTTTTCTAAGTGTTGGCAAAACTTCAAATTTCAAACTTTTTTTTTGTCTTCACGATGCCACGTATAGGTCATAGATAACCATAAGAGGTGCAAAAACGATATGGAGCTTTTGGAGTTTGGCTTGGCTGTTGCAGGAACTATCTTATACTGAACATGCCGATGGTTGTAACTGTAAATGAATTGGTTGTTTTTCGGACAAATGCTTATACCGACTTGAGGATGGCCATAAAGGGAGTTGAGTTGCAGCTGGTGGTTGTGGGCTTATGTGGTTCACTAAGAGTGGCAGTTTTCGTGTTCTGGGTTGTGTTTGTTCAACAGGTTAACCCAAAGAAGACCTTTTTCTTTTGGCACAGGTGGGCACATAGTTGTCCCCATGTTGGTTTTTTTGTTTTGGGTGTTGTATTGTTGGCAGTTTCATGTTGGCCTGTCATGTTCATGTCAAACACAAATACAGTCCAAACACAACCCGACTTTGTGTTCGGTCTGGTGCAGACATGAACGTTTTGGGTCCTGTTTGATGCAATTCTGACCTTTTTGTTATATGATTTCTTTTCTCCCAGTTTTTAAATTAAATAGCTAACCTCGGTGTTATTGTTGTTAATCTGAGTTTGCCTTCATCTGTTCTGCATCGGTCAGACTTGTAACATGTAGGTATGAGTTCAATGTGGAGGGTGAGCACCCACGGGGAGTCGTTGTTACCCAAGCTTACTGTCGAAAAGATTTTCGAGATTTAAATTTCTTAAGCATTCTTGCTGGTTCTTCTGCTACCTCATGAGTTAACTGAATTTGACCCTGGTCAATTCTTAGGTTAATAATGCGGCTTCATGATTATCTATATTCAAAGGTAACATGATATATCCCCATTAGGACATTGTCGAACAGGAACTTCTCTTAAGATCTCTTCGAATAATAACCAATGTTGTTCCTAAAATGGTACTGCTGTTATGCCTATCGAAGCGACTCTGAGAATATACACTCAAAACTGTCATAATACATTCCAATTGGGACATTCTGGAACAACCAAACTTTAGATACATTGATGGCCGTCTTTTCTTACTTTTGGAAAACTAAAAGGGTGCGTCTCTCGCATTCGGCAGCCTCAACTGAAATTTGAAGACGAAGAGAAGCATCTGTAAAATTTTAAACTTGAGCTATCTTAAATATAAATTCTTCCGCTGGCCTACCAACCGCCCCAATAGAAATTCTTAAAAAAAACTGGTCAAAGAATTTCAAAATTTTGAATAGCAGCCTCCACTAAGGGTGTGCATTAGCTGCCGAATCAAATTGAATTGCTAGCCGAACTGGCGGTTTGATCCGGCTATTCTGTTCGAGCTCTATGGTGGATTTTATGTTGGAGCAAGACTTGTAATTACAATAAATTATATTTATATAGTGATTGGATCGATTGCTTTTGCTTTTGAAGAATATGAATATAATAATATTAATTTTATTCTTTTTTAAAAACCTTTATTCTTTTTACATATATTAGGCCTTCTCCGTTTTTGGTTTTGAGTTTCAAAAACTGAACTCGATTGAATTGACCGATTCTCTGGATCTTCAAAAAGAAAAACCGAACCGAACGAATAAAAATACCAAACCAAAGTAAGAACTTCAGTCGGTTTAGTTCGGGCTAGTCGCTTTTAACCGACTTGTGCTGACCTCTAACCCCACGGAAGTTTGGGAAACAAAAAGGAGGCGGGGAGAAATTTCGAAACTAACAACCAGCTCGTAAATGTTTTTGAAATATTAAAGGCATATTATAAAAACAATATTTCTCTCTCTCTCTCTACAAATACCGCCAGTTTCCCCCCAATTCCTCTCTCTCGACCTAACGCCCCAGAGAGCCACCGGCCGTCGCTGTTCGCCTGCCCCTCACCGTATTCCACCGCCGCTGCCGACCGGTTCCTCTGTCAATCTGTCACCGCTGGTACCTCTCTCTCTCTCTCCCTCTCTTATGCATCGTTTTGTATAAAACTCTATAGTTAAGAAATCCGGTAAAGCAAGAACCAGTGGATCGGTCAATAAACATTGGTGGGGTGGAAGGGAATCGAGTGCATTATATACGTATGCACCTAGCTATAGGCGTAGCTCCCTCTCTCTGCCTGCTTGTCTCCTCCGGCTTCCCTATTTTAGCTGATAGCAAGGGCATCATGTCGACGTCCTCACCAGCCACCAGATATCTCCCCCTTTATCTTTCCACAGGGTCGAACACCGAGCCCTTGGGTCCACTTTATTCATTTCATTAATTGAAATATTTTAATAATCTTTGTGGTTCATTATGCTGAAGAAGTCTTTGTGGTTAATGTGATAAAATTGTCTTTCTCAGTTAAATCACGTTGGATGATTTTTTTTTAATTTAGTTCATCTATTGCTTTGTTATTTCTGCTTTTGTTCCATGGTTGGGTTTAACGGATGGTTTCATCATTATATATGCAGAAATGATTGCTTTTTGTTTCAAATGTTCCCGTGTTTTAAGTGTGGCTTGGCACCGCATTTTTCTATGTTGTATCCTCGATTAATGTGCAAACAGGATATCTCGATTACCCATCTAGTCAATTGAGCTTTCAGGAATCTAGATGCTTGCTGTGTTTTATGTAATGCTTCAAAACCTCAAGAGTTGTCAATTATATCTATTAAATTGGGCATTTCGAATCTAGATTCCTTTAGTGAACCATACTAGTAATCTGTTCAAGCTTGTTGGTAGCATGGGGCCACAAAAATGGTTCCTCACCGAACCTTTCTAGTAGCAAGTGTAGCCTTGTTTCACAAGCCTTGGTCTTTCCGACCATAACTTGGCATGATAGGGAGGAACTTGTGTTGTTTGAGAAAAGAGATTGACCGAAACTGTGCATTGAGGATAGCTTTGATGATGCAAAACGATTTCAATTGCAAGTTCTCACCCAAAGTTTAAAATCGTAGGGTATCATACAATACTATATGATTTTATCATGTATTGGTACCTCAGTTCATACGATTCAGGTACACAATGTACCATTTATGGTGCCATTATACTACCCCTATGTTGTATGATATCGTGTTGTTTTTTTGAAGGCTGTGATTTTTGAATTTCGAGGCTCAATTGTTCCAATCTCCCTAAGACAAGCTTCTTCAGCCTCCTTGTCCCTTTCCTTTTCCAAGAGGATCCCTATTCTTTCCTCCAAAGCTCAAAATCTCAATTGTTTTATCGGTCACTGACGGACTATCTTGACAATTTTGATTCCTATTCGATTCAAAACTACTACAACAAGGAAGTTTGAGAACAATGCAGAGAAAAAATGGTGATGAGATGTAATTTTTGTGGATGTATTATGCATAGTGGTATTAGTCATGTAAGACAGCATGTAGCTGGAAATGGAATGAATGCACAGCCTTGCTCTAATGTGCCTCTAGAAGACAAGGCACAAATAGTAAAAAAAATAATACAAGGCGTACAAGTGAGAAGATAACATGGATAATGAGGAGCAATAGGAGCACAAGAAGAAGAGTAAAGAAAATAACTAGTTTTTTTGTGTTTTATTTATTTTAAAGTTTGAAACTTTGAGAATCTATGACTGAAAGAGGAGCACAAGAAGAAGAGTAAAGAAAATAACTAATTTTCTGTGTTTTATTTATTTTAGAGTTTGAAACTTTGAGAATCTATGACTCCTTCAATCTGTAGTAGTTTAAACCTTTAATGGATTTGGAGACATGATTGATGCACTTGGGCTGAAAGTTGAAATCCAGTTGAGAGAGTGGTGTTTAAAAACCAAAATGACTCACAAGAAATTTTTGCTTTTGGTATCCATGCTCGCATTCCAAAAAATCCCAAACACAGTCTACCTGTGAACCATGCTTGCTATGTTTGGTCATATTCAATGCTTGATAGTTTTCTACATCTCGTCTTTTCTTAAAAAAAAACATTTGATAAATTTTGTTGAATGTCCAGATGCCTGAAAATAAGGGAGTAGATGTTTTATGGAATCCTAGATTGCCTGCTTTTTCATCTACACCAAAAACAGAAAAAGAGAATGCAGGACATACATCATCCATGTGGATGCCTGATAAGAAGCTTTTAGATGGACTCTTTGTTCCTCCTAAAGACCTTAAAAAGATCAATAAGTTGCATAGGAAGCAACTGAAGGATACTGTGGGTAAAAAGTGGTATGTTTGCCTAACATTTTATCTGTTAAGGTTTGCTGAGTTGAATTTTGGACTCAATGGAGTTCTCTTAATAGGTTTGACATGGCTGCCCCAACGATTACACCTGAAGTAAAGAAAGACCTTGAGATACTTAAGGTTCGTTTCTTCAGTGTTTTTGTCTCTATTTTCTTCTAATGAAGTTGTTATCTCCTTTTTTTTTGTCATTGAGTATTTGGGCCTTTTTCATTGTTTTGCTTTGGGCATATGATTTGATAAGTATGAAAAAACTTCCCTCCACTTTTTAAAGGAGAATCTTCTTGAATTTTATGGTTTCTTAAATACTTGTTTTAACTGGTTTTCCCTCTCTCTCTCTCTCCTGAGATGAATGTCTATTCCAACGTTCTTTATAATGGGATCTTATGAGCTTTTCCGTATAACTAGGAAACTGCCATTTTTCAAACAGGTGTCTTTGGTCGGTTAAGTATTTTAGTTTTGGATGCCAGCGGCAATTTTCTGTGTGGATCTTCTTTTGATTATCAATCAAGCTTAGTTTGTGCTATATGTGCATTACTTTTCATTGACAAGCTCTACTTGCCTCAAGTCCTGTGTTTGATATATTCAGTAGGGCCTTTTGTTTTTCAGTAAGCCCATCGAAAAATCTTTCAGTGTCTAGTCATTTAACAAAGTCAAAGATCTGAAGAGTCATGATGCTTCTGATCCTTGTGGTTGATGCACTTGGAGAATTTTGAGAAAAAAAACCTTATTGAAAGTGCATCAAGGTGAGAAAAATGAATATCAGCTTTGAGGTTAAGATATGTGTGACTTATAAATGCACCTTGTTGCACAGTTGGACCAAACGTGCCCTGATTGTGATACAAACTACCATTGTGCAAGTAAGATATCTGCATCTACATTTTGATTACTACTTGGTCAATGTCGAATGACTTCTTTATATATGTGTGACTTTCTTTAATTAAAGAAAGTCATATGATATACAAATGATGAAATTTCATCATCATTTTAATTAACCTATTCTATATCATCATTTCTGAAATTGAGTTCTCTGAACAATGAAAAAAAGAGCACCTATTATAAAGATCACACTGAGAATTATTCAAATGTCATCATGAAATTTCACATCATAGAAACATGAGAAGAGAGCTGGGAAGTCTTTCGAAAGAAAAACAACAGCAAGTTGATTTGATCAAAGAAGAATTCTCAGGTTGAGTTCTTTACTGAGGCCTAAGATTGCAGGCCATGGATCTGGCTCATGAGAATTTAAGAAACTGAATCTTAATTCTGGGAAAGAAGTTTGAAACCACATGGTTAGATTTTGGCTTCATCTGTCCAAGGATGTGCATGCTTCTATAGGTGATTGAATCGGAATTTCATACTTGGTTCATCTTGCAAAAAAGTTTTGCTGATTCTCAGTGTGCCACTTCTCCTCCTGGTGAACTGATTTGTGTTTGGAATGTAAAGTTGTCCCCAAGATGGTAATTCGTGACACATGACTTGTCCCTAAAGCAGTACTAGTCAAGTTACAAATAAGTCCTATGTTATCAATAGCGGTTAGCAGCCCTAATATAGTGGTAACAGACATATATCAGATTTAGTGGTACACTCTCATTTATGATTAATATATATATAATAATAATAATAATAACTCTGCCCACATAAGAAATCATCCTTGCATGGCCGGTCCTAAGCCCGGATAAAGGAGGGTTGCATTAGGCTTTTCCGACAGTCAGCATAAAACTTTGTCGGACTAACATGGATTCTACAAAAAAACAAAGAATCCATGTAGGCAACCCCATCTAGTATGGGAAAAGGCTTAGTTGTAGTTATATATATATATATATATATATAATGGATTTTCTAATTTCTAAGAAATATCAAGAAACATATAACCACTGGATTCATGAATCAAACTCAATAAACAAATTCTAAGAACACAAACAATAAATATCATGTGGCATATGCATATTGAATTGTTAAACTTAAATTAAAAAACATAAATGAAAAAAGTTATTTTAACACCAAGTTCTTTTAAGTAAACTATTTCCCATCGATAATCCCTTAAAGTGCAAATACAAATCATTGGTTCAAGATCGACAAGAAGGGCTGGAAAATAAAAGATTACCGAAGAACCTGAATCCACTATAGAATGTGCTGCATTTAACTACTTATGCTGCAAGTACAAATCATTGTAAAACGAATCCACTTAGCTCAAACTACTTATGCATCGTTTAACATACTTGAGGCAAGCATGAAACCAACACTATACAATGTGCATAAATCTGGATTCTCATCAATCAAAACATTTAACTAATTACCAAATGAAACAATAACAGCTAGAGGGCCACTAAAACAGTCCGCTATAGTGTGCTATTAGCTACTTAGGATAAATCTCTTAATCTCAACCTGATCAGTGAACCACCTCAACTGGTTTGTATTAACTCAAACTGATTCACAATCAAAGAATTGGAACATACAAAGGAAGGCCATGAAAGCACTGATACTCTATTAAGTTTGAATTAACAGAACCAAACAACAATTTCAACAACGGATCACCAAGGGATGATGTATGTTGGGCGGAGATATATCAGCAAGGGCTGTTAATGACGTTTTCCCTTGCTTGGTTGCAGTCCAAGCAGCAGAGTGAATATTTTCTTTAAATTATATGGTGAAAGCTTGAGTTATAGCTTTCATGCCTGTGATATGTCAAATTTTCAAAATAAAAGTTTGTTTGTTGGTTGGTTGTTGGCTGATCTGGAATTCTGCTACTTAATGGATTTTTTTGGCAGTTGAGAGGTGTTATTGATCCAAAGAGACACTACAAGAAGAACGACTCCAAGGAGCTCCCAAAGTATTTCCAGGCAAGTGCCTGGAACCTTAGTAAATTCTCCCTGACCTAAACTCCATTCTTTTCAATGTCAATGTCCTTCTGGTGATTTCGAAGTAAGAAAATTTTTGGTGTGAGATCAGGTGGGTACAGTGGTTGAATCTGCAACTGAATTTTTCTCAAGCCGGCTCACACGGAGGCAGAGAAAAACAACTCTTACAGACGAGTTGCTTTCTAATCCAACATTCCATCAGTACAGGTAACATCTATTCAGACCATTCATTTTACCGGTTTGAAATGTCACTGTTATTACATTTCTAGTGGTTCTGAAAAGCACCTTTCTGATTTTCAGAAAACGGAAGGTAGCTGAGATTGAAGATGAGCGACATTCTGCAAGTGGGGTTTCAAAATGGAGAGCGAAAAAGAAGATGCACAAACCACGTAAGTCGAAGGATGATTAATGAGGTTAAGAGATGAAGTTCCATAGCACAACTTAACAAGCAAAACTAGTGATATGAATCAATTGCTTATGTTTGTGTACAACACTTTTAACGTTATTTAGCTGATGAGGTAGGTTGGTGTAATTCCATTTGGCATGGCCTTATATGGCTGTTTTTGACAGTAGCTATGAATACAAGCTATTGAGATATAAATCTATCGTGGTTTAGTTGAATGTGCTAGAGTAGAATATGTATGTCTGATAGTGGTAAAGGCGTCTGCGCGTCCCATTATTTCATCAAAAATAAAACACAGAAGGCCTGAATCCACAAAAAGGTTCATGATCTCCTTTTGGTACCTTTTGGTGTTCAAAAGACACAATCGCAAAGTTTTTGAACTAAAAGAGACAAAGTCGGTCAACGGGTCAGGTTTATCCAAATAATGAGTCACTTTAACCAAGATTTCTTTCGCACTAGGTTGGATCTGCTAGGGGATTCAACACATGCACTTCCTAAGAGGTTTTCTTTCCTGGCAACATTATTGCCCATCGTTCTTAACATTGGAGATCTGATCTGTCAGCTACTAGCGCAACCGTTTCATTTCTCTGAACTTGGAACTAGCTATGTATAAGTGAACTCTCTCCGCAGTTGGAGTTCAAGATGAGGAAAAGTCAATAATGAAAATCTCATCCACATTTCGATAGATAAGTTGCTAGATTCCTACAATGACCTGGAAAACTTCGCTGTCTTTCTTCTCTAAAAAGCAGTACCCATACCACCACCACCAACTTATTCTTCTTCCTCTTTTCTAAACAGTAGGACCTGTACTTTCACAGATTTGTGCGAAATCACCTTGTAAAACTACTTTATTTTCATTAACTAATTGTTTAATGACTCAGCTCATCGCATACCCCATTGTTTTGTAAGACATAGATGTTATGTTGATGGAAATGCATTTTGTCATTGCATATTCTTTTGCCTTTTTGAGAACATTTTGTCAGGATCCTTCTTGTTTCTGTTAGCTTTGAGATTCTTAGATGATCCTTCAAATAAAAAGGAGATATACAAAAGAATGCTAAACGGACAACCCTTCTGAAGTTCCAATGGCCAAAAGGTGAAAGGTCTTTTCTTCGATTCATACAGTGTTAAGCCAACTTCCTGAAGGGCCTTTTGCTATTACCTAGTTTTGATTGCAGATTCCTATTTTTTTCTGCTCATTAAAATATTATCTTTCAGTTTTAATTCGATGGTTGAGAAAATCTTGACATTGCTCTATCCCTTTCTAGTATATGGACAAAGAGAGGATGGTTCAGTATATTACATGCCGATCTTGGTACTGATGCTAACTTTGGTACCTTGTACATCAGGATGTGTATTTCCTAGGGGTGCCTATTTTAGCCGATAATTTATTCAATATCACATTGGGCTCTTGTGCCAGTAAAACAGACTTCTTTTAGTGGTTTGGCATTTGGTTAAAAGGAATTCCGATACTTCTCTTTTGTTGTCAAACCATTGTTCAATTTTTGTTTTATTGTGGTCCATTACCATAGCTCCTTGTGATGTGCCTATTCTTATCCATATCTAACGACAATGCTAGATTCCACCACATTGATATGACTTGTATACTTGATAAGCTTTAACGAGCTTAATGCACCATAATATTCGAGTAATGCTTAAAAATCAACGGCACACAATTCATGAAAAGAAAATGCTAAAGTTACCTAAATTCTCATGATTTAACCAAATTTAACACAAGCAATCCAAAGTAGGGCGGTAGCAAAATTATTAGCCTCGAAAGCGGGGGCACTTAACGAAGATCAAGAGGACTGGCCCGAGTTCGGGAACCTTCTTGAGGATTGCAAGCACTATGCAGTTCAGCCACATTACCTTGTCTGGGTTGGCAGGGATGCTAACAAGTCTGCGCATTGGCTAGCTCGTTCACCTCACCTGGTCGCAAATCAAGCTCTCATTGGACTCATTCTTAGCTTCCTTGTGGAGCTGTTGCACTTGGGTTGTTCCTCATATACACTCCAGTATGGAATTGGGGATAGGTACCAGACTGAATTGGTTGAAACGTTTGAATTAGTTGTATAACTGTGCTTCGGAAAAAAAATGGTAGATAAATCTCCAAAAGATATAGCTATTTAATGGAGTGAATATTAATGATCTAAGACATGTTTATCAATAATTAAACTATGTAAATCATCTTTCGTGCTTGAATTACAGAAGAATTAATGAAGAAAATTGATACAATATCTGTTTATCAATAATGTATGAATAGGTCATAAATTATGTTGGCAACTTTTGTGATTCTGGTTTCCATTAGAAGTTTAAGAGATCAGATTTGGTTGGAGCCTTTTCTTGTTCTTATCATCGGAGGAAGCATACTGTTCTTATGAAGAAGAATGGAGCGTTTTCTGAAGGTTTGAGAAGTGTCCAAGTTGTTGGATTATTGGTTTAGGGTCATCACTTTGAGAACGTTGAACATGGTAGAGTTCTATAGACTCCTGTATTCATATTCCAATGTGTGTGTGTGGGTGGGTGGGGGTGGGGGGTTTCTCTTAGAAGTTTGGCTGGATTCTTCAGTAATAAGGACGTCCATCAAGTAGCCTCTGCTTGTCATTATATGAATATAAATACACGAAGAAAACAGGGAGATAAACACTAAACAA
Organism: Brasenia schreberi; assembly: GCA_036023115.1. NCBI lineage: Eukaryota > Viridiplantae > Streptophyta > Magnoliopsida > Nymphaeales > Cabombaceae > Brasenia > Brasenia schreberi. The sequence continues at coordinate 5,601,553 of JAYKKT010000052.1, forward strand.
AATGTCTTAATCAAGAAAGAATTTGGCCTAAGTCGAACGTAGGATGAAAGTCGATGGCGTAAGTTTTGCGCATCAAAAACTAGAAAAATCAGAAACAAATGCTACGAGAAATTCACTTTTTTTTTATAAAAGCGATTTATTGTGGAGTAATAGTGACCTAAAAAGGAAATTGCAATGTTGTTTTGCGGTAACAAAAATAGGGTATTATGATGAAAGCTCTTAAAAAACTATATAAGAAAGGTTTTTTATATAATTTTAATATATATTAACACCCCATCTCGCTTGCTACCATTCAACGAAGCTTCTTATAACTTGATTCCCGACTATACAGCTTAACCATGAATGAGTTGTATTCAACGCTCTTATCTTTTCTTTTGGCAGGTTTGCAATTGAAAAAGTGTATTATCTCCATATTGTTTTTATCATATATATATATATATATATATATATATATATATATATATATATATATATATAGAGAGAGAGAGAGAGAGAGAGAGAGAGATTGATTAGTTCATGTACGTGTTAATTTATGCTTTAATTTTTTTAAAATTTTAACTATTCGATGTTAAATATCAATTGTTGGGACAAATAGTACGAGATGCATTTATTGAAGTATTAAAATATTTTTTTGCTTTTGAAATTTGAATTCAAGATGATTAAGTTTTTGAAAATGTTTAAGCATGAATTAATGCACACGTGTTACCTCTATTAGATTAGAAGCGAAACAAGATTTGCTGTCTTAGACTCAAAATTACTGATCGCCAATGATCGACACACTTGACAATGCACACGTGTTACCTCTATTAGATTAGAAGCGAAACAAGATTTGCTGTCTTAGACTCAAAATTACTGATTGCCAATGATCGACACACTTGACAATGCACACGTGTTACCTCTATTAGATTAGAAGCGAAACAAGATTTGCTGTCTTAGACTCAAAATTACTGATTGCCAATGATCGACACACTTGACAGCACATTAATATCACCAACGTAAAAGAATAATTGTTTTATTATTTGTGGGCATAAAAGTGCACACTTTTCACTCAGGCCCACCTTGGCCATATTATATAGTAAAGGTTGAATCAGTTAATGTTCTCAACTAAATTAGGAGGACCCTTGTCTTTTTAAATAGATTTTCTATACCCATTCGGATCATATAATCATTAAAGTATCATATCGGAAAACCAACAAAAGGGTGTAGTCCTTACGCTATAGAAGTAGGCTAACGAGTTCTGCAAGTTGTTCAATGCAAGGCATTTCATTCTTTCATCAAAAGCCGAGTCAGGTCTTGATCGGCCCAAGCCAAACCTTATCTCTATCGTATAGCACACTCAATTATGGTATCTCAATCATACAATTGTTGATTTAAATTAAAAAAGCAAAAAGTTACTATTGTAATTGTTGTATAAGTGCATTTAATGTACCTCATACTATTTTGTTTATATTTAAAGATCTCAACCGTTAATCTGAATGATTGAATAATTAAGATCTTTAAGTAGATTTGAGCGAGTATGTGCAAGGACAATGTAGTCTCTCTATATATACATATGTATATGTGTGTGTGTGTTTTTATATATTTATGTCTATATGGATGTATCTATATATGTGCATGTGCATGTGCATGGGTGGGTGGGGAAGTTCTTATAAAAAATTCCAATTTCTTTTCTCTTTTCTAAGCTTCTTAGCAAGATTATTTTTGGTTTTCTTTCTTTCCTACATTTGGCTCTTAATGTTATGTCATATTAAATTTAGTTACCATTGGCCGGGTATATATGGTTGACAGGAACCCAATCACGCCGAGTTAAGGTCATGCAAAACGACCTGAAGGAAGATCAGGGTCACTCGGGTTCGACCTGTTTCTTCTGAACCCAAAGCTCGTGAGCCGAACGTTACCCCATTTGCTACCCTAAGAAAGGCCTTAACGTGGGTCCAACAGTCCAAGTACTCAGCATATTATATGCAAGCTATCCAACAGTCAAGCATGGGCTGATAAATAAACTATAAGAATTGTATAAAAAATAAGAAATTCCACTTTTATGGGAGTCATCAAACCTTATAGAAAATTAAAGTTTCCACCATTATGGGATTCTTCTTCCACCTCTGTGGCATTCGACCTTGATACACATTCCGAAGTCTCATGAGCATCTGTTATATTATATTGTGAAAGCTTTATTTTCTTGATGATGTTGAAAACTGGTTGGAGTTGTGTTGAAGCCGAAAAATGAGAAGAATATATGGCAAACTCTCGCCACTTTTGGTGGCAACAGGTTGTTTGGCCGTAACCAAAATAGGATATAATTCTTCGTGTATAAAACCTTGAAAGCCTTATTTTCTTGATGATGTTGAAAACCGGTTGGAGTTGTGTTGAAGCCGAAAATTGAGAATAATATGTGGCAAACTCTCGCCACTTTTGGTGGCAACAGGTTGTTTGGCCCTAACCAAAATAGGATATAATTCTTCGTGTATAAAACCTAACCAAAACCGAGGCTTCTTACACATTAAGTGTTGTTGGTTGCACATATTTGCAGTTTCTTTTGATCAGGTTTCATATTAATATTTATCTCTAATTTGTGAGATTATCTTTATTGTTTCTTTACAACACTTCTATTGTTTTTCTTAGAACAGTTTTGAAGCTTCTTTCTTCTTGAGTGTCCACCATTTAAGTTGCCATACTTTTTGAGTTGGGCTTCATGTAATCACCATTTCAGAAAATATCAAAATCAATTTAAGCATGTCTCTCTCGCGCTGTAGAACCATCTTAACAACTTCATTTTCATCATTTGATATCTCTATATGTCGATTTTTGAGTATCCAATAAAATTTGTTGGCTTTTACTGTTCTTTTTAGTCTGCTTTTCGATTTTTTTTGGTTAATATAGGAGTCCGAAGCCTAACACCTACACACACATGCATCCTCTACAAGTCAAACTCCCCACCAGCAGTAATGGTGCCAGAGCGCCCTGCCAGATAGTCTCCTTTTTCAATTTGAATGACATTTTTCCATCACACAAAGTACCTTATTTAACCAAGCTGTATCTTAGTCAATTCGACTTATCAATTGAAAAACTGGCATGCATAATTTCAAATTATCTTTACTGGAAATGGAATGTATATATCATTACACAAAGTACCTTGTGTGTCATCAGTATGAAGCAAAACTTTGATATTGCTTTACAAATAGCCCAACTAGTTGGTGGATATATATCTTTACTCAAATTGTCAAAAAGATCAATAAAATTTGTACGAAAAGTTTAGTTTCCAACTTAAAGAGCAAAGTTTCATTTTGAAAGGTAGTTAACTGAATCAAAATGATGTAGTAAATTTAACGAGTAAGCATAAGTTCAGTTCTTGGATCTCGTGGATTGCCTCAGCTCATACCCTGTATGACTTAGGAAATGACTTGAACATGAACACCAACTTCGAATCATGAACAGTCCCTATTAGCCAACTGGGTTGCCAACCCTGGCCGTCGAACTTGAGATCCAATTGACAAAGCTTTCATGGTTACAACTTAGAAGAGCCTGACAGCTCCTTCAGCATTTAACATTTAGCAAGTTACATTATTATTCAAAGAGAGAGAGAGTACAGAGAGTATCCAACATAAATGAAGTTTTCTTTGTGTGGTCGACTGAAGGAAATAAGGAGAGTGCCAAAGCTCCAGCCGCCTGATGTCCCTATAATTAATAGTGGTGCGGCCTTTTAATCTATAAAGCTAAGTGGCAATATTATTAGGACTAGTCAAAGTTGCTTTCCACCAAGGCAAAGTAAAGAGAGCATCACCTAAATTTTAATACAATAATTTTCAAAGGTGTCTCTATCTCACTTAAATATATATATATAAATAAATAGATACATACATACATACAACAACAACAACAACTAAGCCTTTTCCCATACTAGACGGGGTCGGCTACATGGATTCTTTGTTTCCACAGATCTCTATCGTGTGCCATGTTAGCAGTTAACTCCCAATAAGCTAGATCATTCTTTATTGTTTCTTTCCAACACTTTTGTGGTCGTCCTCTACCTCTTTTAATACTTTCCAAATTTAGTTTTTCTAACCTTCTTACAGGTTCTTCTTTTGATCTTCTTTCTATATGTCCAAACCATCTTAAACGATGTTCTCTCATTTTATCCCCTATTGGTGCCACTCCTAATTTGTTTCTAATAACCTCATTATGTATATGGTCTTTTCTTGTATGACCACTCATCCATCTCAACATCTTCATTTCTGTCACAGACATCTTTTGTACATGTTGATGATTAACTGCCCAACACTCAGAACCATAAAACATGGCAGGCCTAACTGCTGCTCTATAATATTTACCTTTTAATTTTAATGGTATCTTCTTATCACAAAGAATACCTGATGCTCCTCTCCATTTTAACCAACCAGCATTAATTCTATGTGTAACATCTCCATCAACTCTTCCATCACTTTGAAAAATTGACCCTAAGTATTTAAAACTTTCCTTTTGGGGAATGCAATGTGTGCCAATTTTAATTTCTATGTCCTCTGAAGTAGCCAAATGATCAAACTTACATTCCATATATTCTGTCTTTGTTCTACTAAGTCGGAGGCCTTTGTTTTCTAATGTTTCTCTCCATAGTTCCAATTTTCTATTAACTTTTTCCTTAGACTCCTCTACTAATACAATGTCATATGCAAATAACATACACCAAGGTACTTCATCTTGAATATGTTTTGTTAACTCATCCATCACCATTATAAATAAGTATGGACTTAAAGTTGATCCTTGATGTAACCCAATATTAACTTCAAAGAAGTCTGTCGTTCCTTCATGAGTCCTCACACATGTTTTTGCACCATCATACATGTCTCTTATAAGGTTAATATATGTCAATGGGATACCTCTTTTTTCCAAAGTTCTCCAAAGAACCTCCCTCGGTACCCTATCATAAGCTTTTTCTAGATCAATAAATATCATGTGAAGGTCTTTCTTTTTTGCTCTAAAATGTTCCATAAGACGTCTCAAAAGGTGGATCGCTTCAATAGTAGATCTACCTGGCATAAATCCAAATTGGTTCTCTGTTGTACTTGATACTTGTCTTAACCTACGTTCGATAATTCTTTCCCATAATTTCATAGTATGACTCATTAACTTGATACCTCGATAATTTGAACAATTTTGAATGTCTCCCTTGTTTTTATATACAGGTATAAGTGTACTTGCTCTCCATTCCTCAGGCATCTTTTGGTTTTTCCATATTTTATTAAATAGTCTTGTGAGCCAAGTGATTCCTATTTCTCCTAGTATTTTTCAAACTTCTATAGGAATATTATCTGATCCTACCGATTTACCACTCTTCATATGTTTAAGAGCCTCTTTGACTTCATTCTTTTGAATACGTCGGTAGAAATTGTGGTTTATATACTTTTCTGACTGGCTAAATCTCCTAAACTAATACTAACATCCTTATTTTCATTAAAAAGATTATAAAAATAGTTTTTCCATCTATTTCTTATATCATCATTCATACATAAATAAATAAATTTTATCCGTGGCTGTTGATCCGGGAAACAGGAAAGAAATTTTTTTCTTTTTATTTTAAACAAACTTCGCTGTGGATTAGTCTCTCACAAGAGCGTGGTGTTCTTGCGTAACAGCACGTCCGTCCCTCAGTCAACCGTCTCTCTCTCTCTCTCTCTCTCTCTCTCTCTCTCTCTCTCTCTCTCTCTCTCTCTCCTTTACACGTTCTCTATAAATTTCTCTATGAATGATGGTTTCCCCTGCTTCACTCCAACTCTAATCAGAACTAATCACTCCTCTCTTTGCCGCTGAATTCGTTCTAAAACTTGGACTAGCGCCAACTTCAATCTAGACGGTAACCACCAACATCGAATTCAATCGATATAGTTTCAATTCTCCAGCTAATCAGCATCAAGCAGGGGAGTCGACTATCAAACAAGATGACAGCCAGTAATTCGGCACAAACACTTCAGTTCTGTTCTTCCCTCTGCTACCCCAAATCTTTTCATGGTGACCGGAACGTCCACCATCAACCAAACTTGGACATCATAAACGGTTTGTGTCCTTTTCGCCGTCGCCAGAATTCGGGCTCAAATTCAATTTGCAGAGCCATCACTTGCGGTTTAGCAACTCCTAAAACACCATCTTTCCTTCAGAGGTTCGATCAACTAACAACATCATCATTTTCAAATTCTGAGATGTCAGACTCTCCCGGACAAGGACTACCACGACGAACTAAAACAGAGGATGAAAACAGAGTGGTGCAGTCCAAATGGAACATCTTTCAGAGACTGATCGCTTCCGCCTTGGACGCGTTAGAGAATGTTTTCATTGTCCCAATGGAGCGTCGACACCCTCTTCCGAAGACGACCGACTCCTCCGTCCAGATCGCTGGAAACTTCTCTCCGGTGAGCGAGCACCCCGTGGAGCACAACCTTCCGGTGAAGGGCAAGATCCCAGAATCCATCTCCGGAGTTTACGTCCGAAATGGGGCGAATCCCATGTTCGACCCCGTCGGAGGTCACCACTTATTCGACGGCGACGGAATGATCCACGCCGTCTCGCTCAGAGCCCCGCACAATGCGTCATATGCGTGCCGGTTCACTAGAACGAAGCGTCTGCTACAAGAGGAGTCCTTGGGGCGTCCCGTCTTCCCCAAGGCAATCGGAGAGCTTCACGGCCGGACTGGCATCGCTAGACTCGCTCTCTTCCATGCCCGCGCTTTCTTCGGCCTCGTCGACGCCTCCAACGGCACCGGCGTCGCCAACGCCGGGGTTATTTACTTCAATGGCCGGCTTCTTGCCATGTCGGAAGACGACGTTCCTTACCACATTAGGATAACTCCCTCCGATGACCTTCAGACGGTGGGAAGGTTCACTTTTGGCGGCCAGCTTTTGTCCTCCATGGTTGCTCATCCAAAGCTAGATCCAGTTTCAGGCGAGCTCTTTGCGCTCTGTTACGACGTCGTCCGGCGGCCTTATTTGCGGTACTTCCACGTCGACCCCGACGGTGAGAAGTCCCCGGACGTCGAGATTCCACTCTCGGAGCCCACTATGATCCACGACTTCGCCATCACCACCAATTTCATTATCATCCCGGATCACCAGGTCGTGTTCCGGTTGTCGGCGATGATCCGTGGCAACTCTCCCGTCGTCTACGACCGCCAGAAAACTCCCCGCTTTGGCATTCTTCGGAAGCATGATTTGGACTCTGGGAACATCCGGTGGATCAACGCGCCGGATTGCTTCTGCTTCCACCTATGGAACGCGTGGGAGGAGCCGGATTCCGATGAGGTCGTGATTGTTGCGTCCTGCATGACTCCGCCGGATGCCATTTTCAGTGACTACCCGGGCGACGGGCCACCGCTCAGGTCGGTACTCACCGAGATCAGGCTGGACGTCAGAATGGGAACATTGAGTCGCAGAGAAATCGTTCCTGGAATGAACCTGGAGGTCGGGATGGTCGACCGGAATCGGCTAGGGAGGAAGACCCGGTTCGCATACCTGGCGGTGGCGGAGCCATGGCCGAAGGTTTCCGGCATTACCAAGGTTGACCTCGTGACCGGCGACGTTCGGAAGTTCGAGTTCCGGCGAGGATGCTTCGGCGGAGAACCCTACTTCTTGCACTCCCTGTCATCCTCATCATCGTTGGGACGTAAAAGGGACGATGATTTCTGCAGAAAAGAAGACGATGGCTATGTGTTGACGTTCATGCACGACGAGGAGAGTTCGGAGTCGGAGTTGCTTATCATAAACGCCACCAATATGGAATTAGAGGCGTCCATCAGACTGCCCTCGAGGGTTCCTTACGGTTTCCACGGCACCTTCATTACGTCGAAAGATCTACAGACTCAAATCCAACACTTGTTATCTTCTAGCTGAGATTAGCCAGAACCCTATCATATACGCATACCAAATCCAACACTTGTAATCTTTTACCTGCTTTTTTTTGTGTTTTTCTTTTGAGGTTAAGTACAAGATAAAGCCAATGCTATACCACAGCTCACCAACATTTAGTGTAAGAGAAAGGCTTTTTTCTTTTCTTTGATAATGTTACCAACCCGAGGTATGGAACTCATGACCTTCAACTTCCAACTCCCTCACCAAGTGTGAGATAAAGTTCAATAAAGTTTTACACTAGCTCTCAATTACTTAACGTTACCCTTTTCCTTTTAAACTTGGAACCGATCATGATCTCTTACAGAGGCAACAGATGAGTTTTTCTCGTGCTCCTTTCGTTGGCCTCGAGGAACAGAGGACACTAGGTTTACCCAAAGATGATTGATGGGTTCAAGGACTCAAGGTGAGAGCTATTATTCACTCCTTGCTAAGATGCTTGGTTGTTAGGGTCCCGGATAATTTTCGTGCAATGTTTGGTGCTAGAAAACAATGTACAAGTGGGGGGAGAAACGATTGACGATAGCTGTTGTATCGAGAATACATGATACCATATTCATTATTATATTGGTAGCAATAGAGTACAACATCCAAGGAATGCGACGCCAGCGTTGGCCGTCTATTAAGTAACGTTAGTACGTAGCATCTAAATTAAGGAAATCGGGCCAAGGGTTTTTGTTTTATGGGCAAGTTGGAGTTGGGCAGACACTATCAAAGTGCTCATTGGAGAGGGGATTTTGTCATATGTAGCGGATATATGACATGATTCGACGGTATCAAAGCGTGCATTGGAATATATATATATATATATATATATATATATATATATATATATATATATATTCATATATGATTTGAACTTGTCATATATATCATTTTTGACATGATTTGTTCTTGTCATATGTAGAACTCCTGCCAAAGAGCTAGCCGGGGAAAGCTCAATTGCGTTCATTTTCTTTAGTCGTGGAGTTGAATAAGGCTCAGCTAATTTATGTTATGAGCTTTGGAAGAGGAGCAACTAAGAAATTAATTCATATATAGGAGTGCTGAGATTATCATTTTAGGCACCTAATTTAAGGTTGACGATATAAGTTGCACCATGAGGACCCAACATGATCACAACCCGATTATAACCCAAAGTAACGCAAAAAGAATCGGTTTGTTTCTTTGTTGACCTGTTTTTGATGCAAACATGAAATAACACGAACAAGAAGATGACCCAAAACATGAAAAGCTATATAAGAGCCAATCCGAAAGCCCACATCAACATAATATGAAAAGTCTGTGTCTGTGTCCACCCAAAGTAACACAAGAAAATTAGGTCCCGTGATACATGCAAGAGGGCTTGTGTGATTGACACAAAATAGAGAACACTTGTTACTGAGCAGCAACTGTTTTGTCTTCATCAAATTCATTTTATTGAATTACATATTTTTTAGTACGTAGTTTATGACGAAGGGAGAGAAAGAAGACATCATCTTGTTCGTCGTGCCGCATGAGTTTCAGGGATTGGAGCGTTTCTTTATTGGAAGGGGACTAGCCGAGCTGAATGCACGAGGCTGCATGCACCATCTTTAATTAACTCTTCCATACTTTTCGACATCCTTTTGGCTTCTCGGGAACCAGAATTCATGGGGTTTCTCTGACAGTGATCTCGGAGTATCGTCTCCTACAAATTTGTGCATCCTTTGGTTCAGAGAGAAAGAGAAAAAAACTTCTATCACTGCGGTGAATAGGGATGGTAATTTGGACTCGTCGGTGGGCACCTGCTCCATCCCGTCGTTGGATTTCCAGTCCAGGCCTTAAAACCCGTCTCGCTCTGAAGTGTATATATGTATATATATATATATATATATATATATATATATATATATATATATTTATTTATATATATTAGTATTTATTTATTTATTATTATCAGTATTTTATTTGCTGATATGTATATATATATAGTAAAAATAGAGACACATTTCTCTTTATTAGCCTCACCTTAAAAATTTTCAAAATCCATCATTGAACACTAGCACCTCCCTTTTGCTTCTTCTTGTGTTCTAGTGGCAGCGTTAGACAGAAAAGCGTGAAGAACAAATCCCCATCTTCGTATTCATAATACGCATGCAATCACTAATTCAGTTCACAATGTTGAAAATAATATTGTTGGGGCAATGATAGCATTAGCTCATCTGGTTGGGCGCTTTGTTCACAAGGTGCATGTAGAGAGCTTGAATTTCAAGACATGCAAACTTGGTTGGAGAAGAACTTGTTACATATATACACATACATATACATATACATACACATACATATACATATACATATACATACATATATATATATGTATATGTATATGTGTGTGTGGGGGTGTGTGTATAGTGAGAGTTGCTAGAATCTTATTTAGGTTAAATTATCTATGTCAATCCCAGCCAAGTGATTGGAGGAATGGACACTCAAGATAAAAAGATAAAAGATGAAAATTGTTTTTTAAAAAAGATAAAAATAAAAAATACATTCAATTACCTTTCTACTCTTGTTTTTATTATCTACTCCATCCATCTCTTTAATCCAACCGTTTAATCTCAAAACCTTAGAGCAACAAAGAAAGAATGGATGTTGTGTGCTCGGTCTCACAGCCGATTAAGTAACTAACCAACTCGATCTGCAGTTATTTGGCTAAAGGTTGGCAATTTTGCATATTGGGTAGTCTTCGTGTCGTATCATTTGCTTTTGTGTAGAAAACTGGCCAAGCCAAACACAACCCAATATGTTTTTCTTTTTTATCACTTTTGTGGATACAAGATACAGATGGGGTTATATTTGTGTCAGGTTTGTATTTCGTGTCTGAAATCACTCGCAAGTGAATAAGGTAATCTTTTCGTGTTCTCCTTTTTAGCTTTTGCAAATTACGAGGCTCGACCAATAAAACTTGACACAGAATTGATTGATGCTCATTTAGATAGTTTGTCATTAATCAATCTCATAATTGAGTAAAAAGTAAGACCACGTGCACTATAAACACAGCTTATGTTTAATTACGATGAGGTTAACTCCATCGATCCTTTCATACATCAGCCAAGGTATTTCGAGGAGGTGAACTGGACCCTTGTATGGGACTGCCATTCATAGATGAATGTAACCATGGGACAACCAAGCCCCTCATATATTCGTCATATTTCCATTTATTAGGTCCTATTGCATGAGACAGCCATATGATTTATATATTAAGCGATCATCATGTACCTTTCAGTGAATAATTAAAGGAAGCTCCCCTCTTTGCATGTTAGCATGCATATGTTATAATTTTTCTTCTCGAAGGGAGGCCGACACACCCATGCATGAAAAGGCATTTCAGTTTGGTTATGGTTCCTGTTCAGTTCAGTCGATTTTGGCTTCCGCTGGTTCTTGTCCAGATTTAGTTTTGCTTTAAACTGCCGAATCTATTTTATAAGAGACCTGTATAATTGCATGAACCCCATCGTCTGAATTTCATCTACGAGAAGCTCACTGTACTCTAAAAGCTTTTCTAGCCCCCACTAGAGAACTAAACCTTCATTTTTGGAACTCATCATTTCAAGTTTTATTGTGTATCAAATACAAAACCTATTATAGATGTGAAATTCTGGTTCTATAAATCTAATTTAAATGAAAAGCCAAGTCATATAGACTGAACCTAAGGGCTTCACTTGAAAACTCAAGTGCATCCATCTATACGAAAACCCAAAAGTTAGTACGGCTCACGAATAAGATCAAGGATAATAGTTACAAGCCCATATGAGTTCAGACCATAATTCTAATTTTAATACCAGAATCAAACAAACTTCAGTGAGACCCAGTCAGAGTGGGTCGGGCTGGGCACCCATGGTAGGATGGAGATTACCAAGCTTACCCGCTGTGTTGCTGTCTTGCCGATGAACGTATCATTCACCCCACTTTGAGACCGTTCATCGTTAAGATGAATTCGCCTTGTGGGCCCGACTGAGAGACGCCTTGTGGGCCCGACTTATCAACAACGGTCACACGTCACAACACTTGCCACGAGAGAGACGCCTTGTGGGCCCGACTTATCAACAACAGTCACAAGCCACAACACTTGCCACGAGAGAGAGAGAGAGAGAGATCCAGACGCGTGGGGTGACATCCATGGGAGCGGAGTTCCTTTTCTTGCTCGGCTCCGTGGTTCACGTCTCCCCCTCTTCTCTTTTCTACTCCCTCCTCCTCTTCCCTCGCTTCCTTTCTTCTTATTTCCGGCTCCCTCACAAGGACGACGACGACAAAGAAGAAGATGAAAGGCTGGTTTTGTACGAGGGGAAGGTATGGCACGGTAGGGAGAAGCCCGTTCGCCATGACTTCTCCTACCCCGTCCGATATGCCTTCGTCGATCTCGATCGTCCGCCCACCTCCCTCGCCTCCTCCATCAGCCGGCACCACATGACCGCTCACGAAGCCCGCGTCGTAGCTCGCACTGACGGTCCTGTGTGAGTAAACGTAATTGCCGTCGGATTTCCGACGTCTCTCTCTCTCTCTATTGTCGGATTTTGGTTTGGGTGGTTGAGACTCTTCTCTCGTACACAGATTCCTTCTAACGGTTCCTTCCAGTGCGGGTTATGAGCAGAATCCACTGAGCGTGTATTACTGCTACGATTCCCAAGGTTCCGATGGGTCGCGGCTCAAGAGGTGCATAGCCGAGGTGGGTTAGAGGGAGAGCCTCTCACTCTCACTCTCCCCGCCTCTGCGCTGAATTCTTTGAATTGTTGCATTGTGTTGATCTAATTTTGAGTAAGAAATTGGGTATGTTTTTATCACAAGTTTGTCAAGTGGACTTCCTTATAAACTTGGACGCTACATTTCGTTTTTCATTATTATCCCTCCAATATTAACTTGGGTTTGATCATGTACTGGCTGATTTGAAACAACAAAGTTGTCAATTGCAGTTCTTTTGAAGTGGGGTTGCTAATCATTTTCGAATTCATCTTCCCACAAGAGTTGTTTTCTTGGAAGACCCATAAGAGCATTTTATTGTGAGCATTTAGTTTTCAATTGTTGATCATGACTTTGTCGAAGGTAAATTTATAAACTTTGTTGTGGTCGATGATGCAAAGTCACGAGTGTTTGCTGATTTTATGTATAAGGAGGTTGCTTTCACAATTTATAAGGTTTTAACAATTTCAAATGTTACTTTTAGCGTACATCTGAACTGTAGTGTTCCTATCACGCAACTTATCTAGCAAGCAAGATAGAGGGGGAATGTTTTGAATCATTTACTTGTTATGTGAATTTTCACGTTTTTCCACGTAATTTTCTGCTCTACTGTTCCTTGCTTGTCCATCTCCAGTTCTCAGTTCCTACTATTGCTGAATGCATTTGCACCTGAAAGTTGGATTCTCCATTGTAACCTTGCTAACTTTAAACTTGCTGCTTTAGGTGACCAATACACCATGGGGAGAAAGAGCTTCTTTTATTTTCAGTCCAGAGTCAGATTTAATGGCAAAGCCGTTGCATGTTAGTCCATTTATGGTAAGCGCTTCTTCGGTGTATATCTTCTACTTATTAGACGAGTTTGATGGTGTACGGTGGTAGCAACAATAATCATTTATGTACATGTCGATCATTTCTCTTCTCTGCCATGAGTTAAATATGGGATACCAAATCATTTCCTTATTTACTAGCGTATCGTTCATTTCCTTTATGAAAATTTTCTTTATATATCTTCTGTTTCAGTGAACCCTTCTTTCACACACTTGATTTTTCGTTCTGCCCATTTCTGTGTTCCAGAGAATGTGAAGTTAACAACTATCCGCTACAACACACTGTACTATGTTTTTTAAATTGACGATCTCTTCTTAAGTGTATTTCTTTGATTGTGAATTGGATAAGTAGGGCACTGAATTCTCACTATCCACATTTTGAAGAGAAAAGTCTCTTCAGACTAGTGGAAGAGCTGTATAAGATTATCAGAATTCAGGAAGCAATTGCTTTATCTGTGAAAGAACATTTACAAGAAGTTGTAGGAACCGATTCTTCCCACACGAACTTTTAGCACCATTGTGTGTTCCTTCTTCCTCTTGGAAACGATTATCTTGTGTCTCTTTGCTAATCCTCCTTCAGTCACATATTTATTTATTTATGTCTTTCTTTGTTTATACCTGTGGTTCTTCCATATTGGTCTTCTCGCCACCTCATATTCTCAATAAACAACTTCTAATCCAGTGCATACTTTTTATGATACTTATTCTACTCAACTTTCTTCTGTTCTTTGTGCTATCAAATCACTGTTCTTACTAGTGTTGTTGTTTCAATGTTGTTCAGTCATTTTATTCTTGATCGGTCAATCAAGTTTTAGCTCATTTTCAAATTTACAGTTTTGAAGTTTACATGCTCAGTTTCCTTGTTTAAGCATCATAAATGCTATTTTATTGGATCTGGTCTTATCTATTCAGCTTTACAGCCTCTTGAGTAGTGAAATACAAGATATTTACTGATCTGGTGTAGTGTGACAGATATGTGAGTAGTTAATACTAAAGATTTGTTCGATATGGAAGAGGCCTTTTTCCTTATTTTGAGTTTTGGTAATATATTTGTCGTTGTTTTACAGCCTGGTGAATGGTAAAGTACGTGATACATGCAGATTCGATCTAGTGGGATACACATGAACAGCTGACACGCAAGATATGTTCAGGTCCACAAGAAATCTCTTCTTGATTTGATGTTAAGAGTGTCAGTACCTATATTTCTCCATAAGAGTTAGAGGAGGCCCTCAGAAGTGTTGGAAGAAAAAAGTAAACATGATCTTGGCCTTTTGGAGTTAAATGCTATAAGACGCAGGATTAATCTCAATGAAGACTAGGAACCCATGCACCGTATAAAAAGGCTTGGTTTTGGTTTTGGATGAGGACAATCAGATATGCTGATGAGATATTTTCCCTTTAATCTTCTCCTTACACAAGATAACTCCCTCTTGGGGGAGAAGGATGGGAAAACAAGTATTTATAAGCTATTGATAAGGCAAGGATCAAAGGATGAGGACAAAACCATGTAGCTCATCCACCAATCCCAACACTCCTCGACAGGTGTTCTTTTGTTATCTCAACTGATCACAAACCTCCTTGTCCACAACTGTTGCCTTCTAAAGCTTCGTATCAAACAAAAACCTAGCAGCTAATTTACCTGTTAATTGATGTTAAGGTGTCTCCCTAAAGAATTGCACATGAAGAAGCGATGGAATAATAGTACACTATGAAATGTTATGCACCCTTATGCTCTCCTTGACTTCCATTTCTTGGTATTAGGTTATAACTCGTCACTAATGTCGGTGCTTTCAGAATATCAGAACATCATTAATTGTTTGAGTCAGCTGACAACATGTAAAGATAATGAATTCTCTCTTGTCAGATTGTCAATCATAAGTTTATCCTTTTCTTGCTCGTTTTTTTCAAATCCTTTTCAGTGTTCTTATTTTTCTATTTTACATCCTTTTATAAACGTTCTTTCATTTTCATGGGGAAATTAATACTAACAGTTATTACTTCGTCATTATGTACTACTCTGTATATCTTAAAATTTTAGGGAAACTGAAAATTCTAAATGAGGCATTTTTCGTACTATTTGAGGGAATAGGAAAACATTCTCGATTGAATTGCAAAGGCCACCTTTCTTCTATTTCTTAAATTCTTTTTTGCCCGAATGTAGTGAATCAATTGCAGAGAGGGTTCCCACATCATGGACGGGTGTGGGTAAAGAAGTTAGTCCCGCTACATTGCCGCCCGAATGTAGTGAAAAATTTTCAGAGAGGGTCTTCGCATTTTGATTATGGACGGATGCGGGGGGTAAGGAAGCTAGTCCTAGATAATAAGATTCGTATTGGTTCTTGGAATATCGGAACATTATCGGGTAAACTAATGGAGGTGGTAGATACTATGATTCGGAGAAAGATTCATATTCTATGTTTACAAGAGACAAAATGGGTTGGAGAAAAAGCAAAGGAGATAGAGGATACATGTTTTAAATTATGGTACTCAGGTAAAGAAAAGGCCCGAAACGGAGTTGGTATTATCATAAATAAAGATTTAAAGGAGAGTGTAGTCGACATACAACGATATGGTGACCGAATCATGACATTGAAATTAGTGTTAGGCGCAGAGGTTTTGAATATAGTTTGTGCTTACGCACCCCAAGTAGGACTAGAAGATAGTATAAAGACAGTTTTTTGGGAAGAGTTAGATAAGGTGTTTCAAAAGATTCCACAAAGGGAGATGATTTGTTTAGGAGGAGATTTAAATGGACATGTCGGTAAAGAGGCATTAGGATATCAAGGGATTCATGGAAACTTTGGTTATGGAGATATAAACGAGGAAGGTAGGGAGATTTTAAATTTTGCTATGTCATTTGATCTCTTTATAGTCAATACAATCTTCAAAAAATGAGATGAACATTTAATTACTTATAAGAGTGGCTTATCACAAACACAAATTGATTACTTTATTTGTAGAAAAAAAGATAAAGCGTGTTGTAAAGATTGTAAGGTAATTCCAGGAGAAAGTTTAACCACCCAACATCGACTTTTAGTTATGGATTTACAAATAAAAAAATGGACAAAGAAGAAAAGAGTGCATCGAGCTATTCGGACTAAATGGTGGAACCTCAAAAGCGAGAAAGAAGATATATTTAAACAGAAAGTCTTTCAAGGAGATGTTTGGAATTATGTTGGCACACCTTGTGATATGTGGAACAATATGGCTATACATATTAGGAAAGTGGCGAAAGATGTGTTAGGGGTATCTAAGGGAGGTGTACCAGCACAAAAAGAAGCTTGGTGGTGGAGTGAAGTAGTACAAAATAAAATCAAGGCAAAGAGGGCATGTTACAAATTACATTATGCTAAGAAAACTAGTGAAACTTTAGAAGCTTATAAGAAAGCAAAGAAAGAAGCAAAAAAGGCCGTTAGTGAAGCAAAAACTAAGATTTGGGAGGACTTATATAAAAAACTCAACTCAAAAGAGGGTGAAAGAGATATTTTTAGGATAGCTAGGGCTAGAGATAAGAAAACTAAAGATCTTAATTATGTTAGATGCATAAAAGACGAGGATGAAAAAATTCTAGTGGCAAATGATGATATAAGAAATAGATGGAAAAACTATTTTTATAATCTTTTTAATGAAAATAAAGATGTTAGTATTAGTTTAGGAGATTTAGCCAAGTCAAAAAAGTATATAAACCACAATTTCTACCGACGTATTCAAAAGAATGAAGTCAAAGAGGCTCTTAAACATATGAAGAGTGGTAAATCGGTAGGACCTGATAATATTCCTATAGAAGTTTAGAAAATACTAGGAGAAATAGGAATCACTTGGCTCACAAGACTATTTAATGAAATATGGAAAAACCAAAAGATGCCCGAGGAATGGAGAGCAAGTACACTTATACCCGTATATAAGAACAAGGGAGACATTCAAAATTGTGCGAATTATCGAGGTATCAAGTTAATGAGTCATACTATGAAATTATGGGAAAGAATTATCGAACGTAGGTTAAGACAAGTATCAAGTACAACAGAGAACCAATTTGGATTTATGCCAGGTAGATCTACTATTGAAGCGATTCACCTTTTGAGACGTCTTATGGAACATTTTAGAGCAAAAAAGAAAGACCTTCACATGATATTTATTGATCTAGAAAAAGCTTATGATAGGGTACCGAGGGAGGTTCTTTGGAGAACTTTGGAAAAAAGAGGTATCCCATTGACATATATTAACCTTATAAGAGACATGTATGATGGTGCAAAAACATGTGTGAGGACTCATGAAGGAACGACAGACTTCTTTGAAGTTAATATTGGGTTACATCAAGGATCAACTTTAAGTCCATACTTATTTATAATGGTGATGGATGAGTTAACAAAACATATTCAAGATGAAGTACCTTGGTGTATGTTATTTGCAGATGACATTGTATTAGTGGAGGAGTCTAAGGAAAAAGTTAATAGAAAATTGGAACTATGGAGAGAAACATTAGAAAACAAAGGCCTCCGACTTAGTAGAACAAAGACAGAATATATGGAATGTAAGTTTGATCATTTGGCTACTTCAGAGGACGTAGAAATTAAAATTGGCACACATTGCATTCCCCAAAAGGAAAGTTTTAAATACCTAGGGTCAATTTTTCAAAGTGATGGAAGAATTGATGGAGATGTTACACATAGAATTAATGCTGGTTGGTTAAAATGGAGAGGAGCATCAGGTATTCTTTGTGATAAGAAGATACCATTAAAATTAAAAGGTAAATATTATAGAGCAGCAATTAGGCCTGCCATGTTTTATGGTTCTGAGTGTTGGGCAGTTAATCATCAACATGTACAAAAGATGTCTGTGACAGAAATGAAGATGTTGAGATGGATGAGTGGTCATACAAGAAAAGACCGTATACATAATGAGGTTATTAGAAACAAATTAGGAGTGGCACCAATAGAGGATAAAATGAGAGAACATCGTTTAAGATGGTGTGGACATATAGAAAGAAGATCAAAAGAAGAACCTATAAGAAGGTTAGAAAAACTAAATTTGGAAAGTATTAAAAGAGGTAGAGGACGACCACAAAAGTGTTGGAAAGAAACAATAAAGAATGATCTAGCTTATTGGGAGTTAACTGCTAACATGGCACACGATAGGGATCTGTGGAAACAAAGAATCCATGTAGCCGACCCCGTCTAGTATGGGAAAAGGCTTAGTTGTTGTTGTTGTTGTATGCACGCATTCGTTGGTGTGTGATTTTAGATGTTGCTTCTTTGTTGGTCTTAAGGTGTTATTCTGGTGGTGTGTTAAGAACACACGCTACTGTAGGATTTGCACTTCCATGGGATTGTGCTTTTACCACCAATAACATTAGGATATGTTTATAGATCTCATCGGCTTGTTTTGTGTTCCATCTTTTTGTAATTTCGGCGCTCTTATTCTCATGAAAATTCAGGATATGCTTGGAAACTGGAGTATGCATGCAGACACTCCTGGGGAAAAACTCTCCCTGAAAATTTCGGTACAACATCCTACACTTGGAAACTATTTTACAGCTATATTGAACGTTAAAAGAGTAGAGCATCCTCTTCCTTCTGGAGACACAATCCGGCTATGTTTTTCTGGTTAATGCCACAAAAGGTGGCTATCTGGATATACTGGCAGGTAATATTTCATGTATTGTCAATTCATTGTGCTTTTGCCTCTTTTGTCTCGATCAGTACTTTGGAACTCAATTTCCACCGGACAATAGTTATGGTTGATTACTGCAATCTTCTTGTTGAATTTATAAGCCACTAAATTTTTTTTGTCGAACTTTAACAGAACTGGGATATCTGCTTTATGCTTATTGCCCTGTTGTTTGGTGCTTCATGCTATTCGAGACATGCAGTCTTGAGGGTTTTGGTCCCTCATCAAGTATTGAGCGTAGGTGGTTAAACATGACCGTTGTTCAACGTTCCACTTTTTTTCATTGCACAAGCTCTACATTTTCAAGTGATTGCCGTACAATTCAGGTAGAATGCCCATGCTAATTGCAACAATGTTTTGAAAACTAGGATCCAACTTTGTCTGCTTCCTAGTTTTGCAGAAGAGCAAATTGTGGTAAAAATTGAAATATGAAAATATTCCATAACCGTTGAGGTGCCTGATCGCAGACGCTATCTTTTAAGAACAGTTATGTGAACATTATAAAACTTTTGCTTCAGTAACGAGGTTGAAGAGACGTCAAGAGAAGGAAGAAGTAAATTTAGCAATCCTGCTTTGATGTCAGTATCAAATAATACTATTAGGTTTAGAAAATCCCAAGTGTTTCATTTACATGGGGAAGGTAATGATCGTGGGGCCAACGTCATGCACAATATTCTGTATTCCTGTCCCTGCTCATGTATACTAATGGAGCTTATTACCTGTGGATGATGGGTTGTGAAGCATAGGTTACATTGAATACTAAACCAGTCAAGCTACTTCATCATGCTCTTCTTTTTCTGCTTTGCAATACCAGAGCTATATGATTTATTAGTTTTCACGCATAATTATCAGAGGCAGTCAATCACAACATGTATTTGCTGCTTTTCTTAGGCCTTCAAGCTTTGGTCGAAAAGGGTTTCTTTTATACAACATCCGAGGTATTCCAGTAGCAACTACAGAGAGGAGGCATTGAGGCGGGACAGGCAATTGTTGAACTGTCGAGCAAGCAAGCCGAATGATGATAGAATCGGCGAATCTCTTTGTGCAGAAGCAGGTCAATCGGGTCGGATGAATACTGGAGGCCGGTGGTGTACTTGGAGAGATGCTCGATGGCCATGGTCTTAAGATTTTTAAGATGACGAACCTCTTATTGAGATGTTTGTAGAGAATGAACTTCTTTATTCTTCAATAGAGACCACACTTACATTGAATGCTGCCTTCAGCCCAAAATTCGGCTTCACAGAGCAGCCGTCCCCCACTTTTCTTAATACTTCTCTATAACCCTAATCACCTATTAATACCCTATCTAACTTAATTTCTTAATCTACTCCTACTAAGAATTAACTATTTCTAAGATGTCATAAGACTCAAAATGACAAACTAACATGAGACAGAACTTATTTACATAACTTGACTCTCATTACATGCAAAGACAACTTTCCTTAACACTCTCCCTCAAGTTGGGTGGAAAATGTTGATGACCCCCAACTTGGATAAGGTCTCCTTTAATAGCTTGCTGGTAGTAGCTTTAGTTAAAAAATCAGTCCTCTGTTTGGAAGAATGAACGTACTCCAGCTGGAATTCTCTGGTAGATATCTTCTCTCTGATTAAGTGGCAGTCAATTTCTATGTGCTTGGTCCTTTCGTGATAAACTGGATTAGATGCCATCTGAATTGCTGCACTGCTATCACAATATAAAGGTATAGGATGTTTAAGTGAATAACCCAATTCAGTGATCAATGAAGATATCCATTTTCCTTCACACATTGCTTGTGCTATAGCTCTATATTCAGCTTCTGCCGTAGATCTTGCAACCATTGTTTGTTTTTTGCTTTTCCAAGATATAATATTACCCCCAAATAAAGTAACATAACCAGTAGTTGACTTTCTGTCATCGTAAGAACCCGCCCAGTCAGCATCAGAATAAAGTTCAAAGTTCAAATTTGATGATTTCGAATAAAGTAAACCCATTCCTGAAGTTGTTTTGAGATAACGAAGAATTCTATACATTGCATCCATATGATTTTTTGTTGGTGAATGCATATATCTGCTCACAATCCCAATTGCATATGTAATATCTGGTCGAGTAATGGTCAAATATATGAGCTTACCCACTAGCCTCTGATATTTATGGATGTCTTTGAACTCTTCACTGTTGCCATTAAAAAATTTCTGATTTACCTCCATTGGAATGTCACTGAGTTTACATTCAAGCATTTGAATGTCTTCAAGGAGATCCATTAGGTATTTCCTCTGAGTCAAGTAGATACCTTTGTTGGAGTAAAGAACTTCTATGCCCAAGAAATAATGAAGCCTACCAAGGTCTTTAATATCAAATAGTTTATGAAGACTCATTTTTAACTTTGATATTTCTTCAAGGTCATCTCCTGTAACAATAATGTCATTAACATAAACTGCGAGAATTGAAATTTTTGTCATTTTCTTGAAGAATATGGTATGATCATTGAGGCTTCTGCTGTAACCCAAACTACACACTGCTTTGCTGAATTTATCAAACCACGCTCTTGGAGACTGTTTCAACCCATAAATGGCTTTATTGAGTTTACATACTCTATTAGAAGAAGACATAGTTCTGGTCATTCCTGGAGGTAGTTTCATGTATACTTCTTCATTTAAGTCTCCCCGTAAGAAAGCATTCTTAACATCCAATTGCCATAGGTCCCATCCCAAATTTACCGCCATGCTAAGAAGTATTCTGATTGATGTAAGTTTAGCCACAGGTGCAAAGGTCTCTGTATAATCAATGCCATATGACTGATTGTATCATTTAGCAACCAATCTAGCTTTGTATCTCTCCACTGTTCCATCTGCCTTATATTTAATAGTAAACACCCACTTGCATCCTACTATATGCCTATCAGAAGGCAACCGTGTGATGGTCCATGTATTGTTTTTAACCAGTGCATTTAGTTCTTCGTCAATTGCAACTTTTCATAAGGGGCACTTGATTGCTTCTTCGAACTTTGAAGGAATCTTTTGTTTTGCAGCATTCATAATGAAGGTTTGATAGCTCTGAGAAATATTGACATATGACACATAATGAGAAATCGGATATCTTGCACATGCACGCTTACCTTTGCGAACAGCAATAGGAATCTCAAGGTCATTGTTCACTCGTACTTGAGGATCTGATTCAGGGGAAATCTCTTTAGTACATGGTTCTTCTGGAGTGTACACAATCTTTCGGTTTCCTTTCTTGTACGTCAGAATCTATTTGGATGGTTGTTGGTGCTCACTCTGACTTTCAACTATCTCTAGATACTCCCCCTCACTAGGAACGAGTGGAAGGACACAATCGGTAGGTAGAGAAGCTTCTAGGGAATGAGAGTAATAAGGAGTAAGTTCGAAGAAAGTGACATCCCTAGAAACGTATAGTTTTTGAAGTAAGGGATCGTAACATTTATAGCCCTTTTATGAGGTAGAGTAGCCCAGAAAAATACACTTAGCGGACTTTGCAGCTAGTTTATCATGATGAGAAAGAGAAATATGGACAAAACAGGTACACCCAAAGAGACGAGGAACAAGATGAAAAGGTTTGGAGGCTTTAGTAAGAGTATGAATAGGACTCTCCCCTTGAAGAGTATGATTGGGCATGCGATTGATAAGATAAACGGCAGTAAGAACAGCTTCTCCCCAATAGAACTTGGGAACATTACTCTGGAGTAGAAGAGTTCTGGCAACCTCCAAAATATGACTTGTAGCTCCTGAATCAATTATCCAAGTTTTGGAATTGGGAGAAGTGAAGGGAGTACCAGTAAAAGTATGTGTAGCCTGAGCGATGGTAGCATGGTTGGGTGGAGCTGAAGGTTTTTCAGAGAAGCGTTGTTCAAGACCCTCGATGCGTTTGAGAATCTCCTGAATGCCCTCGTTGCTGGTAGTGGAAGTGTCGGCAGAGTGGACTGACGAATGACGAGGTCTATAGGAATCGGGTTTACCATGTAATTCCCAATAGTGATCTCGGGTATGACGCGATTTACCACAATGGGAGCAGACTAATTTATTCCTATCCTTGGAAGTAAGGCGTCCATGACCACGGCCACGACTCTGGAGACCACCTCGGCCACGAAAATGGGAACTGTCGTCTTGAACCTGAAGGGCATGCTGGTCTGGAGTAAGAAACTGATCCTTCTCAAGATTTCTGCGGTCTTCTTCTCTGATTAATAATGAGTAAACGGTGCCCAACGAGGGAAGTTCGTCTCTACCTAAGATATTCAGTTTGACTGATTCAAATTTGGGATTAACACCCCACAATAAATCAAAGACTTTCTTTTTGTCAATCGCAGCCTGTCGTTCAGCATAACAAGAAGAACACTGGATATTTGTATAGTAGAATAATTTATCCCAAAGGCCACGAAGATCGGCATAGTAGGTACTGATGAATCGATTGACTTGTTTGCACTTTCGGATTCGCTCCAGAATTTCATATTCTTTGGCGACATTCTTCTTCCGGGAATAAGCCTCAGCAACAACACACCAAATAGCATGTGCAGAATCTAAAAACATAAATGTTTTAGTGATGGAGGGAATCATTGACTGGAGCAACCACGATGAGAGTAAGGCATCTTCCCTTTTGTAGGTGGAGTAAAGACTGTCATGTGGCGGGGGAATGGATGTGTGGCCCATCAAATGCTCCCATCTCCCCCTAGCTACAATGGCAAGTTCCATAGAGCGTGCCCATTCCATGTAATTACGTTCATCCAGTTTGGTCGTGGTAATCTGAAGAGGGTCCGGTTAATCAAAGAGACCAGAGGATTCACCGAAATGAGATGTCATCTCAATGCCCTTACCCTTGTCAGCCATCAAAGACTTAAGAAGAAGGACCAAAGAAGGGCAGCGAAGATGAGGAGTCTAGCGGCAGAAATGTCGTCGTGGAGAGATCTGAAGGTCTCAATTATCCCCAAATCGAACCACATGAGGGTCGTCAAGAGCCAAGAGATGCCACACTAGAGGCCAACGCAATACACAAGATCTCTATTATGAAGGAATCGAATCCTTGTGTTGGAAGCGGAGGACATGAAAGCCTAGTTGAGCTATGCGGTATGGATAATTCACCGTAAAGTAGAAGACGAGAGAGTGCCCCTACAGGTCATCGGCTGTGAATGGAGAGAAAAGCAATAGAGAACAGGAACATTCTGACAACGGCTATTGCTTTGGGATCAGACATACTGCTAACAATGGAAGATAGAGTTGGCCGAGTCACCACAGTAGGGCTTCCTTGGAAAGTATGTCTTTTAAGAAGCAGAAGACAGAATCACTAGCGTTCGCATGGAAGTAGTTCTGCGCAACCTGAAGCAACCATTCACATCGACTGAATACACCAAATCGTGCTTCCTTGGGTGCAGCGTATTCTTCAAGAACGGCCCAAGAAAAAAAATCGCCTAGACAGAGGCTACCAAATACAGAATCACAAGAAACGCATGCTGAACCTCTGATACCATGTAGAAAATGAACTTCTTTATTCTTCAATAGAGACCACACTTACATTCCTCCAATCTGCCTTCAGCCCAAAATTCGGCTTCACAGAGCAGCCGTCCCCCACTTTTCTTAATACTTCTCTATAACC
Source organism: Brasenia schreberi (assembly GCA_036023115.1). Classification (NCBI taxonomy): domain Eukaryota; kingdom Viridiplantae; phylum Streptophyta; class Magnoliopsida; order Nymphaeales; family Cabombaceae; genus Brasenia; species Brasenia schreberi. Next base: position 5,626,218 of record JAYKKT010000052.1, read on the forward strand.
CTAATCACCTATTAATACCCTATCTAACTTAATTTCCTAATCTACTCCTACTAAGAATTAACTATTTCTAAGATGTCATAAGACTCAAAATGACAAACTAACATGAGACAGAACTTATTTACATAACTTGACTCTCATTACATGCAAAGACAACTTTCCTTAACAATGTTAAGTTGCTTCTGGCAACGTAGAAACAAGGCCGCACTCTTGCTTGGGACTACCATTCATTTGTCGTAATTCTGGGACGACTAGGTCTCTCTACTCCGTATTATTTTTGCACTTTTGGTTTCAAATTACATGATAGTACACGACCTATATTAAGCCCATAAAAGAGCCGGAGGATGCAAACTACTCATGCAAGTTTCATCCAAATGTTAATAATTAAGGGTTATTGATGGTTGAGATTAGATTGAAAAATAAAAAAGTGAGGAAGTATTGTGAAATTTTTGTAGTATATCTTTATATATACAAAGAAAAGATGAAGGATAAAAATCACTCATATACAAATTTTATCTAAACTAGTTTTAATTTGATCGGTTGAGATTGAAAAATAAGAAGGAAAGAAGTACATGAGTTTTTTGTAGGATACTTAATTGTCCTCACATATGTTCCACATTTTATTTTTTAATCTTAATTATTCATGTTTCTCGATTAAATAGTTTGGATTGATTTGGATATAGTTTATATGAGTGTGTTTTATCTTTCACTCCACATACATATATGTGTGTGTGCGCTCGTTACAAACCAGTGTCGGTCTTGCTCTAGCCTCACAACACTAAGAGGAATAAAGGGAGAAGGAAGACAGCTATTCTAAGCCAAGCAAAACCAGACCAAAGCTCATGGAAGACAACATATCATACTATAGAGGCATCTGTTTGGTGAACGAAATTAGTGAATATATATATATATATATATATATATATATATATATATATATAGAGAGAGAGAGAGAGAGAGAGAGAGAGAGAGAGAGAGAGAGAGAAAGACAATAATAATGTTACATAAACACTCAGTTTGATTTTCAGTGAAGTTTTAAATTAAAAATATTATTGTACTTTGTATTTTATATTTAATGTAAATCATCATGTGCATTAAACATAAATAATTTAAGTTTATCACTAATTTCAAAGAATCTCAAAGATCGAATAATATAAATGTTTATATATGAAAGACATTATACATTTAGAGCTTTCTCTCTCTCTCTCTATATATATATTCTCTCTCTTTCTCTCTCTCTATATATCTATAAAAATAAATGTATTCATTTTTGTATAAGAAAGCACACTTATCAATTAAGAAAGGAGGCTGGTGCATGAGATTACCGAGCATCTGTTGCAATTCTAGCACGAGTCTCCCAATCTAAACTAAGTCAAGCCATTTACCAAAGGAAGGCGCTAACATGACTTCCAATTGTTCCGACCAAAATCTAAACTAAGCCCTTTCTCAAGGTCAGTTTCTATACTAAATACTACATGAATTCTTAGTTGCCTTTTTGAAATATGCGGGATCATATTCAAATTTAAATTCGATGGAGAAACATCATATATGGTTAAGGCAACTATTAAGCCCTGGAGGTCAAGTAGGTCATATTTTATTCCTGGGTTCATCTCAAACTCAAAGGGTTTCGCCCTTCACGCTCACCAAGTATCACAGTTTTTCATGATGGATTTTCATGAGGTCAAGTAGGCAACTATAAAGCTGACCTGGCCCATGGCCCTTCAAGGGCTGGGTTGGGCCAGCATTTTAGAGGCTCATATAAAATGTGTTTGGGCCAAACCAGACCCACATTTTCACCGGTGCACAAGGTCTGGGACCGGGTCTGCCGGACCCGTATTGACATCTCTACCCTCAAGCACATTGGTCATTCTTTCTTTATCCTATTGATGCTATATTGAATTTTCTAATATTCTATTTACAAATTTGATGTTCTCTTATAACAATCATCACATTATCTTCTTTTCTGCTGCAAAGTTACATATTGTACTTTTGGTGTGATCATTCTTTTAGAATATTTGTGCTTAAATTTGAGTGGTAACTTCTTGCCTTGTTAAACGCCGTCAGCTTATCCATGGGTTGGGGGACTGATATGTATACACAGCCTCTTTCATGACACTCGTATTTGCGCCTTGTACCCACCCGGTACCTGCATGGATCGGTATCGAGTTGGCTCTTTTCGCCTTGTAGGTAAAGGGCCATGTTTGGGAGTTCTATATAACCCAATTCCGATCCCAACAAGATTTTTAAATAGAAGTATCTTTTATTAGAATCAAATCATTGATTACTTTAATCCAAAAATTGAAAATGTTTGAGATAATAGTTGAAAATTTCAGAATGTATTCTCTCTCTCACGTACAGATAGACATACATACATGAATGGATAACTACATGCCTGCACACACATGTATCTACATAAATAAGGTGAGTCTGATATGCTTGCAAAGGAATGCACCCGAGCAATTTGCTAACTATATAGTAAAGCATAAAAGGGCAGCTATCGTTCTTCGTTAAACCTCCACAGGTAACATAAGATAATAGATCAATCAGCTCAAAAATCGTAAGACCATGGCCACTCGGCATTTTTCCATGCGAAATACCGGCTTTCAGCATTCATCTGACCAGACTGATCTGTTCCTGTACTCAGAGAGTCGTCTTGGTTGTCTTCCTTAACCTTGTTTTCCGGACAATCCATAAATTTCTTGTCAGTATTCTTCTCGATTGTCTCCTGTACGAAGTTGGGATTGGAATACCGTGGGTGCTCCACGAACGGAACTCCTTTCCACCAAAGATTAAAGGCCTGAAAAAAAGCAGCAAACAGATATTACTACACAGTGCCTCTTACAGTTTCACTTCAAGGTTACTGGATCACAAAACTCTGATGCGTACTACAAAGTAAAACGATGAGAAAGGCTGGATCTCACAAAGAAACCTCAATTTTGGCCATTTTATTGAGAAACACGATCAAAATGTCTTGGGGTTTAAAAGAAGGGCTTGTATTTCAATGCTTCTATTGTGATTTCTTGAGAAAATTCGATGAAATTTGTTTGAAAGTGCTTGCCTGTGGAAGAAGGCTGGATAAAAGCTCTTCTGTTTCAAAGTATATATTGATTGACAAGAAAGACATACATAAGACCCCAAGAGAACTGATAATACAGCGAAACAGCCATTAACAAATCACTTTCAGCTTACCTGCCAGTATGTCCAAATAGCCGCTTTTTGTGGCATCAACCAGAAAAACATATCCGGGTTATGTCTCCAAAAAGCAGAGACCTTAACTCTTTTGGCTTGCAATGTACCCGAAAAAAAGTCTCCAAGTGTGGGATGATGTACAGCAATTTTCAGAAAGAGATTTTCCCCTGGATTGTTTGTATGTAAACTCCAGTTGCCATGCATATCCTGAAGTTGATGACGACCAAAGCAACGGTAAATACGAAGCAACTCAAAATCTTGGCTAAGAAATACAAGAAATTAAGCGAAGAAATGCTTACATTAAAAGGACTAACATGCAATGTCTTCACCACAAAATCTGATCCTGGACTGAAAGCAAAAGTCACTCTTTCTCCCCACGGCGTATTCGTCACCTAAAACATTGAAACATCCCGATTCAACAAAGCTTCTATTCTCATGCTTCCAACCAATTAATCTCATGAATCCCCAATGACATCTAAAGAATGCCATGATGCAAAGACTTGACATCTTATTGCTCTAACCCACCTCGACTATGCACCTCTTGAGTTGCGGGCCATCACTTCGGGAATCATAGCAGTAATATATGGACACCGGATCATAGTCATAGCCCACACTAGTAGGTATTGTGAGAAGCAAGCTGCGAAAACGAAGAATGGCAGTTTAATTTTCAAACTCAAATCTCAACTCTCTGATATTGGATAGTCTAGATCTGTTATATATATATATATATATATATATATATATATATATATATATATAGAGAGAGAGAGAGAGAGAGAGAGAGAGAGAGAGAGAGAGAGAGAGAGAGAGAGCATTTAAGTTTACTCACACTCGACCAGAGGTGCCGGTGATACGACGGGCCTCATCAGAGAGAGAGAGAGAGAGAGAGAGAGAGAGAGAGAGAGAGAGAGAGAGCATTTAAGTTTACTCACACTCGACCAGAGGTGCCGGTGATACGACGGGCCTCATCAGCTGTCATGTGGCGGCGGAGGATGCAAGGAGCGAGGGAGGGGGGGAGGCGGTCGAGGTCGAGGAGGGCATAGCGTACTGCGAGGGAGAAGCAATGACGGACAGGCTTCTCCCTCCCGTGGAATACCTTTCCCTCGTAGAACACCACACTTCCATCATCTTCTTCGTCGTCATGGTGACCGTGTTGGAAGTAAGCGGAAAGGAAACGAGGGAAGAGGAGAACGGAGTAGGAAAGGGAAGATAGAAAGGCGTAAGCCACAGAGCTAAGCCAGAAGACTAACTCCACGCCCATGAATATCACCCCACGCATCTGTGCTCTCTTCCTGAGCACCGGACAGAGAGAGATTGAGGCAGCCACACCTCTCTCGCTATCTTTCGTATGTGATTTACTGTTTGACATAGTTTTGCAGGTTTGCCAAACAACTTAAAATAATTCTATAATGGTTGTAAGCCAAGGCAGTGCTGATGCTCGATCAAGAAAGTGAAGGGCATTAAATAGCTGCTAAAAATACTGTTCTTCCTTGTTCTACGCGTAGAATCATGTAAATTTCCGACCATCTACATATCTGCGTACTTCGTACGTAGTGAATTTTTAACCATCAATACGACAAGAGGAAGTTGACAGTGGTTACATTGCATGGCTGATTGCTGCGAACTTTCTTAATGGACGGGGAATTTTGAGTAGGGTTCGATATTGATATAATAAAGTTATTATATGATATCAATCAACCACGTCGGACACCTCTCTCTTATTGAAAGGTTTTATATAGTTTTTTTGCTATACTAGAGAGCTATATGCTTATATTAATAATAAAAAAAAGGAGAGGAATGTTTGAGTGTGACAGCACGACGAATATTGAGGGAAGACCGTTTTTGACTCCGAGTGATGGACACAACATTCATTGGTTGGTGGCGCCGCCGACCTGCTTGTTTGTTCTTAGATCCTCCTTTTTTTTAATATTCTGACAGTTGATCAGGTGTGGAGAAGTTTCAGGGGTGGAATTTTCAGACACAACACGAAAGGTCCATGTCGTGTTCACTCAAAGTAAAACTTTGCTTACTCGAGTGTGTAGTATCAACATCTTCGACAAAATCGGATTTTAGAGACTCACATTTGTTGCTTGAGCCTTATATGATTTTCATTTGAGAATGCGAATCAGAATTCTCTATTTTGCCCCTTATCACATCTTTCTCCGTCAACAAATTCCTACACGAACCATGTAAATTACGTTGCCACTTTTGACGATAACACATTAGCAATAGAAAGAGAGCATTTGACTGCCTAACAAAAAAGGATGGAGTTTAACTCGTACAAGCGCTACTCTTTTGCAAAAGCTATGTCCTTAAATCACCATTGTGACCTCAAAGATTTAAGGTGGGTTGCTCTAACTCACTTTGGTCAATGAACTAGGTTGCTGGTGGTTTGGCTCAAAATGAGTTCGTTCAAACCTAAATTCAAGATCCTGCAAATTGACATAATTAGCTGGCTGATTGATCTATACAAGCTGAAAATGAATGCCTTCATGCTATATATTATTCACTTAGCTAAGCCTGTTCAAAGAACAACCCCCAAGCCCAAGACGAACTTCGTTGCAGGTCCCTCTGTGTTATGAAAACCTCGTGTTGCTAGGAAACTTTCTTTTGTGCCGATATTTTGGAAGAGAGTATATAAAAGGATGTGCACAAAAGTTACTGTTACGAGAAAACATGAGATTTTGATGTTACTGGTCACTGTAGACTGCTCTTCAACATAGTCAAAATCTTCTTTCTGGTTTTATCAGTCTAGTAAGGATATTTGACTGAACCAATATTAACATTTCCTCTTTCTTTTCTTCTTTCTTTTGATTGTGCATCATATTGTATCTATGCAATTTGATTGTGCATCATATTGTATCTATGCAATATAACTCTTGACCTTTCATTTGCGAGCCAAGTCCCCAGCCATGTTCAGTTGACGATCCGAGTGCTCAAAACTCTGCAATATGTTACATAAATGAAAATCTGATTAACTCCTTTATGCAATATTAGAACACAGTCATTCCCGCCCATCAACATGGGATCTTTAAGCTGCTGGTGTTATGTTGCCAGTCAAGCATGTTAGCACATTATGAAGATTTTGTGGAGTGCATGAGATTATGACAGTGGATGTTTAGAGCAAGTTGTAGAAGAACTTAAAATGAGGGAGAAATGATTGAGGGGAATTGGGCATTCAGAGAGCATCTTGCAGCTCCAATGAGAATGTATAAGAAACCATATTTATAAGAAGACCCATTGATTTACATCCCTACTCCTTGATGAAGCAACTTTCCCTTAAAGACTAAAATAGAAAAGCAAGTCACAGAGAAGACCCATTGATTTACATTCCGTCCTTGACGAAGGAACTTTCCCTTAAAAAGACTAAAATGGAAAAGCAAGTCACAGACAAGATCCATTGATCACTTCCAATTCTTGATGAAGGAACTTTTCCTTAAAAAGGCTAAATAGAAAAGCAGCCGGAGTTGAAGCCATCGAACATCGAGACTTTGAGACTAAGAACTTCGATCTCATGGACTTTGTTATGATTCGGCTATGTAAACGATAAGCACGACGTCTTAATTTTCTGTTGTCACAATTCTTTGGGCTCACAGCACCAAAGGGTGGTGCCGAAATCATTCGAACCCTACCTCCCTGTTTAGGAGACAAAGGCTCTTTCCACATCGTTCAACCCTCCTTGTTGCTTAGCACAGCTACATACTACACGGTTGATAATTAATTTCATATTCTAAACCATGGTTGTATCATGTATTTAATTTGTATTTGAACCAAATACAGGTCGATGCATGTAAACCCTGCATCTACTTTTCCGGATGTGTTCATGACGATCTGCAGTGTCTTGAGATTTTCAGCAATTCCTCGTGTTATTTTTACATCAGAACATGTCAAACCGAACCAAACCCAACATTTTGCGTGTACATGCACAAGCAAGAACCTTTTGATGGGTCTAAAACTTTTGTCCCCTTGAACTTCATACACCTGATCCTACAGAAAAAAGAGAGAAAAAATTTGGTACTATATCCTAATATCTAGTGGTCTTAGCGTATAGTAGTTTCTCCAATAAAGATACAAACAAATCAGTGGCGGCCGCTGTCAAATGCACGGGTCTACAGGTTTGGAGGAAAATGAAGGGAATATCACGTGCAATAATTCATTATCGACTAATTGTCGCATGCAGAACGATCTTCTTTCTTTGAAGAATTCGTCGTTGACTCAATTCCAATTCTTCTTCCTTTTCTTACATGATTCCTACGTACTGTCAATGACGAAAACGAAGAAGAGGAAAGGCATCAGGCGAGAGGAAACTCATCCGCCACGGCTCTCCCACGTCCAGACTTCCTCCGTCCGCCCCCACCCCAGACCACTCATAAACCCCTGCCGCATTACTGGCACGAGTGAACTCAATTGCTATGACCTCTGAGTGAGTGTATAGGTTTTCTTCTCATAAACTGAATTCGTTTTCTTGCGTGTTTCTCTTTTAAACACGAAATAAATATAACTTATACAAGTTACTAGATCTCAACAACAACTGATCTTTATGGTTATGGTCTTTAAGAATGTTTAAGCATGTGTGCATCTATTAATCTCTCTCTCTCTCTCTATATATATATAAAATACATACATATACAGGCGCATGAATATATATTCGAAGCCATGCACCATCTTAAATCGAAGGTGCAAAATGGAAATCCTTTTCTTAGCGTTTCATTTTGCTCAAAATCTTATGTAATATTGAATTTACCACAATAATCTTACTTCCAATTCGTAGCTTCTGGTTTGGTGGTAACATTTGATTTAGAGTTAGTTTGGTAGCGTCGTGGATCCATTTAGAGTTACTTGGTTCATAACACAAAAATTGGATCTGAGTTTAGATCCGGAATGTGTAAGGATCCACACTAGTGTCATGGTCTCATAGTGTCCATTTGTTAGTTGTGGGAGTCAGGGAACAAGATTAGTGGGAGTTAAAGAGATGATCTAACGCTCTGCTCCGCTCCTCGTGGCGTTTTAGCTCAACCAGCATGTTAGTTGTGCGTTTTAGCTCAACCAGCATGGTTTGTATTAGGGAGATGCAGCGTTAAACCCTGCATCTACTTTTCCGGCTGTGTTCATGTCGATCTGCAGTGTCTTGAGATTTTCAGCAATTCCTCGTGTTATTTTTACGTGAGAACATGTCAAACCGAACCAAACCCAACATTTTGCGTGTACATGCACGAGCAAGAACCTTTTGATGGGTCTAAAACTTTTGCCCCCTTGAACTTCGTACACCTGATCCTTCAGAAAAAAGAGAGAAGAAATTTGGTATTATAGCCAAATAAATCTCAACTAATTCTTATAATAAGATGAATGATTAAGGTTTAAATTCAAAACTCTGAAGTACTCCAAAAAGATTTAGTTGAATATAATAATATCTAGTGGTGTTAGGTATAGTAGTTTCTCCAATAAAGATGCACACAAATCAGTGGCGGTCACTGTCAAATGCACGGGTCTACACGTTTGGAGGAAAATGAAGGGAACATCACGTGCAACGTCATTATCGACTAATTGTCGCATGAAGAACGATCTTCTTTCTTTCAAGAATTCGTCGTTGACTCAATTCCAATTCTTCTTCGTTTTGTATTTGATAATTTTTATTATCTTTGTATAGCTTGTTCACAACTCATAGAGAAGGGAGCAGAGGTGTAAATCAGCATAGACCATCGGAATGGTGAGTCGGTTGTTGTTGAATTATATTATTGTATAGTTGCACAAATAAGAAACTCCACTAAGGCAAGAGATCACCCTTGCATCGCCGGTTCCAAGCCCAAATAAAGGAAGAGAATTATGTTAGTTTTACGATAGCCAGCGTAAAACTTTGTCATATTTTATACCATGTATTACACAAATTATAAGCATTGTGTTGGAGCATCACTGATGGCAGGGATGACCTCTGCAGAGACCCAAGGCAACTTTCGTGTTCCTCACTCCTGGTACGCAATAGCAACATACCTCTTTCTGTTTTTGAGCAGCAAAATCACAAGTAGAGGTAAGGATTTTTGTGAAGTTTTTCGGTTTCCACATAGTTGGTACTCTAGAGAGGGTTTCTTTCTGTTTTCACTATATATCTCTAGAGATGATTGGGCTTTTCTTATTGGAGCCCTTATGTAGTCAGTTACAGAGCTCATTCGTAACTCACTGACTATTACGGATTAGATCCATAACTTTCACCACAGGTAACGCTTGGATGGTCAATCCAACCGTTTCTGTGATAAGGTTGCCGAGAATGGCCACCTCGATTTTACATCTTCTACTTTCCCATTGAAGACAAATCATCTGACATATTGGTTTTCCTAGTAATGTCATTTCATTATTGCTATTACAATCATTACCTGTTGTCTGGTTTTTTACTTACACAACAATCAAAAATATCTGAAACTCATGTTTATAACATGTTTCGAGAAAAGACCCTCTGTTATGCCTTTAGTCAAAGCATATCATGAGTTGACATGTATGAGATGGATATTTCCTTTCTCATAACCATATCATGAACATAATGGTATTTTACCATTATATGCTTGCTTTTGCAGTTGTCAGCTCGACTCTTGATTAGAGTAATTGCTCCATTATTATCACAGTAAATGACTACTAGCTCATCGATTATTTTCAACTTCAAATCTAGTATAAAGCGGCTTATCCAGCCGATACTCGTTGTAATCATACAACAAGCCACATACCTAACTTCCTATGTATGTAATACTACACAACCCTGTTTCTTACATGCCCAAGAAATAACTCTACCTCCAAATAATAATATTTGTCTCGAGATTGATTTGTAGTCATCTTTGCTCCCAACAAAGTCAACATCTAAGTATCCTACTACTTTCAATTCATCTGCTTGAAAACACAATTTTAAGTTTTTGTTCTTTTGAGATATCTTAAAATCCTTTTTACAACTATCATATGTTACCATTGAGGATTACTTTGATATCTACTCACAAAACTAACAATGAAGCTGATATCAGGTTTTATACACAATATAGCATACATCAAGCTACTCACAACTTATGCATAAAGAACGTTAGGCTTATCGTCTCCTTCACCATGACAATCAACCTTACTCAATTTGACCACTTTTACAACTAATGTAATAGCAGACTTGCATTCACTCATTTTGAACTTCTTGAGGATATATTTAATATCTATCTCCTGACTTAGGCATAAGAATTTAAATTCTCTATCTCGAGAAATCTTTATACCCAGGATATAGGATGCTTCCTCCATATTCTTCAATTAGAGTCATGAGTTTAACGATGACTTCATTTTGACAATCATCTCATTGTTATTACTAGTCAACAATATGTCATCTACATATAAAGATAAGATACAAAGTTACTCTCATTGTTTCATACATATACACATTTACATTTCAAACTCATTACCCATAAACCTAAGTTCAATAATGACATTTTGAAAAAGTCAAATACCATTGGTGAGGTGACTCTTTTAGGCCATATAAGGATTTTCTCAACCTATATACTTTATCTTCTCAGCCTTCAACTATATATCATTCATGTTGCTGTATATATATGGTTTTGCCTAAATCTCTGTTTAGAAAAGTAATCTTTACATCTAACCGATTTAAATCCAAATCATAATATATAGATATTGCCGGGATTATTTTGATTGACGCAAATTTCGTAACTAGGGAATATGTTTCAACATAATTTATCCCCTATTTTTGCGAAAAACCTTTGCAACCAACCTCACTTTAAACTTTTCGATTGAATCATCAACCTTATATTTTTTTTTCAGAACTAATTTACAACCTATAACCTTTCTTCCTTTTGGCAAATCAATCAGTTCCGAGACTTGGTTTTTATTAATGAATTCAATTTCCTCATCAATGATTTTCTCCTAGTTTGTTGCTTTGGATGAGTTTATAACCTGCTGATAAGTCAAGTTATCAGACAACTCATATAAATTTACCGAATTACATATTTTTTCTGCAAATCCTTTAAGTAGGATGGTATGACCCTAGAGCTTTTATATCCACTTAAAGTTTTGATTGTTTTAGGAAGATCTTATATAGGTTTAAGTGATGATTGATTCAGATCTAGTATATTGTCAGCATACTTATCAACATTTTCTAAGATATCATTCTTAGTAACTTTTAAGAATTCAACATCTCTTCTTTCTATCAATCCATGATCCTTATGATAAAACCGACATTTCTTTGAGCCTTTAGGATATCCGATTAATACACATCTCAAGAACCTCCTTTCTAACGTATGTATAGATTGATCAAGGATCTTTATGAGAACAATAAATCCCCACCTCCTGAGATGACTTAGGTTGAGTTTTCTTCCAAACCATATCTCATATGATGTAGTGAATACAACCTTACAAGGTACTCTATTGAGTATGTATATCACAGTACTTACTACTTCTCAAAATATCTTTGGTAGAGAGACATCTATTAACATTAACCTTGTAATGTTTAGTAAGATCCTATTATATCTTTCAGTTAAACAATTTTATTGAGGTGTCGTACGCATTGTATTTTGTTTTAAAATACCAAGGTTTTTACAGAATTCAAAAAATTTTGGAGAAGTATATTCTCTACCTCTATTTACTCTTAACACTTTTATTAAATGCTTCAGTTGGTTTTCAACTTCCTCTTATATTTTTTAAATACTTTAAGTGCCTAAGATTTATGTGTTACGAGATATATATACGTATATCTCAAGTAATCATTGATAAAGGTTATGAAATAAACCTTTAATCAATGTGACCTTACTCTAAAGGGTCCATATAAATAAGTGTAAATGATTTTCAACAGGGTTGTTGCCCTTGTTGTTTCTTTAGGAAAAACTTTTCTTTTCATTTTTTCTTGTATAAAAGCTTCACACTTACTAAAAGTGTTTTCTTGAAATCTTGATAGTAAGTCAAATTTGAATAATTAATAAACTTTTGCAAACATATATGCCTTAGGCGTTTATGCCATACATTTACATCAATATTAAAGGTACAATCAATATAAAGAAGAACTTTCATTTTTATTGATTTTCAACTTAAACAATCCATTTTCTACATCAAATTCGTAGAGAAAAATACTCTCTCATGTTTTCCCACATTCACTTTGCTATAAACAAACTTAACTTCAAAACCTTTCTTCACCAAGGTAGGGACCGAAACCAGATTGCGCCTAATAGATAACACAATCAATACATCAGTTAATACAACCAGAGTGCCTTGTACAAAAATTCTAAAGGAGTCAGTTTCTAAAACATTTGAGAAAGTATTATTTCTCATGTATACCCGATGTTCTCCTAGTTTATACTCCTTTAAATCTATTTCTCCTTTCTTGCTCTTTGAGATGTCTTTAGTCGCTCCTGAGTCAATCCACCAAGCAGTCACGAGTCGGTTCATGTAGAGACATTTTGATATCAAGCAGATTATGTCCTGCTTCTTCGATTGTCTGCATTGTGGGTTATTTCCTCCGCTCTTCCTGTTGCGATAATCCCTCTTATAGTATCCCAACAATTGAAACATTTAACTCGAGAAACAATTTTTCGTATTCTCTTAAAAGATTAACTGCCCTTTCTGTTAATTTTTCCAAACCTTTTGTTTGGTTTATTTCTCTTTTGATTGAGTTTAAAGCTAGACCCTATCTCATCTTACACTACTAACAACTTATCTCTTTTGTTTTTGTTTATAAATTATTCCTCAATTACTAGTTTTAGTAGAAATTCAGAAAGGTTGATTTAAGACTCTAGTCTAAGGACAATATTGACTATATTCCATGATGGGGAAAGACTATTTAGTATAGTGGATATCTGGATCGGTTTTGGGATGATTTATTTGGTCATAGCTAAATCTTTTACTATTACCAGCATATGGTTCACATGTTTCACTATACTATCTTCTTCTTTCATTTTATAGAAGTTATATTTTTATAGTAATAATTGAACATGCAATTTAACAATTATGTCATATTTAGCTGTTATAGAGTCAAACAACTCTTTTATGTTTTAAATTTTTTTGAAGACCCTAATCAGGTAATCCTCCATGTATGTCAACATAACCGTTCTCGCTATCGTGTCATCTTTAAGAAATATTTTCTACATTTCTCTTTGTTGCTCAGTGGCGTTAGGTAGTGGTGGACGCCTTGTTTCTTTTAAAATGTACTCTACACCTTCAAGTGTTAGAGTCAACAGTATTTTCTTTTCAATGTTTAAAAGTTTAGACCGTTAAATTTTTTGTCTTTGACAATTTCGATACACATTTTCTATAGTTTATTTTTATGGATTTAGCAAATTTAAAAAATAGACGGTATAGATGGAAAACATTTTCCAAACAATAAACAAGAGATATGAGAGTTTTGATTAACATAATACACAATATTTAAATACTGAACTATAAATAACTCATGGTACTTAAATTAGTTTTATGCAAGTTTTAAGCATAATTTTGAGTCTTAATATCTTGATTCTATTCTAGAATTAAAATAGGATAAATTTGTAATTTTCCAAAAAATTTATGCCTCACATAATTTCCCAAAACACCAGGGTAAAACTATAATTTTATATGTTTGTCTGGTTCTGTAATTTTTTAAAAATATCAAGGATAAAATAGTAAAAATTCTGTTTAATTTTTTCATAAATTCATCATTGATTGAGAGTAAATATGTAATTTTATCTTTAGTCTAAATTTATAATTTTCACAAAAGACATGAGCAACTTTGCCTTTTGATATTGTGAGAGTAATTTATAATTTTTATCGGGTAAGAAAAACAAAGTAATTCAAACTCTCTTTTTTTAGTAATTTTTATAAACTTTAAGAGAGCACAACTTTTTACTCGAGAGTAAAATTATCTTTTTATTTAAATTTTTTTAAATAATTTTATCATTGAATGATATACACACTGAGAGAGAGAGAGCATTTAAGTTTACCCACTCGACCATAGGTGCCGGTGATACGACGGGCCTCAGCTGTCATGCGGCAGCGGTGGATGCAAGGAGCGAGGGAGGGGGGGAGGGCGGCAGTCGAGGTCGAGGAGGGCATAGCGTACCGCGAGGGAGAAGCAATGACGGACAGGCTTCGTCATGGTGACCGTGTTGGAAGTAAGCGGAAAGGAAACGAGGGAAGAGGAGAACGGAGTAGGAAAGGGAAGGTAGAAAGGCGTAAGCCACGGAGCTAAGCCAGAAGACTAACTCCACGCCCACGAATATCACCCCACGCATTTGTGCTCTCTTCCTGAGCACCGGACAGAGAGAGATTGAGGCAGCCACACCTCTCTTGCTATCTTTCGTATGTGATTTACGGCTTGCCATAGTTTTGCAGGATTGCCAAACAACTTAAAATAATTCTATAATGGTGGAAGCCAAGGCAATGCCGATGCTCGATCAAGACAGTGAAGGGCATTAAATAGCTGATAATAATACTGTTCTTCCTTGTTCTACTTGTAGAATGATGTAAATTTCCCACCATCTGCATATGTACTTCGTACATAGTGAATTTTTGACCATCAATACGACAAGAGGAAGTTGACAGTGGCAACATTGCATGTTTGATTGCTGCGAACTTCCTTAATGGACGGGGAATTTTGAGTAGGGTTCGATATTGATATAATAAAGTTATTATGTGATATCCATCAACCACGTTGCACACCTCTCTCCTATTGAAAGGTTTTATATAGTTGTTTTGCTATACTAGAGAGCTATATGCTTATATTAATAATGAAAAAAAGGAGAGGAATGTTTGAGTGTGACAGCACGACGAATATCTGAATGAGGGAAGACCGTTTTTGACTCCGAGTGATGGACACAAATAGACACTAAATTGAACCATGTAATATTTTTCAGCAATTGCTACGTCAGTGAGAACCTAACACCATTCACACCATTCATTGGTTGTTTGCAAAAGCTATGTCCTTAAATCAGCATTGTGACCTCAAAGATTTAAGGTGGGCTGCTCTAACTCGTTTTGGTCAACGAACTTGGTGGCATAATTAGCTGGCTGATTGATCTATACAAGCTGAAAATGAATGCCTTCATGCTTTATATTATTCACTTAGCTAAGCCTGTTCAAAGAACAACCCCGAAGCCCAAGACGAACTTCGTTGCAGGTCCCTCTGTGTTATGAAAATCTCGTGTTGTTAGGAAATTTTCTTTTGTGCCGATATTTTGGAAGAGAGTATATAAAAGGATGTGCACAAAAGTTACTGTTACGAGAAAACATGAGATTTTGATGTTACTGGTCACTGTAGACTGCTCTTCAACATAGTCAAAATCTTCTTTCTGGTTTTATCAGTCTAGTAAGGATATTTGACTGAACCAATATTAGCATTTGCTCTTTCTTTTGATTGTGCAGCATATTGTATCTATGCAATATAACTCTTGACCTTTCATTTGAGAGCCAAGTCCCCTGCCATGTTCAGTTGACGCTCCGAGTGCTCAAAACTCTGCAATATGTTACATAAATGAAAATCTGATTAACTCCTTTATGCAATATTAGAACACAGTCATTCCTGCCCATCAACATGGGATCTTTAAGCAGCTGGTGTTATGTTGCCAGTCAAGCATGTTTGCACATTATGAAGATTTTGTGGAGTGCATGAGATTATGACAGTGGATGTTTAGAGCAAGTTGTAGAAGAACTTAAAATGAGGGAGAAATGATTAAGGGGAATTGGGCATTCAGAGAGCATCTTGCAGCTCCAATGAGAATGTGTAAGAAACCATATTTATAAGAAGACCCATTGATTTACATCATCCCTACTCCTTCATGAAGCAACTTTCCCTTAAAGACTAAAATAGAAAAGAAAGTCACAGAGAAGACCCATTGATTTACATTCCTTGTCCTTGACGAAGTAACTTTCCCTTAAAAGGACTAAAATAGAAAAGCAAGTCACAGAGAACACACATTGATTTACATTCGTAGTACTTGATGAAGGATCTTTTCTTTAAAAAGACTCAAGTAGAAAAGCAAGTCTTAGGGGGGGGAAACACCTTACAGTCCTAATTAAAAATGAATAAATTGAAGGAAATTGGATCTACATGGAACACAATTCTGTTCTTGACCTGAACCAGAGAAGTCAGTCATGAGAGCTGTCTGCACACTCGATCGAGTCCAAACAAAAAGACTTCATGCATTACAGGCTGTATTACTAGTATTTTCCACCTTGATAACCATGAATAATGTAGATAGACAAAAGTCGGGCCCTTGTGGAAATTTACACGATCAGATCCTTAAAGGTGTGTCCAGCTCCTCCTTTGTTTTTATCTTACCTACACAGAAAAGGCAGACGCCTACACTAACAGCCAACAAAATGGAAACCTACACGTGCCAGCACACACACATACATACATGCGAGTATATATAGGTATACAATAGTTTATGCGCACACCAATTCATGTTTAAACATGCTTTTAAATATCAACCGTTTTATCTGCTATTGAAATTCAAATCTCAAAGCAAAAATTTATGTTCGTACCTTTTACACAAGAAATAAATATACTTTATACAAGTAACTTTTTCACTAAAAGATCTCAACAATTAATCTCATAAAATCCCGTGGTGTTAGCATATAGTAGTTTCTCCAATAAAGATACAAACAAATCAGTGGGGGCCGCTGTCAAATAGACGTGTCTACAGGAGGAAAATGAAGGGAATATCACGTGCAACAATGCAGTATCGACTAATTGTCGCATGCAGAACGATCTTCTTTCTTTCAAGAATTCGTCGTTGACTCAATTCCAACTCTTCTTCCTT
This sequence comes from Brasenia schreberi, assembly GCA_036023115.1. Taxonomy (NCBI): domain Eukaryota; kingdom Viridiplantae; phylum Streptophyta; class Magnoliopsida; order Nymphaeales; family Cabombaceae; genus Brasenia; species Brasenia schreberi. The sequence goes on from JAYKKT010000052.1 coordinate 5,643,155, forward strand.
TTTTATTTGATAATTTATATTATCGTAGTATAGCTTGCTGAGGAAGAGAGCAGATCTGTAAATCTGCAGAGACCATCGGAATGGTGAGTCGGTTGTTGGTGAACTATATTATTGTATAGTTGCAGAAATAAGAATCCCTCATTGGAACTTTCCCGGCGACCGCGTCCGCCCCCACCCCAGACCATACTTCCTCCGTCCGCCCCCACCCCAGACCACTCATAAACCCCCGCCGCATTACTGGCACGAGTGAACTCAATTGCTATGACCTCTGAGTGAGTGTATAGGTTTTCTTCTCATAAACTCAATTCGTTTTCTTGCGTGTTTCTCTTATTTTGAGATCCTTTTAAGTACCTTCTTTCTTCTTTTACTTAAACTTAAGGGGAAGTGCGCACTACCTCATTTCCTTTCTTTGTTTCTCGGGGAACGTGTGATAACCTCTTTGACTCGGAGACTTCTGTCATACAGCGGAATCAGCGCTGAGGACACGAGGTTCCCCACACAGGGCTTGCAGTGAGTTTTTCAGTGTTTTTTATATTTCTCAATCTTCTCTTCTGTATGTGCCTGCCTTTATATGCACATCCTCAACCGACAATGGCTACATCGTGTAACATAAACAACCTTTTTCTCGATGATTTCATCTTCATTCGATCTGCATTTTTGTTTCATATGATCGAAACGAAGTTATGCAGGAAGTGGAGCATCATGCACAAACTAGCGTAAGAGAGAACACCAACGAGCTATATATTTTGGAAGATACAAGTTCTCTACCAGTGATATTGTTTCATCAACAGAAGGCTAGCTCCAAACGGGACCCTCGCTTTGGGCCGGAACTTAACCAGGCCAGAAACCCGACGAACCAGAACCCGCTGAACTGGGCTGGAAATGTAACCGAACCCTGAAGCTCCCTGGTTGGGTTACGGTTCATAAGGTCCAAGAACCGAAAGCAGAACCACTAGATCGAAACCGGGAGGACGTGGTAGATCCAAACTCGGATTTAACTGACGAGTTCTCATTTTTTCTCTCAAGACCACTTAGCTGTAGTTCTGCACTTATCACGATTAATCAAGTCGTGAATTTAAAATTTTAAATGAGAATTTATTCATTTCCCTCCCAAACCACCCATATGAATTTCACGATCCACATCATGTTAGGAAGCAACATTTGAAATAATCGGATATCCAAGCTATGAATCATATGATTCTCGTGACATGAATTGCATAATTTTCACGAATAATACATTTATTTAGAATTCTTTAAAAAACGAAATGGAAACAAAGGATCTTTAAGATCTTAACTTGATCCTACGGTCCTTAATGATTGGGATCTCAAGGTGGATCATGTTTTGTTGTCTGCTTTCTTATGCATGCGCGTGTTACGTCTAACTTAATTAAATGAGAACCAACGGTTTAGAATCACAGGTTATATTTACTAGGAACCATAAACCATGACCGAACCGAATTACATTGGCTTTCAGTTAACTCCCATTTGGCTCAAAAACAAAAAAAAAAAGCAAAAAGGTAAAAAAAAACTTACGAAATGGAACGGAGAACCAGTACTGGTTTGGGCCGGTTTCTGGCCCGGTTTGATTCTAATTCAAACTGCGAGGCTGACGCCGACCGGCCGTGTCTACTAGGACCGTTGTGTATTAAAGCAATAAAGAAGGTGGGCGTCTTCTCGCATGAGACTACCATGAATAATTGGAAATCTAAGAGAACTCAACCACTTAATATATTGTTCATTATCTTTTCATTCCAAATTTAATTTAAAAACTTACATGAGTATTTCAACCACTTAAAAACCTGAACTTTAGGCCAGGCACTTCCCCATCGACCACTTTGTAGATGCAAAGGAAGGTGCTGCTCCTGGTTTCATTTGGAAGAGTATTTTAAAGACTCAACCCTTACTGAAATCAGGGTTCAGATGGTGTGCATTGGCGACGGTCAAACTGTTGGAGTATTTGCTGATCCTTGCCTTCAGGATGATCAGTCTTTGACAGTGCCACCTCCACCCAATTACGACTTGGTAAATTTGAGAGTGAAGGAAGGCTCCTTAGAATGGGATGTAGACAAGATTGGTGTGGTTTTTACTCTCGATGTAGCAGCCAAGATTATGAGTACAGCCCCCGAGACGTACAACCACCACAGACAGGCAGATATGTCACTGGTCGAGAAATGGAATGTATATTATCACGTCCGGCCACAGAAAGGCAGTGGCATTGCACTCAAATATAGAATCATTCATTCTCCGAGGCCATTGTACTCAGAGAGACTCTGCACTAGCTCAAAGAGGCAAATTGGCACTATGGTAGAGATGGATTGCCAGGAAGAAGTTTACAGTCTTCAGAAGGATCAACAAAACTGGTCTGAGTTTGGGGCCATAATAGAAGAGTGTAAACAACTCAGTCAGCAGCTTCAAGGCTTCTCAATCAGGTGGATTAAACGTCAAGCAAATGAGGCAGCTCATGAGTTAGCGCAGCTATCCCACCGGCTTGATGAAGCCTGTAAGTGGTATTCTCCCACTGCGTCTGTCTTAACTGCTATTGTGAAGGAACAGCAGGGCTTGGGAGAAAATCTTCATACTTTTCAGGTTGCCGGCGATACTCCCACAACTGACAGTCAGGTTTTAAGAGATCATTTGTGTATCTTTGCCTACTCAAAAAGAAAAGGAGCCTGATTTCCTAGTGAACTTTCCGGTGCTGCATTTTGGTGGAGCTTTTATATTTCGAATTTCTCAGGTATTATGGTCTCACCATGTAGGCTGGATATGAGTCCGGTGTTGGCCTGAGCTGATGTACTCGATCAAATCTCGCTGGCAAGGTGGTGTACTTGTAGCTTTGCATGGATCATGGATGACAGTAGCTGGACTAAAAAACTCGTTTCAGACCCGACCGTAGCGGGACTAAAAAACTCGTTTGGGTCATGCCAAAGCAAACAAACTTTGGTTGGTTGTAGAGCTCGACCTGACCAGAATGTGTTACTCTTTTTGACAAAATATCAGACAATTGAGATTAAAACAGAAAAGGTTAAAATCGGATCAAAGAGATGAACGGTTCAAATTCTCGCGAATAGTCTAACATAATGAGAGTTTATATCTCTCTTCTTATCCCTCTCTTTCTCTATATAGAGTGTGGGAGGTGCTAAACAACATTATATAAACATTACTTATCATTATTAGTATGATCAAATCATATGGTAGTGATTAAGTTATCCATTTTATATAGTATTTAATATACTTATATGTATTAAATATCGGTTCTTATGTCGATGTTGATGAATGACTCAATTTAAATTATCAACGTGTGATCACACGAACGATACAAATCATCTACTAGAGTTTAGCATGAAAGGATGTCTAGCAACTTTCAATATATATATATATATATATATCCATAATTTGTGTTGTGTTGGACTGGATCATGAAAATCTACTCAAATAAAAATGGGTTGGTTCATAGTCTGACCCCTATATTCCCGGGCATGAAATGATCCAACCCAAACCCAACCTCAAGTTGACCCAATTCACCATTCCCCTAGCAAGAAGTAGTCCAGTATTTCCTCATTTGTGATTTGCAATTCGACAAAACAGCACCCAAGCAGTAAGACTTGGCTGCAGCACTCCTTAACTAACTAAAACCAAAACCAGTGGTTCCAAACTATAGGTTCAACATTTCTTTAAATTTTTCAATTTTATTGATTTTTTTAATTCCAAGCAGTTTAGGACTCATACCAAGATTAGAAGATGAAGTTCCAAACCGGAAACAATTCGGTCTCGATTTGGTTTTAGTTCCTGATTCTTGGAAAACCTAAACTAGCAGTTTGGAACCGCCGGTTCCAGTTTAGCTGGAACCAGCCACGTCTAGATACATGTGATAGCATGCTTTTATTACATTACATGTAGGACATATTGCCATTAATCTTCTAAAATGCAAATTCTAACAATCTATTACTATCAATAATCGAGCTGATTCAGTCAGCTCGTCAAACCAACGCGACAATGAGCCATCTTTGGGACAAGTCAGCTTGGCCAAAAGATAAATCGAAACAAATACAGTCGATATAGCGCACAAAATAGCTGCCAATGTTTTAGAAATTTCGGGTTTTTATGTACTGTCACTTGCCCCAGAATGAGGGGCGGAGAATTGGATCAATGTGGCGGGTTCAAGTGAGGTCACTTCTGGTTCAGGTCAAAACAGGTCGACCTTAAACAGTACGTTCTTTCTTGGGTCATTTTGCACAACCCTAACATATAAGAAAAAACAAAGAAAAAGAAATAACTTTAATAAAGAAAAACTAAAGAATGTATGCCAAAAATGGACACCGATAGCATATTAAGCAGCTTAGTGCACGATTGTGTGTATATTCTACATGCATACACACATGTGGTATATATATGTATATATGTGTGTCCATACATATACATATATATGTGTGTGCTATCAAGTGAGGTCACTTCTGGTTCGGGTCAAAACAGGTCGACCTTAAACAGTACGTTCTTTCTTGGGTCATTTTGCACAACCCTAACATATAAGAAAAAACAAAGAAAAAGAAATAAACTTTAATAAAGAAAAACTAAAGAATGTAAGCCAAAAATGGACACCGATAGCATATTAAGCAGCTTAGTGCACGATTGTGTGTATATTCTACATGCATACACACATGTGGTATATATATGTATATATATATATGTATATATGTGTGTGCATACATATGTGCATATATATATATATATGTATATAAGAGAGAGAGAGAGGTCTGACCTGAACTTGAGCTGGGTACTTAGCTATGACCGTCTAGAAGCTAGCAAGTAGACAACTTGATTGATCCAAAAAGCACCTTTCCTTTTGAAACTAATATGGACCCATAAATGGGTCTGCCGTCCTCTTCATTTTCTTATACGTCACTCTGCATTGTTTTCTATGCTTATTTTATTTGATATCAATACTCGAAACCTCTCGTTATACATATGCGTACCCCGCCCTGACAACCCTACACCTCTCAACCCTCTTTAGGCACCACCGCCACAGGAACCCGAACAATTCAAATCTCAAACCACTCGACCCAAACCCAAAATAAAAATAAACCCACGGTTCCAAACGATCCACTTACCCAGATATGACCAGATCCAGGTAAACAAGGACCCACGGTTCCAAACTGCTAGTTCCAGTTTTCTTGAATGCAAGAACTGTAACCAAACCGAGATTGGGCCAGTTCTGGTTTGAGTCCTGAACTTTTTAAAACTAGAAAAAGAATAAGAAAAACTTTTGAAATGTTGAAAAAAATTAAAATTATAGAACCCCTGATCTTGAACCTCTTGTTTCATAGGTAGAACCAGAACCGAACCCAATGGTCCCCGGTTGCATGACCAGTTTGACCAATTCTGGTTCCTGACCTGGTCCGATTCTCGTTGGAATTGCCTGGTCGATTCTAAACTATCCGCGACAAGAAGGTTTATGGAATCCTGCACCTGTTCATCGTCATGCTTGGTTCTTTCATAGCCTCAACCTTGAATGTGACCCAAACTATGACAGTCATAAGACTGAACCAACCCACATCATCGGTTTCGGTTAGGCTTGATTCTAAACCATGGCTTTAACTATCAAACTATGACAATCATGAGACTGAACCCATGGTTTATGGAGTTATGTGTGTGTGAAAGGCTGGTTGTACTCACTATGCTGGAGACATACGGTTTGGTATTCCGGTTGTCACGGATGTGTGGTACTTACTCACTTCGTTGGTAAGGCATGAAAATCTGAGGCCCTACTACAATAAATGCAATCTGAGGCCCTATTACCCACCACTTTATAGCATCTGTTGCAATAGGATTGTGTTTTGTTATGATGTAGATATCAATTAAATACAATATAAATTATGTAACGTTGTTTTATTATATATATAATAGATATTGGTAAATGCATAATATCTTTTTGTATATAATCTTGTGTAACATTCTTCAGTTCAATCTTTGAGATGAACAGTCAATGTTATAAAATAAAATGTATTTAATGCATATGATATATAATGATTAATGCATATGATATATAATGATTATGAACATTCAATGTTTCAAATAAATTCTCTATTACTTATAACGATGAAGATGTTTATGTAAGATTATGCACTCAAATACATGATACACTTACCACAATCCCTCCCTCCCTCTCTCTCTCTATATATAGGTTGAGAAATTATTCCATGCGTACATCCACTCAAAGATTTCAACCATTTGATCAATGAGATCGATGGTTGAAATTTAATTTCAAAAGGAAAAATACCTTTTTTTTAGGTGTATTAAATGAACTTAGTATTATTTGTCTTTTGTTTTAAAGATCAAACAGTTAAAATCTTTAAGAAGATTAGAGCATAGTTGAGTTTATATAGCAATTATGCTCTTTCTATATATATATATAGAGAGAGAGAGAAAAAAAAACTAGTATATGCTAACACTTTTAGGTGCTAGTAAATTCAAATAAATCTGAACCATGATTGTTGAGATTTGAAATTTTAAAAACAAAAATACTCATGTAAATAAAGTGTACCTACAAAAAGTATATATGTCATTTATCTCAACCATCTTAAAGATGAATGGTTTAAATTTGTTTGAATGTGGTAGCATATACTAGTTTCTCTCTTTGTGTGTATAAGTTTAAATGCTTCCCCGGTGCACACAGCCAGGAGACCCTTAACCCTGCTCACGGCTGGATAACTTTAAACAAAAGAAAACTTTTTGTACCTACTATTGGTCGTACCTTTGAGAGGAGTCAATTTTTCCCACGAGATTTTTGTGTATGCTACTTTATTTTATGGTTGCGATAAGAATTCGACGTTTTGTTTCTATGTGCAATTCAACGCTTGTTGTCCTTCTCCATTTCTAAGGACTTGTATTCCACAGAAATCACAAGACTTGGTTCTCTGAAGGAAGTCGGTCCCTTTAAAGATATTTGCCGACTACGTGCCCATTTTAAAATCACTGGTTTATTGAGCAAGAGAAATCATGTGGCAACCAAAGCAAGTTATTTCAATTTCTTCGTAGCAAGAAAACTTTCCGGTGGCAATTTCAGAGAGGGCCACGAAACTTTATATGAACACCACCTGAAAGTTCTGCGTATATGTCCCTCGAAAGGGACAGGAAAAAGTGGTTGCCTTTGAGTTAACCTGTTTTTAATGTGAGCGCCAAATGACACGGGAACTTGCAACACATAATTGCTTGCGAGCGTGGCAGGAAAAACCGTAACAAACACGACCAGAAATGTCCATGGTCTTGTCCATAAAAGGTGAAAGAATTGACACAAATGCAACACGGAATTGATTGCAAGACATGTTTAACTTTGAGCCTTATATGATTTTTCATTTGAGAATGTGAATCAGAATTCTCTAGCTTGCCTCTTATCACATATTTCTCCGTCAACAAATTCCTACACGAACCATGTAAATTACGTTGCCACTTTTGACGATACCACATTAGCAATAGAAAGAGAGCATTTGAGTGTCTAACAAGAAAGGATGGAGTTTAACTCCTACAAGTACTATTCTTTTGCAAAAGCTATGTCCTTAAATCAGCATTGTGACCTCAAAGATTTAAGGTGAGCTGCTCTAACTCGTTTTGGTCAACGAACTTGGTGACGTAATTAGCTGGCTGATTGATCTAGAAAAGTGAAAATGAATGCCTTCATGCTTTATATTATTCACTTAGCTAAGCCTGTTCAAAGAACAACCCCGAAGCCCAAGACGAACTTCGTTGCAGGTCCCTCTGTGTTACGAAAATCTCGTGTTGTTAGGAAATTTTCTTTTGTGCCGATATTTTGGAAGAGAGTATATAAAAGGATGTGCACAAAAGTTACTGTTACGAGAAAACATGAGATTTTGATGTTACTGGTCACTGTAGACTGCTCTTCAACATAGTCAAAATCTTCTTTCTGGTTTTATCAGTCTAGTAAGGATATTTGACTGAACCAATATTAGCATTTGCTCTTTCTTTTGATTGTGCAGCATATTGTATCTATGCAATATAACTCTTGACCTTTCATTTGCCAGCCAAGTCCCCTGCCATGTTCAGTTGACGCTCCGAGTGCTCAAAACTCTGCAATATGTTACATAAATGAAAATCTGATTAACTCCTTTATGCAATATTAGAACACAGTCATTCCCGCCCATCAACATGGGATCTTTAAGCAGCTGGTGTTATGTTGCCAGTCAAGCATGTTAGCACATTATGAAGATTTTGTGGAGTGCATGAGATTATGACAATGGATGTTTAGAGCAAGTTGTAGAAGAACTTAAAATGAGGGAGAAATGATTAAGGGGACATTCAGGGAGCATCTTGCAGCTCCAATGAGAATGTATAAGAAACCATATTTATAAGAAGACCCATTGATTTACATCCCTACTCCTTGATGGAGGAACTTTCCCTTAAAGACTAAAATAGAAAAGCAAGTCACAGAGAAGACCCATTGATTTACATTCCTTGTCCTTGACGAAGGAACTTTCCCTTAAAAGGACTAAAATAGAAAAGCAAGTCACAGAGAACACACATTGATTTACATTCGTAGTACTTGATGAAGGATCTTTTCTTTAAAAAGACTCAAGTAGAAAAGCAAGTCTTAGGGGGGGGAAACACCTTACAGTCCTAATTAAAAATGAATAAATTGAAGGAAATTGGATCTACATGGAACACAATTCTGTTCTTGACCTGAACCAGAGAAGTCAGTCATGAGAGCTGTCTGCACACTCGATCGAGTCCAAACAAAAAGACTTCATGCATTACAGGCTGTATTACTAGTATTTTCCACCTTGATAACCATGAATAATGTAGATAGACAAAAGTCGGGCCCTTGTGGAAATTTACACGATCAGATCCTTAAAGGTGTGTCCAGCTCCTCCTTTGTTTTTATCTTACCTACACAGAAAAGGCAGACGCCCTACACTAACAGCCAACAAAATGGAAACCTACACGTGCCCGCACACACACATACATACATGCGAGTGTATATATATAGGTATACAATAGTTTATGCGCACACCAATTCATGTTTAAACATGCTTTTAAATATCAACCGTTTTATCTGCTATTGAAATTCAAATCTCAAAGCAAAAATTTATGTTCGTACCTTTTACACAAGAAATAAATATACTTTATACAAGTAACTTTTTCACTAAAAGATCTCAACAATTAATCTCATAAAATCCCGTGGTGTTAGCATATAGTAGTTTCTCCAATAAAGATACAAACAAATCAGTTGGGGCCGCTGTCAAATAGACGTGTCTACAGGAGGAAAATGAAGGGAATATCACGTGCAACAATTCAGTATCGACTAATTGTCGCATGCAGAACGATCTTCTTTCTTTCAAGAATTCGTCGTTGACTCAACCCTTACTGAAATCAGGGTTCAGATGGTGTGCATTGGCGACGGTCAAACTGTTGGAGTATTTGCTGATCCTTGCCTTCAGGATAATCAGTCTTTGACAGTGCCACCTCCACCCAATTACGACTTGGTAAATTTGAGAGTGAAGGAAGGCTCCTTAGAATGGGATGTAGACAAGATGTTTAACTTTGATCTCGTTTGGTTCGTAATCAGCTTCGCTAAAATGCTTAATGAGCTTAATATGATCGTGATTTTTATTGAGCAACAAGCCATGAACAGGACCTGTTCAGTTTGTTGGGCTCTCTTAGCAGCCTTCCAACTGCCCTATGAATTATTTTGGAGGGAGGTCCACTTGTATTTCGGGTAGAGTGTACTTATATTTCACTTTGAGAAAGCTTGGGTGACACGCATGTCTCACCTCACCTTAAAGTGGGTTCGCCTCGACTTCCAGTGGAAGTCGAACCTTGCCTCTCTGGTCGAGTCTGTCAGAGAGCATACAAACAAACAAGTCGGTCATGGCCAGCAGTGATTGAGTGCATGGGTCCGTCCGGGTTGGAGAAATAACTGAGAAAGAAAGAAAATTAAATTAATAAGGACGTCGGAAGCAAGAGAAAACACGTGCTGCAATTCGTTATATACTTGTCTTCCCCACGCAATCACGTGCCTAATTAATCCCTGGGCGTAGGCGAGAAGTACGGCCAGCATATGCTTAACGTGAGTCGTCACATCGCCTCCAACAACACGTCTCTCTCCCACACACACATCATAGCCGCACCTATTTATGCATCTGATTGATGCATTCTTTCTTTGATTGTTTGCTACGGGACGAGTTTAAGAAGTGGAAGAAAGGAAAGGAAAGGAAACGAGGACTGTTTGATCCGTTGTTTTTGGTGATCTGGGAGGTTAACGAAGAGAAAAGGGTACTGGTGATTGAATTCCTTTCTTGATTAAGGAGAGAATAAGCAAATTTAAGCTTTGGAAGAATGGAGAAGACGAGCCGGGATTCTGACATCTGCTGGCCATTTTCTTTAGGCCTTCCGTCTCCCACGACTGTTGGACTCGTCGGATCCTATAGGTACCTCTCTCTCTCTCTCTCTGTCTTTCTGTCTGTCTCTCTCTCTGTCTGTCTGTCTGCGTGTGTGTGTGTGAGAGAGAGAAGTTGGTGGATACCATGTGAAAGTCATGGTGGCAAAACCAATTTGTGAAACGAATGAATACGATGTGCTTTTCTTTTTCGGGGATGGAATTCAAGCTTTTGATTCAATTGCTCGTCAATTTTGTTTGGTTGGTGGTTTTGGTTACGAACCATCCTGAGCCTAAGGTTTGGTTTGGGAACACAAAAACATGAAAATGATGTCTCTGATCATAAAATTTACAGAAAGAGTAGTTGGATTGTTTTGTTGAAAAAAGTGACTTCGAATCCGAGCTTTCAACTCCTTTCTGCACTTGCAGATGTAAAAACTTGGGAGTTGTGGAGAGGACGATGTACTTGTGACCCAAAATTTATCAAAGAGAATTCTTTGAAATTTGTGCTTGTACCAAAAGAACAGGATTTCAAACATAGCCACGGTTGCAGTTCTTAGGTTGCATATAGCTAATATATTTTCCTGTATCATGGTGATAAAGGTCTGTGGCAAGGATGGGTGGCGGTCAACAACAGCTCACCATATTCTACGGCGGAAAAGTCTGCGTCTGCGAAGTCACTGAAGAGCAGGTCAGTCATTCAACCTTGTTTGTGAACTTTTTGTTTGTTCATACATGAAAAGTATCCAACGTTTTTAGGTATGGAGATCACACAAAATAGATTTGTTGGTCTAGTGAGAATTGTTCATCTTTATAATAAGATACCAATGGTTATGTCTATATACTTTTTATGTGCAAATGTTTATGTATTATGCATTTATTGTTGTATGCGTAGGTATCTCTTTAAGGCTATCTTTTTGACCCAATCTTCCTGTAATAGTAGGAGATTAATTTGATGCAAGATTTTATAGCATGCATATTTCTAGAAAGATATTGATTTTGAGCTGTGTTTCCCTCTGTGCAGGCTATAGCAATCTTACATTTTGCTAAGCAAGAGAATGAGTCCCCTAACAATGGGGAAGCAAGTTCTCCGAAGGAAAAGCAGCAGCCTCTTGCCTACCATTATCATCAAGGATTTTGCATGAAACGTTCGATTCGGCGGTTTCTGCAGGAGAGGAAGATCAGAGCCATGGAGGCATCACCTTATTCCCGTCGTCCATAGCCTTTTCTTTTGTGGAAAACAATTCAAATAGAAATTCTTCACTACTTGGAAAGATGTTTCACTGTTTTCGCTTATTAGATTGTCATCCATTGCGCAAAGAAACCACATTCAAATTGGAAGACCTGGACACCATGTTGCTCTGGCCTTGTAGCAGAAGGCGAGTATCTCATAGAATCAAGGAGATTTTGAAAGGATTTATCCCAAAACTATGCGTGATTTCAATGAAGAGAGCATCTTTGATGTTTTCTTCGACCCAATCTCTCAAGATATTCTTAGAATATCCGGATTTTCAAGGTCGGGATTCTGGTGTCTTGTGGGATCTTCACTGATTGTATCAATGAGCACTAATTTTGTAAAATCAGACTTGTGGATATTAATGTAAACACAATATGATCGTGGTTGTTGGTTATTATAAGTCATCAATTGGTACATCTTAGAACGTTGTCAAAGAACCTGATAATTATTATACAGCAAGGTTTGCAGTTGGAACATCGCTTTGCAGCAGAGATCTCTGCTCGGGAGTAACTCTGTCTAATCTTCTTCTGTAGCTAAATTAGCAGAAGTTTGAATACATCATCTTGATTTTTCAGCTCTTAACCCTAAAATGAACATGTAACAACGGACTTAAATGCCAAAAAAGCAAGAAGAAATTAAGCGTCAGTTGACATGAGCAAATTGCTAATAATATGAGGTGTACTTGTGAAGCCATAGCCTGGTAGAGCAGAGTATGCCCTGTTCAACTTGGTAAAACTCAGGGTCAGAACCAAAAGCAGAAGTGAAATAACTGGCCGGCTCTTAGCAAACAAGGAAAAGAAAGGTTTTGGGTCTTTCCTTCACGGAAAAACCAACCAAATGTGCAATTAATTTCTTTTCATGTTACCATATAAGTCCAAATATGCAATTTCATGTTTTACTCTCTCTCTCTCTCTCTCTCTCTCTCTCTCACACACACACACACACACACACACACACAGAAGTCCAAAGCGTCTTGTGAATTGACTAAGCTTTTAATTGCCTTCCGTCATAACATGTGATTTTTTATTGTGGGAGGGAAAATCGAACAACTTGAATGCAAAATGAAGGCAGTCTAAAAAGTCTAAAGCCACGTTTATAAACAAGTCTATTTAACTATTTGTCACATATCTTCTTATTTAATATGATCGCCAGAAACTTGGAGATTTGTCTATTTGAACACGTTGATCATGATACCAATGAATCAATACTAAATGGCACCACTATGCAGCCTGGTTTTTAAATATTCAAAGTCATGTGCTAAAAAGAAGCATTAGTATAATACTATCAACAACACAACTAGCAATAGCTGACTGGGATCGATACCTAGGGGTACCAAATGTATATATATATATATATATATATATATATATATATATATATATATATATATATATAGAGAGAGAGAGAGAGAGAGAGAGAGAGAGAAACAATTATTTATGCATTCAGTTTGTCTTTTAGGACCAAAAATAATGTTTAGATGGCAATCCCTACCCATCTTGGGTACCTACCTCGCTCTGTTGTGGGGTGGAGCAAAGTAGAGAAGACCCACTAATAGAATAGGAAGGGGAAGGTAAACCTGCCCTTGCACCTTATATATATATATATATATATATATATATATATATATATATATATATATATATATATATATATATATGTGTGTGTGTGTGTGTGTGTGTGTGTGTGTGTGTGTGTGTATGTTGTGGTAAATGCCTTATTCAAGTTCAAACCTACAGAAACATCAACATAATTTAATTAGCATAATTTTGAATTAAAATATTATTATACTTTAATTAACATATCTCAAAGGTTGAACAGTTGAAATGGTAAAATAGATATGAGCATAGATGTGATTTTACCCCTCTCTCTCTCTCTCTCTCTATGTGTGTGTATAAAGAGGGGGAGAGAGATAGAAAATAGTCTTGCACACACTCATTCATACTAAACTCCACCAAAACATCTCTTCTAATGTTCGATTGACAAGATTCATTTGAGATATGAATTTAAAAAGTATATAATGAACCATGTCCATTAAATATGAAGTACGAAAAGTTCAACAATACTTTTCACTTTTGAAATCCAAATCTTCACTATTGATCACGTCAATCAAATGATAAAAATATTTAAATGAATTTAAGCATGAATGAGTGTACATGTTTACCATCTCCTCTCTCTCTATATATATATAAATATACATGTGTTTGTGCATCATGTATTTATTACATTTATAAAAAATTTATATATATAACTAATTACTTTTAATTTAATAATATAGAACACCATAGATTTTATGTTTTATATAGAATATATGATATTAACTGATATTTCTTAAAAAAACTACTTTTTGTAGATTGTAGTGGGATGGGGCGAGTTGGAGGGTGAAGGACATTTGCTGGGTTTTATCTCCAACACTCCTCAAGCAGTGTTGAGTGGGGTCTACTACAAGGTTTCTCCTGCATGCAGGGTGAAAACCTTTGCACTCTATCCTATTGTCATTTCTACCAATGAAAGATAAAAGATAACTTTATTATATTAATACCTCTTAAAAACAAAAGAAATGCATGAGAATACATATGTTTGAGGTTAGATGATTGAAGCGAATATATTATATATATACTTCAAACTAAAATTGGAATAAAAGTAACCATATTTTTTCTCATGCCAAGTGGTGTCAACAACACTTGATTGGTTCAAATAGTTTGACTTTAGCTCTCTTTAAGCAAAAGTCTCAAGTTCCAGCCTTGTGAGTGGAGAAAACCAGTGGTTCAAAAAATTGGCCAACCACGCTCAAACTAGATTAAGCGGGGTTCTTTGGGCTTTCAGATACCGGTGGTATACTTCACAAAAAATTAGGTGGCCTGACATGAATTTTAGTGCTTTTTCATTGAGAAAGTTTAGGTGGACACATGCATACCCTTAAAATAAGAGCACTAATCCTTTTCCACTGTAGGTGGTGTTAGAAGTGTCATCCTCCTAGATTGCTTTCCGGCCCCAAGATCGACGGCCGGGGAAGCTAAAGTCTTTAGGCTTTGCGTGATTTCAACTATATCCGATTGAGATCATCGAGCATACATTATCACGATTGCATGTGCAGATAATCCACAACCTCCCAAAACCTAAACTTGCATTAAAGAACATTAAAGTCCGCTGTAAATGCAAACAAATAAATCAAATCCACCTGCTAAAAGGAAAGTCTATGATAATAGACTGACCTCCAAACTTATCCCCATAATAACTTTGCTGCCAAGACCTTGTTGGCAAAGTACTTCCAAGTTCCAACAGCATTGCTACTCTCAGTATTGTTTATATAGTTTCTCCGGGTTCAGCCGCGTTAGATGCCTCTATAAACTCACTCAATTTAGAAGGGGAGGAAAGTCTACAAATAAATCAAATCCACCTGCTAAAAGGAAAGTCTATATGATAATAGACTGACCTCCAAACTTATCCCCATAATAACTTTGCTGCCAAGACCCTGTTCGCAAAAGTACTTCCAAGTTCCAACAGCATTGCTACTCTCAGTATTGTTTATAGTTTTTCCGGGTTCAGCCGCGTTAGATGCCTCTATAAACTCACTCAATTTAGAAGGGGAGGAAAGTCTACAAATAAATCAAATCCACCTGCTAAAAGGAAAGTCTATGATAATAGACTGACCTCCAAACTTATCCCCATAATAACTTTGCTGCCAAGACCTTGTTGTCAAAGTACTTCCAAGTTCCAACAGCATTGCTACTCTCAGTATTGTTTATAGTTTCTCCGGGTTCAGCCGCGTTAGATGCCTCTATAAACTCACTCAATTTAGAAGGGGAGGAAGGAATAATGGTGGATGAACTTCCTCCATACACCTGAGGTTTACAAGGTGGTAAGTTAACTGCAGGAACATGATGGTATTTCATGAAAAAATAAGAACATTTTCCCAAAAGCACATCTTAGAAAAATCGTCCAAAATAATCTACATTGCGTGAAGGCAACAACTCAAGGTTTTTGTCACAAATATGTATCATCCCTGTAATCACAAAGAAACCAATTTTTCAATTAGAAAAGTTTTGTTGCCTTAGCTGCCTGGCATCGTCGACTGCAATTACTGTTTGATGTATCTTAGGAAGAACGTCAGATACTTCACTGACCATCGATCTTCTCATATACTTTGCACTGTCTCTCTTCATCTCCAAAAGTGCTCCTATTATTCTAATTTCTGTACTTGCTCTGTGGCCGTGTTTCTTAATAATTTTAATGACTTGTTGGATAGAATATCTAAAGCGCACCAAATATTTGGCCCTTCCCTGAAGAAACTCCCAGTGTTGTCAGCATGTTTAGAGGAGATTCTTTTTTTCATTTGTAGCAACTCTGCGCAACCATTTGGTAACATCTTTGAAGCATGCAGTCTCCTTTCTCGTTGCTTTGTTAAGATGGAACATGTCCTGTTTCTGTTTCTTAAAACTTTATTGGCTCAGCTGCCTTACTGTGAGAGATTAAATTTCTGCGTTAAGCATCGCATGATTTTATACCATGATACCGCTATTTCTCTCCATAATTTTAGAATACGCACGACGCCATAGTAGAGGAATTGAAAATTTCAACCACAAAATGCTTTCCACATGGAATTCCGAAGCTTTGTGCACTCAAATTGGAAAATGCAAAGGGTTACATATAGTCACATGACACGCAGAGCCTTGGCTTATATATATATATATATATATATATATATATATATATATATATATATGTGTGTGTGTGTGTGTGTGTGTGTGTGTGTGTGTGTGTGTGTGTGTGTGTCATGTATCATATTACTTGATATTATAATATAGTATTTAATGGCATGGTATATGTTAGACACTAAATTACTTAATATGATATATTATATTAAATGACCTATATTTTATACAATATCATATATATATAGCTTGCCATCCCTGGTGGCAAGCTTACCTCACTGTTGATAAGAATAAAGCTAACCGTTTTGTCAAAGCTAATCCTATTCACATTATATCCCCAGTGGCAAGGATCATGATTTTCATCCGTTGGGTTCTTCGAGCTCATCTTGTCGGGCCCAAGAACCTAACTGAAACAAGCTCAGCACGAGCCTAGATGTCCCGAGCAATTGAGCAGTTCAGTCTCGTTTGGCCGACGTACTCAAAAGAATCAATTGGAACACCAGACAAAGGCTAAGGCTCGTTCTCAACCAATTCTAGTGACTAGAAGAACACATCTTATGTTTACAAGGGAAGAACTATTTAGGATGTATTTGATTCATGATGTCAGGTCACTGGTGTTACAACTGCAAATTTATTTGTCTTGTAATCATGATTTTAAAGAATTATCGTTCTGTGTTTGATTCATGAGTGATGTTCATTTAAAGTTTTTATTCGAAATGTGATAACCATATAAGAGAGAGGTACTTTTAGTGAAAAGTCTCCAAATTCAATTCATGACTTAAATTGGGAAATATGAAAACACACTTCAATACCAATGATAAGCTTTACATTTATGCACAACCAAACTTTAAACTATGAATGCCTAAAACCAATGTCCACTTCACACCGAACCTTTCATCTAGACATGTTCAGTTCGGACTTGTTTTAGAACCACAGGTTTGAGAGCAGTTCCAATTCCAGTTTCAAAACTGCCTCAAAACTGGTTTTAAGAATATTTTTGAAATAAAGGGCGACAGAATTACGCTCGTTGAGAGTCGAACTCCCCACCTTCGCACACCGACTTGTACTATTAGTGGTATACAAATAATATATATTATTTATTAAAGAACGGTTTAGAACTGTTGGTTTCGGTTCTGATTTCAGATTGGTTTTAAAAAGTAATGAGTTGGAATCGAATTAGGGCTCTCGATTTTGAGACTGATTTGATTAGTTTTGGTAATCGGTAGTTTCAGGTGAGTTCAGTTCCGATTCAAACCGCTCAGTCGGTTCCGAACCGATAGTATCTACCACAACTACAGAGTTTTTTTTTAAATTATTTAACGATTACTTGTGAGAGAGAGAGAGAACTGTTGGACACGATACTATGCCAACGACCAACTTTGACCTCTTTAAAGGGCCGGTACAGTCAAACAACAAAGCCGACAATGATAGAACCCACACGACCCATCTCACTCATAAAGTTGACATGACCACCCATTTACCTCTCCAAAATAATTCTTCTTTTGAGACAGCTTTCACTGTTTTATCTTTCTTTTCTTTTTCAAATTATTGTTTTAAATGCTTGCTTCTTGTAAACCCCAAACTGTGGTTCAGATTTTGTCAAGTACCACAGCAGAAAATTTCAGAAAACTGGTTTAATAAAGTTCAGAAAATTTGTAAACTCAAAGCAGTAAAAGAATCGGCATAGAGACAGAGGCCATTCGCATGCGTCTGGCGGCATCACTTCCATTCATTTCTCTACATGTGTATCACTGTTTACTGACATGATGGTATATATATATAGAGAGAGAGATAAAGGTGTTAATATAAGTAATTGATCAACTAAGAACCTTGCTAACACCATAACTCTGAAGATGTTCATTGTCATTTCATGAAGACTTGAAATCTCATACACGAGGCTTATCAACCCGAATGGTACAGAGAGATACACGACTTTAACCGAACCTCACCCGTCAATCGTTTCGACTCGATTGCAAATCCACAAGAACTGGACGAAGATACAGAAAACTAAGCAGCTCCTCTATCATCAAAGATTCGAGAGTACATGAAACATGATGAAACAGATCAACCATGCATGTTGGGAACCAATGAGAGAAGTGGCATTCTGAGTACCATCTGCTGCTATGAAAGAGAATCCAGATCTCACAATGTTTGGTTTCGCCCCAGATTTATGAGACCAGGAACTATTTTCTGACCTTGTTGCGGCATCTGAACATAATGGAGCCTCGAGATGAACTGAACTCCCTTTAGAAGAAGAACCATAGGAAAAGCAGAGCCCTTGATTTCCTCTCACATCCAATCTTTTTCCGAGCCTGCCAACAAATTTCTCAGGGAAAACAAGCTCACCGGTGAGAAAATTCTGGCTTAAATTCAAGTGACCCAGATTCAGCAAATCCCCAAACTCTGAAGGAACTCCCCCTGTGAGCTTGTTCTTATCAAGAGAGAGTGAGGTGAGTTTCTGTAATGAGGACAAGGATTTGGGTATTGAGCCTGTTAGCCCACACGCAGATAGACAAAGCACCTTTAAATTGTCTAGACTTCCCAGGGAATAAGGCAACGCAGAATTTATAGGGTTGTTGTCTGCTATGAAGTACTCCAACCCTTTCAATCCAACAAGTGTCTCAGGAAAAATCCCAGAAAACATATTGTGACTCAAGTCTAACAATGATAAATTTACTAACTGCCCTATATCTGAAGGGATTCTACCAACAATCTTGTTATAACTTAAATCAATCTTTTGAATCTGCCTAAGACAGCCTATAGAAGAAGGTAACTGCCCTGTGAGGCTGTTGAAACTCAACTCTAGCAGATGAAGGCTCTTCATCTTGCCAATTTCATCTGGAATCTTACCAGTAAGATAATTATAGCTCAAATCCAGTTCTTCCAATCTATCAAGTACCACAATCTCCTTTGGTATCTCACCGTGCAAGCTATTCTGTGACAAACTCAGCACTCTCAAGTTAGAAACTTGTGATAAACTCCAAGGAATCTCTCCAAACAAAGCAGGGTTTGATCTAAGAACCAACTGCTCAAGAGTGGAGAAATTACCAAAGAGTGATGAATTTAGTGACACCCTTGATGTGTGGAAGCAGCCAAAGAGAGAAAGTGATTTGAGATAATGTAGCTTGGTCAAGGATTGTGAGAGGAAGGCATCTGGCTTGCAGATTGGTGAGCCCTGGTCTGGACCTACATGGACCCTTGTGACATGAAGGATTGAGTCGTCTTGTTGGCTCAGCTCACACTGGATGCCGGGCCAGGGTGTGTCTGAGCAAGGGTGTGGGTGCATTTCCTTCCAGTTGGTGTCTGCTAAAAGTCCTCCCATGAACTCAATTAAGGCAGAGATTTCAGAACTGTCCATGGAACCTGCACCATCTGCTGTATTTGGGCTCCCTGACTCTGTTGTGATGATCAGCAGAGAGAAAAGAACCATACACGAAGAGAATGTGAGACTCTTCTCTTTAGAACCCATGAAGAAGACGAAGTTTTGAGGATGCTTGTATTATTCATGACTCACATATAGGGCCACAAATTTTCCCTAAAACCTCAAAATCTGCACTGTTCACTCCTTTCATTTCTTTCCCCTCTCCTATCACTGTTGAGGGAGAGGAAGACAATGATTTCTTTCCTCATCTTGATGACTGCGACACTAAAATTTCATGTTACTGATATTAAAAGCAATATGTCAAATCATAAGACCAGTGCGCCATTTTTAAATGATCATAAAACTAAAAACATTTAGGTTTTCTGCATTAAAAGAACAACTAGCACAATACCCAAGAGTTAGATTTCCAAATATTATAGTAAAATGATGAGGCAACTCTAGCAGGAAGTAACCCTAAGCGTATGCGTAGTAATTCAGTACAAGGCTCTAATGATCACAGAGGCATGCATACAGAGCTCAGAGTTTGCTTAAAGATATTTTGCTTTGCTTATATATTCTTCCAATTAACTGATTCCGTTTATAGAAACAAAGTTTCAGTTCCGATAGACTTGTGATGTGTCTCTGCAACTTTTTTCTTATTCCATCAGAGAAGAAGAGAAGAATTGCAGCAATCCTCGACAATAGGCAAATATTGACAAAAGCTTGAGTTTATTACGGTAAGATCTTGACACGATCGGTTTCAACATACCCGATCTGACCCAATCGGGTTTCACATGAGACCCTATGTGTTGGAGCAGCGGATTGGAGCCATGGGCTCCTGTATGCCCTAAAGCTCAGCCGTGGTTATGGCGGCCACGGGTCATATGAAAGAAAGGCGCTATGCCAACGTAAACGATAGAGAAAGAGAGAGAGAGAGAGAGAGAGAAAGAAGAGAGAGAAAGAGAGAGAGAGAGAGAAAGAAGAGAGGCACAACAGGAACGAAGAGGGAAATGGTAAAGAAGAGAGAAGA
Source organism: Brasenia schreberi (assembly GCA_036023115.1). Taxonomy (NCBI): domain Eukaryota; kingdom Viridiplantae; phylum Streptophyta; class Magnoliopsida; order Nymphaeales; family Cabombaceae; genus Brasenia; species Brasenia schreberi. The sequence goes on from JAYKKT010000052.1 coordinate 5,663,818, forward strand.
GGAACGAGAGGTGGGTATAGAAGAATGACAAAAAAAAAATGAAAGATAAAGGCCCCTAAAAATTGCCTTTCAAGAGGCGAAGGTACAGACTTCACCACATTGATTTTTTATTGTTTTCAAATTCGTTTGAGATTCGATTTCATCATAGTTTTGAACAATTGGATTTTTATTTGAATGTAGAATATTAATATTATATTTTTATCATAATTTATGGATTAAATTGAGGTGATTAAAGGAGAGTTAACACTATTATATTGGGATCCGCATAAAGACGTGAGGTAGGTGGATGTGTTATATTTTCAGTTATATGCTAGAGGTAGTTTTTAATTGCTTTCAGATGATGCATGAGGTTATAAAGTGTTTATTAATACTTATTTAAAAGTATATATGTGATTATAAAATAGTCTTTAAAATGCTTTGATGACTATATGCGTGCATAGCATGAGTGTACTTGTGTGTGAGTAAACCACTTAATGGTCATAGATATATCTTTCATGATGGTATGGGGCGTTGATGAATTATAGATACACGAATCTGTTAGTGTTAGCTCGTTGATTGTCATTGTAGGCGAGTGAAATACTACCAATATCAATCTACTTTTCATGATAGTGTATGACGTTAGTGGATTGTAGGTTGATGTATCGGATAATACTAACTCATAGATGTGTTGAGTTGTGTTGGCTACTTCATTGGTTGAACTGGTTTGCACTTATAGTTGTTAGTAGGCAACACATGTTGGTTACGACATGCCTGAATTGGTGATAAGTAAAACTAGTTAACGAGAGTAAAGAGTTTATGTAAAGTAGAACAGATTTGATATTGATTTGAATGTGTGATGTTGATATGAATATGTTATTTTAATATAATTGAATATATGTGATTGTTGTAGATGGGGATGTGGTTTTGTGGATCATAGAAGATGACCTAATGGATGTTATTGTAGATATGGGATATGACTCTCAAGATATTGTTGTGATTATATGGTTGAATGTATGACTCTATTAGTGGGGTATTTTGATACTTTTGCCCCACAAACCTAAGGGGCTGGACTTAGTAGGCCATTTTGCGACACCAGTATCCTAGGCACGACACCCCGAGAGATCACATTCATCTACGAGTACTATGTGGTACTAAGTTTTTATTTTAAATATTTTTAGGATATAGTTATCAGAGATGCTTAGTACATGAGATGTTGAAGCAAGACTTTGTATTTCACTGCTAGATGGTAGGAGTTGATAGACTCATTTTAGTTTTGAATTTCTTTGTGTTCTACTATTGCCTTTTGGATCTTAAACTGTATATTAATAAATGTACTTTTGATGCGTCTTTTATTGTATGGGTTATGCCGCCTTTATATTTGTTAACGGTTCACGGGTATCAACCACGTAACATGGACGGGCCCTATGTCATGCTGGTCGATACTTCTGGGACGTTACAATTACATACCTATGGACCCTAAGTTGGGTTATTGCATTCAATCGACTATTTTCTTTGTGTCATCTAAAAGACCCCCCTTAATTTTAAAATAATACCTTCGTCGTTTTCACTCTACACGGTTCATCTTGGCTGATCAGGACGGTATTTCTAATTTAAATCAACCACTAATCCAAAAATTAACCGTCATCAAAACTTGTTTTGAACATAATGAAATGTTAATTGGCTTTACAATTCTGACACGAATATCTGATATCCAATCTGACTATGAAGCCCATTAGTCGGATCAGTATCCAAAACCATATCCAATATTCAGCCGATTCAGGTTTTGCATCTCCTTTGATATCTGGATCTGCTTTTGTGCATCTTCCTAGACAAAATCTTTCAGGCTTTCTTATCTGACTGGTTCTATTAGTGAACCATCTAACTCAATCTGATCCAACTCCTTAATCTTAACCTAGACATGACCGATTGAAACTGGTCCAGTGGTTCCAACCGGAACACCTCGAATGAGTCCGAGGAGTCCTCCTCCTGTAGCTCGCCCTTGTCCATCAAGGACTCAATAGACGAGCCTGACAGATATCGGTCACACAGGCAAGTGACGGGTCCAGACCCAATATAAACCTCTCGTGTCGTGGGTTCGCCACCAAATCTTACCCCGTAACGAGACCCCGTCCCAATGTCTCAAATCATCACCTCAATGCAGCCAACGGCGTCTTCCAGAAGAACCGAGCTCGAAACACATCTATAGACAACTCCAGAACTTTGAATCGTTCTCTTCAAGCTCATTTTGTTTATGACAAATGATCAGTTTCCCGACCTGACCCAATAGGAAAATCTCAATTCTTCGGACTTTCGCCACAATCTGGAGGCCAAATTATGTGATTGAGGAGGGTTCCTTCTCTTTCCCCTTCTCCAAAGCCCAAACTTTGGATCTGGAAACAAACTGACCCCCACCAGTCTAGTTCCGTCGATTTCAGGTTTGGTTTCAATACGGTGTCATTTATGTTTGATCGGAAAATTAATGAAACAAAGGTTAGAAACTAAAAGAACAAAAAAGGTGACTTGGATCCGAAACCGAGACACAGATTTTGGTTCATCTTTGGTACCAGTTTCAGGTCGGTCTGGGTCCTGTTCGACCTACCAGTTGGGTCCAACCAACCCACCTCCAGCTACAGGCTGCAACACGAGGACTTCCTTGGAAATCACCCAACATAGTACAATTCTCTCGTTTAAGTTCCACTTCAACTTAGATCTTAGCTCTATATGGATCTAGTTCTCAGTATCGAAAAGATCAAAATCCGGATTCTGTAAGATCCCAAAAGTTTGCCTCAAATAACTTACCACTGCACATCTTCCAGCTTGCTGCCTCTTTATTTCCATGTTCTGATAGAAGCTTATTGCCACTTATCAATTATCATGAAATTCCCTTTTTCTAGAAAATCCAAGCAGTAAAGATAAAACAAAGACAGGGAAATCTGGAAAAGTAACTGTTTCTTGATAATTTAAAGAAAAATTGGGACTCTAAGTGGGGAGCAAGATGGCAGCCACCATCTTGCAGTGGGACATCTTTGCACTTCTACGCAAACACGATCAAGTCTTCAAGTTCGAGGATGTATGCAAGTTGGAACTTTATGTCCAATTTTTCCTTTCGCCTGTTAACGTCATGGCTGCAAAACACATGCTTTTTGACTGCCAGACACATGTTCATTTATTAAAGCTGTTCGATTCGCTTCTGAAATAGAGCTTTCCACTGCCAAATACGATAATCAAAAGTAAAATATCCACTCGCAAATAAAAAGAGTGTAGCAAGGAATAAAGGAAGATGCAGAGAAAATCAAATACAGATGCATATGATTTATTTAAAATCTTTTGCCTGCCATTTATCATCGATATACTATTCAAGCACACGCTCATATATATATATATATATATATATATATATATATATATATATATATATAGAGAGAGAGAGAGAGAGAGAGAGAGAGAATATTAAATGCATAATATCATTCACGACATCATTTTGTATAAACATTTTTGCAATTCGATATTCAAGATCAATAATAAAGATTGAAATTAAAAATATTATTATGCTTATATACTTTACATTTAATGCACAAGAGCTAGTAGTTTGATTTCTTGATCGACTTATGTTTGTATGTCTTATTTTTTTGATTGATGGATCTGGCAAGAGAAAGCAACCATAGACTTCTAAACGGGTCTGTTGTGTCAATTTTAGATAAAAAAAAACTCGGTCAACTCGAACCTAACATAATGTAAAATTGTGAAAAAATTGAAAAATAAAATAAAAGAACCTAGCCAGTTTGAACAGCTAATTCCAACCCCACAGACATAACATAACAATAGGGGTTCTCGTGTTTGGACACGACTTTCAAGTTCAATTCAAATTGCCTCGGACATGTCTACCTCTAAACAAAGTTGGTTCCGAACCGGTTCAACGATTCCAATCGAACCCGAACCGAGTCCAAAATTAGAACCACTCAAATCGATCACAAAATTTAATCCAAAACTAGGAAGGATTTGATTCGATAAATCATGTCAGAACTAATTTTTAATATTTTTTATCAAAATAAAAACAATAATTTTCGGTTTCAAATGATTTAAAACTTAAAACTAAAATAGAAACCTACGATTCGAAACTAGCACGAAAACCAATCCAATCCCAATTCAGCAAACCCATATCTGTCTGTCTACCCCAATACAGTAAGGCACAGTTAAGGAGAGAATGCAGTATTTATCGAAAATGGCGCCATAAATAAAAATAAAAGATTTAATTTTGTCTTGAGATTTGGAATCCGGTTCAAATGTTTGTGAGCGGGACAGTGAAATTCGAAGCTTGAAAGAGACGCGAACAAGCACGCTGTAGCAACTCGTGCAATGAGTCCATTGTCAGTTATAATAATAATAATAATAATAAGTAATGCAAAATGTATTTCTGTCAGGAGGCATGTTCCTTTCTTCCTTTTCAGGATTCGGGTCGCGTCAAACCTCTCCCCATATTTGCCCACTTCCCACCTATTGAACAAGGTACTCTAAACTATAATTCCTAACTAAAACAATAGAACCTACTAAATTCATACCAAGGTATAGACTGGGTTCTCTCTCTCTCTCTCTCTCTCTCACACACACACACACATAAGTTTCTTCCTAACTAAAACAAATAGAACCTACTAAATTCATACCAAGATATAGATTGGGTGCTCTCTCTCTCATATATATATATATATATATATATATATATATATATATATATATATATATATATATATATATATATATATATATATATATATATATAAAGAGAGTCTAGATTTAGGAAACCATAAAAATAGAAAACCAAAATAACCATCAAGATGGTTCAGTCTTTGACATGAACAATCAAAAGGTAGGATGATGAATTATTTTGATTCTTTATTTTTATAGGTTTCCTAAATCTAAATTCTCTCTTTCTATATATATAAGAGAGAGGTAGTGGTAAATGTTCAAATTGTATTTGTACTCAAATTTTGCTTTATCATTTGATAAAAAACTGAGATGATAAAACAAAAAGTATTCAATGTACATGGTGAACTAAATGTAAAACACAAAAATACAATGATACTTTTAATTCAAATCTATCAAACCATATAATGGTTGAGTAGATAGATGGTGTTTAAGCATTTATCATTATATATATATCCGCCTAAGTGTTTACGTTTTTGACTTGCATATGTTGAGTTGAGGGTTTGCCCTGCCTAGCTGTTATCAATGTTGAATGAAACATATGAGTTTCATTAGTCAGCTGATACTCGAAATAAAATGTCAGCATGACAAAGTTGGATGCCGTTGCCATTGGGAACGGCAATCCAGAGGGGCGACAAAATTTGTGTTTAAGGTCATCTTCATGTCGTGTTACAACGTATTTGTGTCAAAAGCAGGTAAATCCAAATAAGAGTCCAATCTTTCAGTAGCACATGTGATGGACACGGGCAAGCACTTTTCGGTTCATCTTTGTGTTGGGTAAGGTTGCCAGCAATTTCGTACTTTGGCTCACATGTGTGCCTTTATCCCTTACCATGTTGTGTTCATGCGAATAAAGGTTAATCCAAGGAGGACATGATTTTTTTTTCTCCGTGTCACTTTTGATGGATAAAGGTACAGGGTATCCAATCCGTTCATGTCGAGTTTCTGTACCACGACATACACGGGTAGGGATGACAATGGAGCGGGTTGGGACTGGTTTTCACTCCACATACACTCACCTTACATGATAAACTCTTTTATACAACGCGTCTCGTCCCATGGGTCTTGAAGATGAAGTCCTGCGTTCTCCTTTATACAACTCTGACAAATTTATTTTTACAAAAGTTAATATTATATACTTAAAAATTTATATCTAAGTGACGGTAAGGACATGTGGCATGTTTTATGATTTATCATCCCCTAATATACCGGTCAAAATTCCTAAACTATTATCACAATTTATATTCTTCTTTTCCTGTTTTCTTTTTGATAGCAAGGATGAATTATTTTGAAGAGTATTCACGCCTCTTTCTCTTTACTGTTTCTTATATTGTCAACCTAATTAAGGGTTTAAAGATGGAGAACGTCATTGGTCACACAACTCAAAAGTTGTGTTTTGAGTCGCAAAAGAAACAACTCAAAATAATCAAATCACAAGTATAATAGAAAGAGTGTCACACAAATCCCTCCCGTCGGGCCATTTTGTAGAAACACTATTTCATAATCCAGGCAAAACAAGCTGAAAAAATTCATTATCAAGATCGAACAAAAACCATATATCGATGTTTATAAGTTACTCCAGTAGAAATTATTAGAAGTAACCTTTTTTATCATATTATATGTCCGGGCTCTCTTGAGACAAAATATGCACTCTTGTATGTTTAACATGGTTATACTGTTAAAACAGAATTGGCACATCCTTATTTAGCTAAACTCCCTCCTAGTAAGATCCTTAAAGCAAGAAATTATCCAATAATGGAGTTCTTTCAAGCCAAAGAAATCATCATCCCAGTTATATATGGAAAAGCATCGTTAAGGAAAGAGAAATCATAAGGAAGGGCATTAGATGGCATGTTGGTGATGGCAATTCCATTAAAGTCTTCACCTATCCTTGGATACCAGAGAATTAGGACTTCCTACCTTCTCCCCAAGATGAACATTCTAGAGAGATAAGAGTGAAAGAGCTTATTAAAGAAGATGAGCACGCTTGGGATGAAGAGAAACTTGCTATTGCTAAAGGGCAGTGCAACGAGGTACAACTCCTGTTTTAAGGAGGTCGAGTCCAAAGCAAGGGAAGAGCCAAGGGGAGGACGAGAAACGCTGTATTTCAGCTTCCTAAAGGTCAAAGCCGAATTTTTTCTCGGTATAACTGGAGGCCGAAGCGTGTACCCGCCGGGAGTTGAACTCCTCCCATGACGATGACTTCCGACGTGCACTGCCGAAGGGTGAGCTCTCTGGGTAATTCCTAAATTTACATAATTAGGATATTAATGATCCAGCATCCTGTAAATAGATCAACTCAGGCTAGATAGTATGTATATATATACATATATACGTGTGTGTCATTTTATGAGGATCCAGACGTTAGAAGTCATGTTAAACAATACTGATTGGGTGGGTATAATGTCATTAGATGATCAAATCTTTGATCCTTACAAGAAAATTATATTTGATAGAATTTTTTACTTAAATTTTAACTAGAAAATAAAAAAATAGTGAAAAATATATTTGAAGATGTATTTTTAACAACAAAGAATCACTCAAATTCCAGCTAATTTAATTCGGCCCGTATTTGGATATGTTCAGCTCGGATTGCAGAAACTAATGGTTCCGAACATGAACAAGATTTTGAGTTGATAAAAGAGCCATGGACAGCTCATGACAGGCTTACTAGTTCAATTACGATCAAAATGATAAGGATTTGCAAATTCGCCTTCAAAGACACACACACGCAGAGACTTCACTGATTGCGTGTCGAGGCAAATCCCTAGGAAAATAATGAAAAGCCAAGAGACCTCCACCAATAACGCGTTTCCTGTTTTCGTTTCAAAATGTGGATGGCACTTGACGCGGCAACGCCCACTGCGTGGTGGTACGAGAAACTAATGCACATTCCTTTTTGTTTTCCAGGTTGTTTCCGTGTTGTTATCGACCTGTTTCTGACACGAACACAGAATGGCACGACCCTGAAAATGTCAGCACTTGCGTTGTGACACCCAATAACCCAAGGGTCAAAAGCAGTAGAGGCATCATTATCGTGCCTCACGGCTTTTGTTGCTATTGGGCGAAGGAATCACGTCCTCTTCTCTTTCCCTGCTCTAAAAAGTGATTAACCGACAAAAGGTCCACAATTCTGCGTCTCACTTTTTTGGACGCCACAGTCAATCCTCAAAGAGAAGCTCCTTCGATGTGCTCCCCATGCATCAAATTTTACAGCCATGAAGAATCAGAAAACAAAAACTCCTAAAAGTAATAAGATAATAAAGAAAACCATTTTCAAGTGCTCCACAAGTAGGCTTTCCCAGCTGACCATATAATCATAATATGTTCCATGAAATTAAATTCCTGATGACAAAAGATACAAATACATCAAAATAGAGCTCAAAGAGCAAGAGCTCACGTGGCCATAAATCCGATACCCGGTTGTGGGTGCATCTGGTTTCGGACTCCATAAATTGTAACAAAAGGGCATTCCATAACGGAAAACCTAAACTCAATTGAGGAATAAAATTGAATCTGATTATTCCCTTTCCGGCCTTCTGCTTCGGCCAGGCATGAAGGTCCTATGCTCTTGAATACGGGAGTGTCCCTGCAAGATCCGATATCTAAGGTGATTAACATTGCGAAAGCAAGCTGGTGATGAAAAATAAGTATAACAACGCCTTGACGTTCAGTATATCAGTACTTCTGCTTCCTTCTTTCATTTCCAATTTCCCATCGTCAAGAAAAAAGGAATATGAGCCACACTGACAAAGTTCAGCTGCCTAATACACAGAATTACTTAGATGCATAAAAAAGTCATTATTTTGCAATAAGTATAGGTGATTGTATGCATACAAAGAGTCTGGAGGACTGTGAAGGCCCACTGTCTCTCTCAACCCATTAAGAGTGATAATAGGCTCGCATGAGAGAACAATTTAACTGTATGCAAATCGAGAATATTCGCTGGAGAATGTAGGCCATCTTTATCTCTCTCCTGCACAAGATTTAAAAAGGTCGATGTGTGTGTGTGTGTGAGAGAGAGAGAGAGAGAGATGAGGTCTACACCATCATATGCAAACATTTAAATGCGAATAGACAGTAAGTTCAGGGTAATTACAGCAAACATAGTGTGGATGCACCATACCCTCCACTGCAACATATGAATGTACTCAGATCTTGTTTGGGAACACAATAAATGATTCTACCCTTGTTTAAGATCATAATATATGAGTCTACCCTTTATCTTGGGGGTAGAGGAGGCTCACACAAGATTTCAGGTTGGTCTGAAGTGGTGAGCACTGGTAAGACATGATGTTTCCTCATGAAGAAAAATGCTCTTTTAGTGAGCAGCCACAATGATGCCTCTTTCAATAAGGAACTTGTATTAGGACTTTCTTCTCTACATTCATAACAGTCTAACTGCACCCATACTTCTTAAAACAATTTTCGATTTAAGATTGCTTAACAGAATTACTTAAACTAAGAAGTAACAATTTGCAGAATTCGCATGTGAAGCCTAGTTTGCAAGGGTGTTGTTTGTCCCAAGATATTCTTTTGCAAGTAGTTTCAATTTCAAGTTCCTATAAAAAGCTTACGAATCTGTAAAAGAAAAACGCTACCTCCCGGTAGCAGAATAAACATTGCCAACTGAAGAGGGAGCGCCTAAATGAACGTGATGCTTAGCCCTCCAGCTTTATCCTTTTTCAATGTTGTAGTAATGTTCGGAGAATTATTAGGTCTCTTTGAAGAACTACATTAACCTCTCATGCCAGACCGAACAATCGAACATATTAGTATCCCTTCTATGAACTTAGAACGCCTACTATACATACATGCACACCACATACTTAATTTCTTCTACCACCTCCCATCCTTTGGGGCTCTAAATTGGATGCTCCAAAAAGAAACACTTTTGCTATTGATCATGTAGCCTTTGTTTTGAATTCAAGACACGTCATGCAGTTCAACTTGAGGTTTAGCCAACACTATTATGAACGGAAACCAACACCAATATGAAAAGTTTTAGCCAACTAAAACTGGGAGAGTATGAGACCTTAACTTGTTCAATCCAACGTCCACAAGAATATGAAAAGCGATATTAGTGATTCACTAATAAAGTTATGTTTCCACAGTTCTCCACAAATTGGAACCCTGCCCCTCTCACGAATATTGTGAAGAAAATCTTGCAACACTTACCAAGATATTTATCTAACAACGATGGATGGTACAAAGAAAAATCTCTCAAATAATTGTTATTAAATTGAAAAACTGGTCCTCCTAGTTACATTATGGATCTTCTTCAATCAACATAATCGCCACCCGTGATTTTGGCACTCGAGTTTGGTACACTCAAGTATACATAAGTACATTTTAGATGTCTAAACCCAATATACATACATACATATATATATATATATATATATAGAGAGAGAGAGAGAAAAGGTGGAAGGGCAAACTATTCATATTCAAGCTTAATCATAAGGGGTATGATTAAGATTGAAAAGCAAAAAGTAAAAAAGAAATGTGGGATAATTAGATATCTTGCAAAACTATATATACTTTTCACTTTTGATTTCCAATCTCAATCGCTCATGACGTTTGACCATTGAGATTGATCTCAATGGAGTTTGCATATATATATATATATATATATATATATATATATATATATATATATATATATATATATATATATATATATATATATATATATATATATATATATATATATATATATATATAGAGAGAGAGAGAGAGAGAGAGAGAGAGAGAGACCGGTATATTCTAATACCCTTAAGTGTTAGCAAATCCAAACAAATCCCAATATCTTTACGATGGATGGTTGAGATTTGAAATTAAAAAAATAAAATTGCTCATGTGAATAAAGTGTACCTATAAAAAGTACACATATACTTCTTATTTTATAGATTTAAATCTCAACCATCAATCACCAAAGATTGATGATTAAGATTTACTAGCACCTAAGGGTGATAACATAATCTCAATCATCCATCTTTGGTGATGAATGGTTGAGATTTGAAATTTAAAAAAAAAGAAAGAAATTAACTAGTTAACTGGTTGACTCTTCAACCAAAAAAAAATTAACTGTTCAGTAAAAACTTATTTTTTGCTATTCTATGACATTCTACTTTTTACATTTTAAATCTAAACTATTGATCTCTTTTGATCGAATTAGTTGGAAGTGTTCACATAGATTTGCATACATCCACCTCTCTCACTCCCTCTCTCTCTCTTTATATATAAAGATTCTCGTGCCAAATTTAGTAAAATGTGTACATGAGAGACAGACACAGGGCCACCGCATTTACGTGGCACATTATGTGTTCTCTCTCTATATCTCACCACGAATCTTGCTCAATTTGCACTCTTAAATAGCATTGGCTACACGAATTCTTAGATATCATCATGTGTCGTACTTGCATCTAATACAAGAAAATTTAAGATGCTTTATCATTTACTTCCAATACTTTTAATGTCTCTCTTACCTCTTTTAAGTATTTGCCATTTAATTTTGCATACGTATTCATTAGAGCTTCATTAGGACACCTCTCTAAATGTTCAAACTATCATAAGGTCCTTTATTTTATTTTTAGTCAGTGACAAACCAATTTTATTAGTGGAACACCAGCTCTTTTCCAATAATCTCATTATGAATGCAAGGTTCTCTTGGGTGGTAATACATCCACCTCAAGTATTCGACATTTAATCTCCATGCTTGTTAAGAACATCTTCTGTAATCTCGATGATTGCCCAACAGGCGTCACCATAAAACATTGACCATTGCTTTATAATGTTTACTTAATTCTAAGTGGTACCCTCTTATACTTTTCATTTTAGTTTACTTGTATTAAGCTGATTTGGACATTTAGGGAGGTGGCAAATGGACCTTTGATAAGAAGGCATGAAAAATTAAGTTGTAAACACTTCAAAAGAGGTAGAGGAAGGACTCAAAAGTTTTTGAAGGGAACATTAAAACATCTTACTTTTTGAGAGCTAAATGCTAGTATCATACAAAGTCGATCTAAGTGAAAAGAAGAAACAGGTGTGTTGACCCCACTCACTAGGGGGAAGGCTAGCTTTTAGTTGGTTTTGGTGGACATAATTTCTGTCTAATACATCCATCAATGCTCTCAAATCACAAAGCTGTAGCATTTAGAATTATCTTTTTATGGGGATGCACTATTTTCCAGCTTAACTTTTGTATCATTTTCATCTACAAAATATTGAATTAACATTTTATAAAATCCTTGTTCCAGCAGTCCAAAACTCTTCGCCTCCAAGATTTCTCTCTAGAATTGGTCTATCCAGTAATTGTTTTTCTTAGTTAAAATAGGAGCTTGCACCTCACTGTAATATAATATTAAGACCAAAGGGATCAATAATCATCTCATAAGTGCAGATACATCCAATTGTCTGTCATACATATCCTTTGTAAGGTTTGTTTAGGTGAGATGTGCTTTTTGATTCTCAAGGTTCTTCAAGGAATATATCTTAATACAGTAGTATATTAGCCTTCTCAAATCAATAGAAAACAATGTGTCGGTTCTTCTTCTTTTTAGTGCTAAAGTATTTCATTAGACATCTCAATAAGTGGATAGCTTGAATAGTATATTTTATGGGTATCTTGGTACTCCATGTTTCTTATACTTAGCATTCTTTCAATAATTCTTACCATGTTGTCTCATGGTGTAACTGATTACCTTAATACCCATTATAAGTGGCACAGCTTGGGAATGAGGATCCCATTCATACGTTTAGTTTGGCGGAAAGGAAAGCCAAAACATTTATGCACTAGAATTGTTGCACCAAGTTCTTCCTTCAACCAAGTCACTGAAGTGAAGGAGAGTAAATCAATGGAGTGAACTAGTGCACTCATTAGGCCGAAATAAGAAAAGTATGCACAAAAGAGTTGTCACACCAGCAAAAGCAATTCTTTTAAGGTAATGAAATAGGCTATTTATCCTAGAAAACAAGTCCAAACATTGGAGAGAACTTGTAATAATTGCTGACAGATGGCGGTGGATAGTTTGCAGGCAATTGCCAAGTTTCTACTTTCTAACTAATAGCTAAATTCTTAAAGGTGGTGTTCAAAGCATCAAAGATAGCCCCAATCATCACTTCTTTGATCCATATTCTTTGTGTTTGACGCAGTTTAATCGCTCAAGGCTTTTAATATATTGTGCACTATGGAACTGTAGCCATGATTACTTAATTTATACAAATTATTTCTTCTACAACAACAATTAAACCTTTTCTCATAGTAGATGGGTCGGCTACATGGATTCTTTGCTTCTATAGTGCTCGATCATGTTAACAGTTAACTCAATACAAGCCAGATCATTCTTTATTGTTTCCTTTCAATACTTTTTACTTTTGTGGTTTCCTCTTCCTCTTCTCCCTGATAAAATTCACATGCATCCTACAACTTTACAAGAGCCTGCGGCAATCAATTTTATTTTATACTACTATTTTCAAAAGCCTTAGACTTATATATCTTGGTATACGAACCTCTAAAAAAACTGAATACTTCAATTTCATGATCATTTATCATCACTGTCATCAGAACTTTCGGTTATCATATTCGTTTTTTTTTTTTACCTGCATAGCTACTTTAGCTAGAGTTTGCTATAAAAACTATCAACCATGACCTAGTAAGGAGGTTGGTTTAAGAGTCCGTGTCTTTCAAAAAATACAGTACCTACTAGGACAATTCTCTGAATCATGGTTATCAATCGGGTTCTTTTGCTGAATACCGTACCATTATTGACCACAAAACTTATAAGAGCCCTAACGTGGTGCAGGGGACTAGCAAATTCATAACTCGCTGAGCAATGGCCCACCACGTCACGGAGATGGCATGAACGAACATGATTTCATAAAAGGACGAAACTCTGACATAAGATATTTGGCATTCTATATGCCGAATTATGGTCATGGTTTTTTATGATCGAAGATAGAAGCACATAAAATGTATTATCTAATGTATGATCATTAACTCGCCAAAGAAATGTGCTTGGCTAGGCCCTGATGCCGTAGAAAACTATATATCCTTAGAAGGGAAATCAAACTGCAACGATGAAGTCATGCAAATTATACTTCTCTGTGCCCATTTCACATTCGTAGGTCCCACTTGCAAGCTGAATTATCTGATCAGTCTCTTAAGGAATCTCACAAAACCCTCGCGAGTCGTGAGCACCGTGCCTATGCAATTCGTCCTCACTAGACCCTTTCATGGCTCGAGCACACCCGGATCTGGTCCGGATATGCTTCGCTTCTTTGGAGACGGGAAAACCCAGCTCGAAACAAGAATAATTAGATTCTTCTTCATCGATCGAGCCAATAGGCTACATGCTATCTTTATTGCTGCACTTTCCGTGCACCATACCACGCGGAATCAGCTTTAGGAAACGTTCACTCGATCCATCAATCGATCAAGTGCTACAGCCATCAATGATGCAAGCAGTTTTTTAGCATGGCAAAAGGAACAACACGAAAGATAGACATGAAAAGAACAAGATCGACAAGTTTACCGAGCGCACCAGTCTTGTACTTATAATTCGTCTTGTACTTAGGCATGCAACAATAAACAATAATTTCCAAAAAAGAAAGAACCATAAATAATAACTGCAATAATAATTAATGCTGCAGCAACGCCAAAAAGATTAACAACTAGAATCTAAAGTTACCATTCACTGTCTGCCTCGTGGACCAATCAGTCAAAACAAAAGACGAGTGAAAATGGTGTACCTGAGAAGGAAATTTTGGAGCGTCACCCACTCAACAGCGCACCATCAGTTCTTCCCCTTGCCCTTGAGGTCCGACTGCCTGCACCTGTCATTGTAACAAAGTTGAAGGCGTGGATCGAACCCAATTGGGAACTGTCCCTCAGCTGACTGCGCTGCCCCAATGAAAAATGGCATTCCCCCAGGAGTGGCGCTCTCGCTAGCGGCAATGGAAGAAGAGAACTTCTGTAGGTGGTGGTGAGGCAACAATGCAGATGGATTGGACTGAAGGGTCTCCCTATTGGAGTCCGCAGAAAAGCTGGACGTGGAGAAATCGAGACTATAATCGTTCAAGTTTGTCGCGACAGGGCCGTGGTGGTCTTGCGAGACCGCAAACTGCTGAAGCTCCGGATGATCCCCGAAGGCCAAGCTATTCAACGGAACTATGTTCATAAGCCGCGCTGGGTTCGCAAATTGCCCAAACTCCATCGCATTTGTCTTGCTTGTGGATGCCTGGCCGGGAGGGAAAATGGCCGAGATGGCATTCGAGGAGAAATAGTCAAGGTTCTGAAGCGGAGGCTCGAGCTTCTTCACAACATTGGATAACTTGCCGGGAGCCTTGTAAACAAAACCCGAGTTATGGTTCTGTTGGTTGTGGCAGTCCATGAGGAGCTCAGCGAAGGAAGAAGACGAGCTATGCGTTTGATGGTACGGATGGTTTGTCTCTGACGGTTTGTCTTTCTCAGTAACGACCTTCTTCTCCTTTGTTCTGTCCCTCGCTTGCTCCCTGGCCTTGACGCCAGTCTCAGAGCGTGAAAGGGATAAAAGTGAGGCTCTGCTTGTCTCAGAGGTGCTGCTGCAGGCTGACCGGGTCAGGGTTGTGGAAACAGAAAGGGGAGGGTTCGGTTCCAGCAAGGAGGCGTTGTTGGGGAACGTGCCGTCAAGGGAAGGGAGCTCAGAGATGAAGTCTGCCGTAGCTTTTATGAGCCAGTCGACAGCCTTACTGGGCTGATCATAGCCCAGCCTATCCTGCAGGTCGTAGAATTGAATAGCCGTGGACACCGAGAGACGGACCCTCCGGTCACGGAGACCCTTAGCTGTTAGAACCTTGCTGTGGCGGTCTTTGCCCCCTGACTCCCTCGAAACCCTAAAAATCCTCGACTCTTGTTGCTGCTTCATCTGCCACGACGAGGACGAACTTTTCATTCCCCCGATTCCTGCCACATCGTCCTCGTCCTCACACTTGGCTTGCTTTCGCAATTTGCCAACGTGGACCTTCGTGTGGTTTCTTGAGCGTTTGGCTCCCGGCGAGGATGTCTCGTCCAAATTCATGCCGCTCTCATCACTCCCGCAGACTTCCTCTCTCGCTCTCTTTTTTTTGTTCTCTTGTTTTCCTCTTTTCGTGGTCTTCTTTTTCCTTCTGAGAGCTGCGAGACAAACCTTTGGAACTGAAAATGGAGAGCAAAGTAACATTCTCGATTATTAGTTTCTTCGCTGAAGAGAAGAACCGAACAAAAGCTAGATGTCTTTTTTGGTTCTCCTAGTTAAAAAGAATAGCTGGTGAAATATTTGGGTTTCTGTTGTGTTCGCGTGAATAATTCAATGTCAGGCGATAAATAATAGAAAATCATTGAGAATCCCTCAGATTCCTGCTTCTGCTTCAGATCTACGATTGTTTAGTAGGAATTAAGCCATTTCAAGTGAAGGCATCGAGATAAAGGAGGATGAACGAGAAAAAAAGAGGACCTCAAACCCTAGAGTGTTCCTATCACTATAACTCTCCGACATGGACCTCTTTAAATAAAAAATTAGTTACTCTCAGAAAAAGAATAAGAAGATCTGCTTCCTGGCCGAAGGAAAAAAAGAACTATGACAAGAGACTATTTCGTGAAAACAACTTCCTTAAGATGACGGATCTTGCTTAACCTTTACTCTTAAAAGTCCGTAATTTTATGAAAAAAGAAACCTAAAAACTTTTCAAACTAACGGGATTGATCCACATTAGAGATCTAGCTGTCCAAGCTTTCTTCCTACTCAGAAACTGCAAAGTATAACCTTCAATCGCGGAATGCACTCTCGGATTCCGGTTTCGAACTCATCTCTGGCGAAATCTCCCCCAAGGAGTGAAGATGAAAAGCGGCAAACACACTCTTTAGTTCTCACCTTTCGTCTAACTGCTCGGGTTCCTCCTCTCCTTTGAATCAACCACGAACTCTCAAACCATAAGAAACCATTTAACCTCTTTCCTCTCTTTATATCATGTGCAAAGAATGAAATGAGCGTAGAACGCCCCGCTCATCGCTTTCTTCTCGTCTTCCAAATCGTTCAGAAAATCAAGTACGAGAAAAAAGATGAAAAGAGCAGATTAAGACACTCTCCTATATTTGAGCCGCATTTACAAGTCTCCGTCCTCCTCTCTTCTTCTTCGTTGGTCAAAAGCTGATACAATTATTGCAATTGAACGATCACGAAATTCAACAAAGGATCAAAATATTCTCTGGCAGATCTCAGCAAGAAGCCCATTCTCCAATGCTCTCCCTCTTTCTCTCCCCGAGCAAGCAGTCGCTACCGACCTTATCGGGAAGACAGACAGTGCGTCGTTGGGCCACTTAAAGTAAATCTGTCGTTGGCTAAATACCCACTATCCTTCTGTAATTTACATTTTCGCCACCATCTGCTGTTACGAAAGTGACCATCTCGACCCGTTTGCTTCCTCGATGCGGAAAAGAGTGCGCAACTTAGGAAAAGACATTAATACCCCTTTGATTTTTCAGGAGACTCCTGCTTTAATGAAAATACAGACTCAGCACCATTGAGTGGTTAGGGATCGGTTTATAAGTTGAAGGTGATGAGTTCGAAACCAAGGGTGTGCATATGGATTCGCCTCCCATTATAACACAAAACAAAATACCCTCTCATTGCTTCAACGCTGAATGAGTGCTATGGGAGATCATGATTTGCAATGTTTCGCACTCAGAGTGTTAGCTCAATAGCACGGTGCTATAGTGTTGTTGTTGCTGGTGAGAAGTTTATAGGCTTCGACCCTCTCTTGTACAACAACAACAACTAAGCCTTTTCCTATACTTCGACCCTCTCTTGTAATAAAAAAAAAAGTATGTTGCTCGTAGTATGTCCATGATGGTCGAAAGTAATAAGGCGCTAGATCATGGCCCTTAAATCATGTAATCTAGCTTTCACTTTTTCTTGTTTTGAGAACCTAGCTTTCATTAGCAAAACTGGAAAAGCTATAGTGAGCAGGCTGATATAGCCTTCGCCCAAATTTCAACATAACCCCTCAAGTCTCAGACTTTATATTTGAGATGCATCTAACTTCTAAAATTTCAAAGTTTGCAATGGCCAAGCTCATCTTGTTTTCTCAGGAAAACTTTTGCTACTTCTTTGGGCTCAAGCAGCACTCATGCTAGTCTTTTCTTAGAGAAAGGTAACAAAGTGTTTGAAGATCCTTTGAATCAATCGGTATGTCTTGATGCGAAATCCAATTGATACGGCGAGCAGTGACGGATCTAGAATGTTTTGGGGGTGAGATAGATTTGTATTTTACGTGTACAAAACACTTATATTTTTTCATATATAGTAATGGACCCAAGAATTTTTAAATTTCTCATCCTAAAGTGAGTCCACTACTAACAACGAGGAAAAACATATAGGGCAAAAAGAGTAAACGATCTCGAAATGGAGATGTTTACAGATTGAATTCAATTGTATCGCCGCTTACAAAATCAAATGAAATCGGATTTTGCTTAATCAGGTTTACCATATAACAAGGGTGTTCACTAAGTTGGAACGAGATAATTTAACTAAAGTAGTACAGTGTTTGATGAAGCCAAAGTTAACAAAATGAGTTGCCTTTGCAGGTCCTAACGGGCTCTAATGAGTCTGTCATAAATGTGCGTCAAAACGCTCCGCGTGCACCTTCTACACAACCTTATCAACCTGCTCCTCCACCCTCGTGCAAGTCTCTCTCTCTCTCTCTCTCTCTCTCTCTCTCTCTCTCTCTCTCTCTCTCTCTCTCTCTCTATATATATATATATATATATATATATATGATGAAGGGAGAAGCAAGATGTATGCCCTAGGTATTGAACTCGTGACCTCAAACCCCTAGCCAGGTGACCTACAGCTCGTCGTGCCACATTTGGTTACATCACCAACTTCCTTTTGTTAGTCTTTCTTTGAATTGTTCATTTGCACAAATCTGCAAAAGGCTTTTGAGTTAGTCTACCATATGCTAACATATTTAGATGTTATCATATTCAAACATTTAAATAATAAATTTAAATTTAAAAGTACAAATCTACACATGTAAATAAAGTACACCTAGAAAATACATTCTTTTTGAATTCGAAAATCAACCCTCATGTTTGAAGTTGGATGGTTAAGATTTGTTTTAAACAAATATATATCAATCTCTCTCTCTCTCTCTCTCTCTCTCTCTCTCTCTCTCTCTCTCTCTCTCTCTCTCTCTATATATATATATATATATATATATATATATATATATATATATATATATATATATGAAAAAACGGATCTTGCTCCCTCATGTCTACTCATTATTTTTTTCGGTGCCACGAGTGTACTTTAAAAAAAAATTTAAAAATTTGGAAAAATATGAAAGATATTGTTATTATACTTATGTTATTTAAAAATAATGATCAGACATGAGTGAGTAGTATCAGTGATAGGTTAGACCAGTCACTCATATATATATATATACTTTGGTGCATATTCTAGCACCAGTGATAGCATATAGTAGCTCTACTTGTGCCAGCTATCGTAGTGGTGGTGAAGTGTTGTGTTTTTAACCCGCCGAACCAGCTCGAACTAGATCAGGCAAGGGTCCATATGGGCTTGGGGCACCGGTGGTTTAGACCCAAAAAGAAAAATAATGAGGGTCCACAGCATTCATTGGAAATGCAGGTGGCGATGTACTTCTGGGTGTGTCGTTTCGTGTTCATGTCCATAATGAAGAAAACCGTAACACAACCTATTCTTTTGCATTGCTCTGTGCTTTTCAACACAGACTTCCTAGGTCACGTTCATGTCGAGTTTTTACGTTGTGTATCACGTTGCCAGAAACTTTTATGCTTCATATCTTGTCAAAACGGGTCAATCTGAGCACACCAACATGAAATTCGGGTTACGTACCCGAAAACCAAACCTTGACTAAATGAGTATGGTTTCGTCAGCTTGGCTGACGTGGCATGATACGGCCAACCATGCATTGCCACGTGGCAATGTGTATTCCACTAAATTTGGGTTTGGGATTGTACCATCCTCAGATCCCATCTCAATAAAGGTATGCAAAAAGAATACCTAGAATATCTCAATTCACATATTTCTACATAATTTCTGTATGAAGCATTTCCCAGTTTATCCTGAATTTCACGGTATGCTCAAAATGGGGATAAAGATGATAATCTTTGAAAGTGCACCAAGCATTTTTAGGTCTTGTTGTTAGTACCTTCCATGGAAGATCCCAAGTATACAAGCCTCAAAGATATTATCCCATTGTTCCCAACCAAATATGGCGACGGCAATGGTTTGGATTTGACCAACTTAACGTTATGGAGGTGTTTTTACGAGGCTTGGGATTATGAATCTAGAAATACCATTCTAGTTTCCGTTATAATCAAATGCATGCCTTCCTACGCAGTAAAAAGTGGGATCATATGACCTTGCTTTTTAACCGGTTATGAGGCCCATCAACAGGCCCACCCCATGGGTGGCCTGCTTCCAGATCTGTGGTCTCAGCCTTGCAATCAAACACCCTCTCAAGGGCAAACTTGTCAAGTAGGCTGCATCTGCTTACCTTAGATCACCATGTTAATTTGGTGTATTTGCTGTTGATTTTTTTTATGCTTGTGTATACATATTTATTTGGCCAATCATTCAAGTTTTCATGCTTTCCAACAGGGGGGAGAGGGAATAGTAGGCTGAGGTTAGACAGATCCTTACCAGATTTGGACACTGTTGGTATTGAACTCGGGACCTTCAATATGAAGGTTCTGAATTTCCTTTTGGTTGGCAAGGCAGGGTTAGCATGTGCACATCCCGGACATCAAACTCTTGGTCCAACTTGAACCTTTTTTTGTTGATCCCCTGGACCGAAAAGTCAAGCAATGCCTTTTGTAGAAGCAGAGATTTTTGTGGTAAATTTGTTTAGGAAGCAGAATCAAGTGAATGATATTTTTGTGCCTTCAATTAATGTCGAAAGGTCGCACGCAATTAGATTTGATCATCTACATTGCATTGAAGAGATAAGATAAACAGGTGCAAAAATGGGTCTTGAAAGAGGGATTTCGTATGATAATCAGAGTACTGCTCTGTGATAGGCTTGCATCCTCATTATCTTTCATCTCATCAATGTCTAAGTTCAGTCACTAAGCCATTAAATCTTCTTTGCTTTCCATTTCACAATTTCCAGAGTGTCAACACAAAAAGAGGCTTGGTGGTGGACTGAAGTAGTGCAAAATAAAAAAAGGCAAAGAGTTCATATTACAAATTACATTATGCTAAGAAAACTAGTGAAACTTTAGAGGCTTATAAGAAAGCAAAGAAGGAAGTGGAAAAGGCTTTCAGTGAAGTAAAAGCTAAAATTTGGGAGGATTTATATAAAAAAACTAACTCAAAAGAAGGTGAAAGAGATATTTTTAGGATAGCTAAGGCTAAATATAAGAAAATTAAAGATCTTAATTTTGTTAGATGCATCAAAGATGAGGATAAAAAAACTCTATTGAAAAATGATGATATAAGAAATAGATGGGAAAACTATTTTTATAAGCTTTTTAATGAAAATAAAGATGTTAGTATTAGCTTAGGAGAGTTAATTAAATAAGAAAAGTATATAAACCACAATTTCTACCGACGTATTCAAAAGAATGAAGTTAAAAAGGCTCTTAAACATATGAAGGGTGGTAAATCGATAGGACCACACAATATTTCTATAGAAGTTTGGAAAATACTAGGAGAAATAGGAATCACTTGGCTCACAAGACTATTTAATGAAATATGGAGAAAGCAAAAAATACCCAAGAAATGGAGAGCGAGTACACTTATACTCATATATAAGAACAAGGGAGACATTCAGAATTGTGCGAATTATCGAGGTATCAAGTTAATGAGCCATACTATGAAATTGTGGGAAAGAATTATCGAACATAGGTTAAGACAAGTATCAAGTACAACAAAAAACCAATTTGGATTCATGCCAGGCAGATCTACTGTTGAAGCAATTCACCTTTTGAGACGTCTTATGAAACATTTTAGAGCAAAAAAAAAAGGCCTTCACATGATATTTATTGATCTAGAAAAAGCTTACGATAGGGTATCGAGGGAGGTTTTTTGGAGAACCTTGGAAAAAAAAGGTATCCTATTGACATACATTAACCTTATAAGAGACATGTATGATGGTGCAAAAACATGTGTGAGGACTCATGAAGGAATCATAGACTTCTTTGAAGTTAATATTGGGTTACATCAAGGATCAACTTTAAGTCCATACTTATTTATAATGGTGATTGATAAGTTAACAAAACATATTCAAGATGAAGTACCTTGGTGTATATTATTTGCAAATAACATTGTATTAGTGGACGTGTCTAAGAAAAAATTTAATAGAAAATTGGAACTATGGAGAGAAACATTAGAAAGCAAATGCCTCCGACTTAGTAGAACAAAGACAGAATATATGGAATGTAAGTTTGATCATTTGGTTACTTCAGAGGACATAGAAATTAAAATTGGCAGACATCGCATCCCCCAAAAGAAAAGTTTTAAATACCTTGGGACAATTTTTCAAAGTGATAAAAGAATTGATGTTACTCATAGAATTAATGTTGGTTAGTTAAAATGGAGAGGAACATCATGTATTCTTTGTGATAAGAATATACCATTAAAGTTAAAAGGTAAATATTATAGAGCAGCAATTAAACCTGTCATGTTTTATGGTTTTGAGTGTTGGGCAGTTAACTATAACATGTACAAAAGATGTCTGTGACAGAAATGAAGATGTTGAGATAGATGAGTGGTCATACAAGAAAAGACTGTATACATAATGTGGTTATTAAAAACAAATTAGAAGTGATACCAATAGAGAATCAAATGAGAGAATATCGTTTAAGATGGTTTGGACATATAGAAAGAAGATCGGAAGAAGAACTAAATTTGGAAAGTATTAAAAGAGGTAGAGGATGACAACAAAAGTGTTGGAAAGAAACAATAAAGAATGATCTACCTTATTGTGAGTTAAGTGTTAACATGGCATATGATAGAGCTATGAGGAAACAAAAAATCCATGTAGCTGACCCCGTCTAGTATGGGAAAAGGCTTAGTTGTTGTTGTTGTTATAGTATTCTAACTATAGTAAGCAAGTCTTACAACCTAATCCAAATGTATGATCACAGTCACGAGAAATCGAACGGTAGGATGCCTTCAATATAATCATCATTTCACCAAGATCTTTTTCTTTTTTTCTTCGGTTGCAACGGCGAGTCCCAATCCAGGTGTTCACGCCCTAGGCGTGGAAATCACAACCAGCATCTTGTGAGTCAAGTGCCCTGCCTGGTGAGCCAACTCTGCCTGTCCGTTACCATTCTTACTATCTCAATCCATGATGAGCCATTGATAAAATTCAATCTTTATAGGAGCCGATCTTCGCGATATGAGCGATTCAAACTCATGCATTTCATAGTACAAATCATATCAACCATATCGTAGCAGCTGTGCTGTTACTCAATCATTCAGCAAGCACAACTTGGAGACCAATCATATACTACGATTCTTTGCCAACTTTTAGAGTTTCCTGAAGATTGATCCCGTAATCATATAGGATGTAATGGAGGAGCTTGATGAACAATGCCATAGTGTAGCATCATCACCAAGTACCCAAGTTCTAAGACTTGCTTTTCAGTCTCTTGGTCATGCATTGTGCTATTGAGGGATTTCTGGGAGTCTTTCATCCAATTCATAGAGAACGGTCAATGTGGGCATATACTGGATATTGCTGCCATGCAAAAGAGACTTGCCTGTCGAATTCAGGTCACAAAATTTCTTTGATCTTTAATTTGAGAATATAGATTTTTCAACATGTTAAAAATTTCTTCTGATCTTGGATGTGATGTATCTCCTGCATGAAATGCATGAACCTAACCATGCATCTCAATCCAACTACGCCCTGTTGTTTTCTTTAAACCTCTATCCTTGAGCATACCTCGTAGCCTTTGAACGTTGTTCCACATCCCCGCTTCAGCATACATGTTTGAGAGCAGAACATAGTTTCCAGGATTGGAGGGTTCCATGTTCAGAAGTTGTGCAGCAGCGAGCTCTGCAGTCTGTCTCCGAGCTTGCCTTGCATGCAGAAAGCAATGCCCCCCAAACGTGTGAATCAGGCTCAAATGGCATCATTTGGACAATCTTCTTTGCATCATGAATTAGTCTGGAACGTCCAAGAAGATCAACCACATGTATAATGTTCCTGCTGAGGCTGGAAACAATGAACATTCATCATGCTTTCAAAACATGCCAAACCTTCTTCAACCAATCCAGCATGGTTGCAAGCCATCAGCAACCCAAGGAAAGTGAGACCATCTGGGCTCAATCCTATATCATACAGTTTGTTGTACAAGGTCATAATCTATTCCGATCACCAAACATGGCATACAAGTTGATCATAGAGTTCCACAAGATTAGGTCACCGTGCAGATTTGCCAATTCACTAAAAACCTGTTCTGCCGATTCTATGTTTTAGCATAACTCACAAGGAGAGACTAATTAAAGAAACATCAGAGTTCAAACCAGCTTTCACTACACATCCATGCAAATCTTTCACCATCTGCAAAGCAGATAGATGAACACATGCTGGTAAGACATTGATTACAGCAATTGAATCAATTTCAACTCCTTCCTGCACCATCATTATAAAGAGTGATAAGGCTTCAAGGTACCGATCATGGAAAACGTATGTGTTTATCATTGAACCCCATGAAACAACTGTTTTATTCATTAGTTTGTTGAATATCTAGCAAGCATTCTCTAGCTTCCCACATTTAGAATAAAATTCGATTAGTGAGTTCTGAACCTAGCCGACCCCGTCTAGTATGGGAAAAGGCTTAGTTGTTGTAGTTGTTGTTGTAGTGAGTTCTGAACCATAGCCTCAGAAGCTACCCCTGTACGGATTGCATGGGCATGAATCTGCTTGCCTTCGTCTAGAGATTTCAACTCTGCGGCTGCTGAAATTGTACTTGTCAAGGTAATACTGTCTCTTTCTATACCTTCAGATTGCATCCGGATGACCAGTCCTAGGGTCCTTTCAGGACACCTATTGCTGTTATACCCAGCAATCATCGCATTCCACAAAACTATGTCTCGTTGGGGAAGTTTTTCAAATACTTTGCACGCAGTTTCCAACTCACCCACCTAAGTATACATTGTGACAAGAGAAGTGCCTACAGAAATCTCATCGTCCAAACCCCCCAAAACTGCCAAAAGGTGCACAACCTTGCCTGCTTTCAAGCACCCAAGCTTGCCACAAGATTGCAGAATATTAACTAAAGTACCGGAATCAGGATGAAAACCATCGGCCCTCATCTCGTTGAAAAGCTCAAAAGCAACAATGGCCTCACCATTCTGATTAGAACCACTAATCAATGTGTTCCAAGAAATCAAGTTTATCACACGCATCTCATCAAACATTTGGCGTGCACTCTCCATCATCCCGCATTTACAATACATATCAACTAAAGCAGTACCCACAAAAACATCATCATCAAGGCCTAATCTGACAGCATGGCAATGACACTGAAGACCGACTTCCACAACAGAGAGATTAGAGTACGATTTCAACACACAAGGAGTAGTGAATTCATCTGGGCTCATCGAGTTAACCAAGAAATTCTTGTAGAGCAAAATAGCTCTTTCAAAAAACCCACAACTACAACAAGCTTTAATAATGGTGTTCCACAAAACAAGATTTGGGCTTTCAACGCATTCAAAAACTCCTTGGAAGTACAAATAGTTACCAAGATCAGCATATCTTGATACTAACTTAGAAGCTATAACCTGGTTTTGTTGAAGACCATATATAAAGAATCTGGCATGGATTTGATAAAGGTATTGGATGTTGGTGCATAAATCTAAGGTAGACGACAGTGAATTGAAATTCAGAGAATGGGATGACAAGAATTGTGATGAGAATCTTCGTAAGTGTCTCATCCATGAGAAGAATTGCATTTCGCTTGTTGCCTTTGCATGTTGACACGTTCACTTACTAGAAGTAGAGCTACTTAGGAGCAACTCTATCTGGTTGAGATTACAGCTTGTGAACGAACTGAAAGGCCCCTGGATCGGATCGGATCGTTTACAGCTCGGTCATGTTTAAGGGTGCAAGTGAAAGAGCTGCTCACGAGCAAATCAAGATCGACTCAAGAAAAACTCGCACTCGACTTGATGTTGGGGTGGGGCGGAGTGGGATCCGGGATCAAAGTCCTTCCTGTTCCTTGGTCCCTTCCTCACCACTATGTTTTCCGTGGGTATCTGTGGGGTCAATTGGGAGAAACTGAACGCCTACACATATATTGGAGTTTAATTTTTTATTTAAAATAAAAACTTAATTTATAAAATTATATCTAGATTCAAGCGTATTATTAGAAACAAATATGTGAGACAAGGACGATGAATTCATCAATTAAAAAAAGTGATGCTTTTTTATTTACCGTCTCAAATAGTTTGTCTCGTCAATTAAAAAAAAGTGATACTTTTTTATTTACCGTCTCAAATAGTTTGTCTCATTTTCCAATGAGTCTAACTTTTTAAAACAAATGAAAAGAGTGGTTGGGATCGAGTTCATGGGGAGTGAAACTGCTATCCCCACTCGCGCACCGATCTCCACCCCTAGTTTCTACTCTTCGAAGCCTCCCATTCGAAATAGCTCCTCACAGTATACGGGAGATCCTCTCCCAATGAACAGTCCTAGATCTCCTCTCCATGGGCTTCCTAGATGTAGTCCTGAAGCTTCCCAATACCAAAAGGTATCCCTGTATTCGTATGAGATCGGGGTCTTCTTATTGTTTTAAGTTGATCATTTTTAAGCAGATTTGAGTATACTTGACAACGAGTGTGGACTCTCTCTCTCTCTCTCTCTCTCTCTCTCTCTCTCTCTCTCTCTCTCTCTCTCTAGATGTAGTCCTGAAGCTTCCCAATACCAAAAGGTATCCCTGTATTCGTATGAGATCGGGGTCTTCTTATTGTTTTAAGTTGATCATTTTTAAGCAGATTTGAGTATACTTGACAACGAGTGTGGACTCTCTCTCTCTCTCTCTCTCTCTCTCTCTCTCTCTCTCTCTCTCTCTCTAGATGTAGTCCTGAAGCTTCCCAATACCAAAAGGTATCCCTGTATTCGTATGAGATCGGGGTCTTCTTATTGTTTTAAGTTGATCATTTTTAAGCAGATTTGAGTATACTTGACAACGAGTGTGGACTCTCTCTCTCTCTCTCTCTCTCTCTCTCTCTCTAGATGTAGTCCTGAAGCTTCCCAATACCAAAAGGTATCCCTGTATTCGTATGAGATCGGGGTCTTCTTATTGTTTTAAGTTGATCATTTTTAAGCAGATTTGAGTATACTTGACAACGAGTGTGGACTCTCTCTCTCTCTCTCTCTCTCTCTCTCTCTCTAGATGTAGTCCTGAAGCTTCCCAATACCAAAAGGTATCCCTGTATTCGTATGAGATCGGGGTCTTCTTATTGTTTTAAGTTGATCATTTTTAAGCAGATTTGAGTATACTTGACAACGAGTGTCTCTCTCTCTCTCTCTCTCTCTCTCTCTCTCTCTCTATATATATATATATATATATATATATATATATAATATGGGCCACGGTTTTTAAATGCTATTTTACGTACAAATGTTTTTGCCGTGGGAAATCCGTTATAACCCCAAATTATATTTGTTCTATGTTAAATGAATATGGGTATGGTATCAGTATCTGGTCCTATAAGTATGAATCGCATTTATTTGATTCTCTCTCTTTCTCTTTCTCTCCCTCTCTCTTTTTCTCTATAGAGAGGGGGAGATTGAATGCTACCCACACTATATTTTTTGAGTGATATAAGTGTAATTAAAATATTATTCGTATTTTTTAAAGTCTTTTAAATTTTTTGAAATTATAAACCCAAAATAATGTGTGGACATGAGTGAGAAGGTTATTTAGTTTTCATATATATGTGTGTGTGTGTGGCTATATAAAATTGAAACAAGAATATTTAATGTAAAAGAAATTGGAATTGCTACTCGATTCGTCAGTGACCCTGATACAGATTTTTAAGTTTTGAAATATATATATATAGATGGACGGCTATAAAAAATTGAAATGTAAAAGAATTTGGAATTTCCACCGAATTCGTCAGTGACGGTGATATGGATTTTTAAGTTTTGGATCAAATTTGGTTAGCCAAATACTGGTATCTGCACCCAAAATTAATTTTTCCTAGAAAACCAGTGCGGCCATACCGGTACCTTGTACATGCCCGGTATGGTAACTCTGCCACAAACGTCGCACCCATGCTTCACAGATGTATCTTCACTTGACGTGTTCCATACTCGCTTCAGGTTACAAAAGTATACGGCATTCTACACTGCAGACTTCATTGCTCAAGATTGCAAACAAAACTCTGTGTGTGTGTGGCAAAATTACTATCTAAACAAAGAAGAGATATCTGTTTCCATGGAAAAGAGCAGACGTACTTTATTCATTTCTTGAAATGTACAAAGATTTCAGGGGAGATTGACTTGGTATTCGGCAGTGTACTTAGACATGCTCTGCTTTGCTGTTAAACGATTTCATTCCGCAATCGTACTTTCTTGAGATGATCTTTTGATCCGTTCTACTGCATTATGAACCTAAAATTGAAACAAACAGTTATTATCCCTCTGCAAAAAGTTCAAATATTGAAATATAACAATTTGAATCCGTTCTTTGATGAAACAATGGTTCTGATTAAAACCACTGACAGTAAGTAAAATGTAAAATGACTGTCCACAGACGCACAGAGAGAGACAGATACACACACACACACACACAGAGAGAGAGAGAGATTGCCTCCTTGTCCCAATTAGTTCTAGCTGTGAGTATAATCAAAGTTATAGTCTGCAAAGCAACTCCACCAATCATTCCCCACCAAATTCCCTGTAGAAAAAAGAATGAGTGAGCATATGAATCAATTAATTAAACCTCATGAATAGCACAGTTACTACTAAACATAACTAAAACCCGCAAGGAAGAATCTTACCCCGATCCCCAGACCGAATTTGAATCCAAGGACAAGGCCAATGGGGAGGCCAATCAAGTAGTATGCAGCTAGATTCACAAAAGCAACTAAAGCTTGCCAACCACATCCAATCGCCACACCTGCCATTTTCTTTCACTTTAAGGCCTTGTTCTCGTGTTTATTTTTAAATGTATCGAACCCTTGGTTAATAAATATAAGAAATAACAAAAAAAACTTCCTCTTCTTATGTATTATGTATGTATGGATATGTGTGGGTGCAATTATGCACCATGAAAATAGACTCGAAAGTGTTGAAAGAACACCATAAAATATAAAATATGATCTTGCTTTTTTTAATTAAACGTTAATATCGCATCAGATCGAGGTCAACGACAGTTAAGAATCAATGTAGCCGATCCCACCTAGTTTGCATGAAGGTTTGGTTCTCGTAAAGCCAAATGGATCGAGGTTGAGTGATAAGTGTACCCGATAGAATTGGCTGTACTCCATTTAAGAGAACAGAGATTGCAAGCAGAGGACACAGGGCAGATACTGCAGCTATCACTTCCTCAGAGCTGGTGAAGGCCATGCTCAACTGCTTCTTTAAAACCATGAGCACTGCGCTCAGCATCACACTAATGAGGAAGGAAGTGGATGTCACAACTACCACTGAAAATTTTGCTGCTTCTGGCCTGCGTGCTCCGAGTTCATTGCCAACCCGGACGCTGCAAGTTTCGAGTGTGTTAGGATCTCTTAATAGCAGTTTAACAAAGAAGAAGAAGAAGATCAATTATATATAAGATGCAGCTGAAGGATTGCTTGAACTACAACAACAACCTTTTCCCATACTAGACGGGGTCGGCTACATGGATTCTTTGTTTCCACAGATCCCTATTGTGTGCCATGTTAGTAGATAACTCACAATCATTTTTTATTGTTTTTTTCTAACACTTTTGTTGTCGTCCTCTAGCTCTTTTAATACTTTCAAAATTTAGTTTTTCTAACCTTATTATGGGTTATTCTTTTGATCTTCTTTCTATATGTCCAAACTATCTTAAACGATATTCTCTCATTTTATGCTCTATTGGTGACACTCCTAATTTGTTTCTAGTAACCTCATTATGTATACAATCTTTTCTTCTATGACTACTCATTCATCTCAACATCTTCATTCTGTCACAGACATCTTTTGTACATGATGATGATTAACTATCCAACACTCAGAACCATAAAACATGGTAAGCCTAATTGTTGCTCTATAATATTTACCTTTTAACTTTAATGGTATCTTCTTATCACAAAGAATACCTGATGCTCCTCTCCATTTTAACCAACCAGCATTAATTCTATGTGTAACATCTCCACCAATTCTTCCCTCACTGAAAAATTGACCCTAGGTATTTAAAACTTTCTTTTTGGGGGATGCAATGTGTGCCAATTTTAATTTCTATGTCCTCTGAAGTAACCAAATGATCAAACTTACATTCTATATATTCTGTCTTTGTTCTACTAAGTCGGAGGCCTTTGCTTTCTAATGTTTCTCTCCATAGTTCTAATTTTCTATTAACTTTTTCCTTAGACTCTTCCACTAATACAATGTAATGTGCAAATAACATACACCAAGGTACTTCATCTTGAATATGTTTTGTTAACTCATCCATCATCATTATAAATAAGTATGGACTTAAAATTGATCCTTGATGTAACCCAATATTAACTTCAAAGAAGTCTGTCATTCCTTCATGACTCCTACACATGTTTTTGCACCATCATACATGTCTCTTATAAGGTTAATGTATGTCAATGGGATACCTCTTTTTTCCAAAGTTCTGCAAAGAACCTCCCTCAGTACCCTATGATAAGCTTTTTCTAGATCAATAAATATCATGTAAAGGTTTTTCTTTTTTACTCTAAAATGTTCCATAAGACGTCTCAAAAGGTGAATCGCTTCAATAGTAGATTTGCCTTGCATGAATCCAAATTGGTTCTCAGTTGTACTTGATACTTGTCTTAACCTATGTTCGATAATTCTTTCCCACAATTTCATAGTATGGCTCATTAACTTGATACCTCGATAATTCGCACAATTCTGAATGTCTCCCTTGTTCTTATATATGAGTATAAGTGTACTCGCTCTCTATTTCTCGGGTATTTTTTGCTTTCTCCATATTTCATTAAATAGTCTTGTGAGCCAAGTGATTCCTATTTCTCCTAGTATTTTCCAAACTTCTATAGAAATATTGTGTGGTCCTATCGATTTACCACCCTTCATATGTTTAAGAGCCTTTTTAACTTCATTCTTTTGAATACGTCGGTAAAAATTGTGGTTTATATACTTTTCTTATTTAATTAACTCTCCTAAGCTAATACTAACATCTTTATTTTCATTAAAAAGCTTATAAAAATAGTTTTTCCATCTATTTCTTATATCATCATTTTTCAATAGAGTTTTTTTATCTTCATCTTTGATGCATCTAACAGAATTAAGATCTTTAATTTTCTTATCTTTAGCCTTAGCTATCCTAAAAATATCTCTTTCACCTTCTTTTGAGTTGAGTTTTTTTATATAAATCCTCCCAAATTTTAGCTTTTACTTTACTGAAAGCCTTTTCCACTTCCTTCTTTGCTTTCTTATAAGCCTCTAAAGTTTCACTAGTTTTCTTAGCATAATGTAATTTGTAATATGCACTCTTTGCCTTTTTTTATTTTGCACTACTTCACTCCACCACCAAGCTTCTTTTTGTGCCGGTACACCTCCTTTAGATACACCTAACACATCTTTCACCACTTTCCTAATATGTATAGCCATATTGTTCCACATATCACAGGGTGTATCGACATAATTCTAAACATCTCCTTGAAGGACTTTCTGTTTAAATATATCTTCTTTTTCGCTTTTGAGATTCCACCATTTAGTCCGAATAGCTTGATGCACTCTTTTCTTCTTTGTCCATTTTTTTATTTGTAAATCCATAACTAAAAGTTGATATTAGGTGGTTAAGCTTTCTCCTGGAATTACCTTACAATCTTTACAACACGCTCTATCTTTTTTTCTACAAATAAAGTAATCAATTTGTGTTTGTGATAAGCCACTCTTATAAGTAATTAAATGTTCATCTTGTTTTTTGAAGATTGTATTGACTATAAAGAGATCAAATGCCATAGCAAAATTTAAAATCCCCCTACCTTCCTCATTTATATCTCCAAAACCAAAGTTTTTATGAATCTCTTGATATCCTAATTTCTCTTTACCGACATGTCCATTTAAGTCTCCTCCTAAACAAATCATCTCCCTTTGTGGAATCTTTTGAATCACCTTATCTAACTCTTCTCAAAAAACTATCTTTATACTATCTTCTAGTCCTACTTGGAGTGCGTAAGCACAAACTATATTCAAAACCTCTGCTCCTAACACTAGTTTCAACGTCATGATTCGGTTACCATATCGTTGTATGTCTATTACACTATCCTTTAAATCTTTATTTATGATAATACCAACTCCGTTTCGAGCTTTTTCTTTACCAGAGTACCATAATTTAAAACATGTATCATCTATCTCCTTTGCTTTTTCTCCAACCCATTTTGTCTCTTGTAAACATAGAATATGAATCTTTCTCCGAATCATAGTATCTACCACCTCCATTAGCTTACCGGATAATGTTATGATATTCGAAGAACCAATATGAATCTTATTAAATAGTTCTAGCTTCCTTACCCCCGCATCCGTCTATAATCAAAATGCGGAGACCCTCTCTGAAAATTATTCGCTACCTCAATTTGTTAATTGGATGTGATTGATCCTGTGCACTTGAAGTCAGAATTGGACCAAGGTTGCTGCTCAAGTGCCAAACTTAGCTTAGTAGTTTTGGATCATGGAGTTCTTTTATTTTCTTCTCTATCCTTACATAATGATCAGAAATGTTAAGTTCATCCTGAACTTTTATAAGTATTTAAATGTTTAAATAACTTTTTTCTATGTGCGCTTCAACTTTCCTATATATGGACTTACTGATGTGTTTAAAGTAAACCAGGACTGCGGACTCTAAACTGGTGGTTCCCAGTCCCACCATAACCTAAGACCAGGACCAAAAGATAACTTGGAACTGCCAGTTCCGGTTTGCTTCTTCAATGGTGGAACTGGAACCGAACCACGATGGTCCTTGATTTTGGGGTGCATGGTTTGGGTCTGGATCAATCCACTTTGCTAGGTCCAAACCGGCCACCTCTACCTATAAGTGGTTCAATCTACTTGGTACTAAAACAAATTCGTTGAAGAGTGATGATCGGAACCGTTCATCAAATGTAAAGTTCTGTTTCCAGTATTTCGGAAAAAAAAATTGGTCCCTAGCAGGGGTGACTCATGGGTAAAGCAACTAGGCCGCAAGCATGCACACGATGCACCTCCTTGGAATTGAAGTTGCCACCTACAGTATGGGAGTCAGAGAGACCTGCCAGGTAAGTTAGACCTCAATTTGCATTAAGCCATTCCTCCATGGATCTTGTACTATGTGACAAACATGCACTACAGGCCCATGAAAATTTCATTTTTGTGAAATAAATGATTTTCTTTGGCAGTCGAATTACCTAGCTGCGGCGGCAATTCCAAGCATGAGCTGAATGTCCCAAGTGAAATAATTCATGCTGAAAATGAAGGAAACATACTGTTATCTACCTGCTTTAAGAACAATATTTTTCATAAAGAATCCAAAGGATGAAGAAATGATCATTGGATGGACATAAACAAGTTTATGCAAAGAATGTAAACTTCCACATTCTTTAGATAGAAACTTGGTACTAATAGTGATACATGAGGACCATTTTGTAATGCAATAAAAGCAACCCAAGTACTTAATGGAGAAATATCGTGTAATCATGACCGGGTTGATACAATTCAGGTACATGTAAAGCATCTAATCATAGTAGAGTATTGGTGTGTATTACACAGTATCAGTGTCATACACAGCATGCACACGAATGTGTATGAATTTCAGTATTTTTAAGGTAACATGCAAAAGTTTTAGTGTACATGATGCCCACCCAAAATTTTGAAAATCAACTTAAAGTATTTTTAAATTAGCTTTTAAAAGTTTCATTGATAAACAAATAAAAAACTCTTATTGTGTCTACAAAGCAGTACGGAATTGTGCATTGGTAACTCGTGCAATATAGTCTGTGATACCATATTTACAACATTGCTTAATGGTTTTTTAAATGAAACAAATTTTGAATCTCGAATGCAATTACCAGTGGCAGATCCAGTTTGAGCCAAAGTGGAGCCAAGCGTAGAATAGTTAAGAAAGTATAACTTATGGTTGAATCCGTAGGCTAAACTCGGACAGTTTAAACTGGAGCCAGTTTTGAAGCTACAAAACTTGACGTCATCCAAAATATTGAGGCTAGCATAATGAGCAATAGTTCACGTGGCTAGGGAGTCATCATACAAGTTGGGAGTCATGAGTTCAATACCCGAGGCATGCATCTAGCTTCGGCTTCCACATTGTACCAAAAACAAAATATAGTTATAAAGAAACATAGCCCATAGTCTTAATAATGGGCTATAATACAAAGTCTACTCTATATATAACCATGGTCTGTGCAGTACATAGTCCAGTGTAAAACCGTCGGCCATTTGCCCCACTCTAAAAAATTTCTAGAACTCCTTCTGGTGAACACCTTGAAGGAAAGAAAAATATATGCTTGAGAACATGGTTCTCTTAACATGCTTTATGCTGCATTGCCATTTTGAATTGAGACAAATCTGCTTGTTACAAGAGAAGATGAATCAATCGTACCATACCGAGATCGAGTCAAGTTCAACTTCTGCATTAGGAAGCAGACCAGAGATGAGGACCAACCCTTGATTGTACCATATCTCCAAGCTGCAAAAGTCAGCTCAATTAGTGTGTATATATATCAAACAATTGAGATGATAATTATATATTGGAAAACCAGATCTTACTTATGCTTGACCATTATTTTGTAGGCATGTGTGCAATTTTTGAAAGTTATGAGGATAACCTTATTATACTCATGTCACTAAAATGTAACGATCAAATATGAGTGAACAATGTGAGTAGTGAGGATCTAACCATTCTTCCATTACATTTTGGGAGCATAAATATAATAATAATATTTTTATATTCTTTAAAAACAATATATGTATATATTATAAATTATTTGCAAGCCTTCCAAAAAGTTATAGATGAGCACATCAATGGGAAGGACTTTTATATATATATATATATATATATATATATATATATATATATATATATATATATATATATAGAGAGAGAGAGAGAGAGAGAGAGAGAGAGAGAGAGAGAGAGAGAGAGAGAGAGACCACAGCATCAATGCAGAAGCCACCGTCAACTTGAAATAGGACCAAAGCCCAATAAAAGCTTTGATAGAGAACCCAGTCCAACTGTGCTTGCACTTTGGGCTGAGTAGGATGTAAAGACCTGTTGCTATAACAAGGATCCACCAGGAAAGGCTGAGAGTCATGGCCGCGCCAAAGAGGCCATACCCCAAGCGGTCGACTGAGAGCCATGTAAGGAGGAGATGAAGGAGGAAGGTTCCAACAGAAAGATAGGCCACGGGGTTCACTATGTTCTGAGCCTGCAGGAACCTCTGCATAGGACAATACAGGGCGAACGCGAACAGCTGAGGGATGAGTCCCCTGGCGAAGATCTGCCCGTCGGCCGATATCTCCGCCGTCTGTCCGATCAACCTAAGGAACTGGTAGGAGTAGAAGTAGAGGAAGGCTAAAGCTACCGCCGTCAGCCCCATGATGATCATGGCCTTTTGGCATATGACTCCCAACATGTTGTACCTTCCAGCTCCATAGGCTTGGCCACAAACGGTTTGAACAGCACTGGCCATGCCCAACTACTCATTAAAATTACATGAAAAACACAAAATCAGAGTAAATGGCTTCTCATGAATATACTACACAGTCATGATCCAAATTCGCATTGAACTGAACGCATGACCAGGCCTATATATGTAAATAGTAATTGTTGCCTGCATATTAATATAATTAATTATCAAAATAAAAGATCAAAGAAACCCTTCAAACAATCGAAGCAAGCGACTCGCCCATTTTACCAAAAAAAACTTTCGAACCATGACCTGTTTGCATTCATGACAATCTATTCCTAAGTACCTTACAGAAGTGGCAGGACACACTTCAATACCAGGGGCTTGAGTCGTTGCTTGGGGTCACCAACTTCCTTGACCTTCTTGATGGTCTTATGACTTCCAGAGACCTCAAAAATTGGTCGGACATGGTCATTGAACCTCCCTCTGCAAGGAAGCACCTTACCTTGCAAAATTAATGGGCCTAAGCTTGTGAAACTGAAATTGTAAGCCTAATTCATTTTATAAACAGAAACTCTACTTTTTACTTGATTATAAAATCGATAGACCATCCGATAAGACCAAACCTCGTAATCAAACACCCCCAACTTTTCCTACGGAACCAGTACTTTCCTGGTTCATGTTCTTACAAGGCTGAACGCTTGCCATGGTCTCACTGAAACACTAGCTGCATCACTGCATTGACACTACAGACATTACATGCACTTTGTTTCTTAAAGTGTAGCTTACCATGATCCCATACGCAAGACCCTGGAGTCCGACGTTCGCGATGGATGCTCCAGCCAGCTCAAGCTCTCCAAGGTGGCCGGCGAACATCTGAGACACTGCACTAAGCATGTAATTAAATATCATTATCACAATTGCCGGGCCGGAAAGCTTCCACAAGATTTTGGACTCCACTACAGACGCGAGAACGATCTCCCGCCACTGGAGGCAGTTCCTTGAGAGGGAAACCTCAAGGTTTTCAGGATCCAAGCCATGCTTATCAAGAAGAGGTTGCGACTCTGCTCCACTGTCGCTGGACATTCTTCTCGAAGCTTTTAGTCAGAGAGAGAGAGAGAATGCAATCGGCAACACCACTATATATATATATATATATATATATATATATATAGAGAGAGAGAGAGAGAGAGAGAAAGAGAGAGAGAGGATCAACACGAATGTTACTTCATTAGATATTTAAAAGAATATTTCCAACTAATAAACTATTCATAAAACCCACTTAACCTTTCAAATTTAGACTTAACCTCCTATGTTTTCTTACTATACACAACATTAACCAACCTGAAATGGTAAGATTTCTTTGTCAAATGACAGTGAAGCAACTCTTCTTCTTTGCCTTGCTTTATGAGGTTCCTTTTGTATTCTTCTAAGGGCCCCTATTTGGAGTTTGCTGTGGAGCCTTATTCGTTTTTCCAAAGATTCAAGTTGTAACGTTCAGCGTACTCAACCCGAATTATAAGCTACCAATATAATACTTCTCCATTTCCGAGGAATGCCCTAGATATTCAAAGAAAAGTACTCAACCCGAATTATAAACTATCAATATAATACTCCTCGATTTTTTGAGGATGCCCTATATACAAACAAATTTTCTATGATGAAGGTCCTAAACAGTGGTGGATCTAGAAATTTTTATAGGGTGGCGTGAATAGACAGTGGAGACATTTAGGGTGGAACAGAGTATGTTTCAAGTTCATAGTGTCAACAGTTTTTCTTTTGGATTTTAGAATTTTCGTTGGGACAAACGTCACACCTTGGCTCAATATAGATCCACCACTGGTCATAAGAGTAGGAGAAGGGACCCTTTGCTCTGAACCACAAGATCAGTACTCCCACACCACAAAAACCTTGTCTTTTAGTTTGTGTAAGTGTTACTGTGTGTGTTTTGATTATTTCAATGCCTGCACACCATTCACAATATCTTTGAACATGGAGCAGGTTGAATATAAGATCTAAGGTGCAAGTAGGTCATTTTTAATAACTGTTCATATTAGCATGTTTCACGAAATTTTCTGTTATTTTGTGTATCGACCTCATTGAATTGGTCTTCAGGAACCAGGACAAGAATTCATGTGATTCACAGACTACGGGATCACAACTACCATTCATACCAATAGTTTTTGTTTTTTTGCCAACTAACACTCAACGTAGCAACCATAAGAAAGAAAAATCCTAGAAACAACCTCACCGACACACCATTTAGAGAGTATGGATTGTTCTTAAGAGCTGGATGGAGAACGTTCCCTAATCGAGCGGGGTAAAGCTTAAGAATGGAAATGGTGGACAAGTCCTTCACAGTGGATTGTGTACACGCGGTGACAGAGTCGCTGAGAGAGAGAGAGAGAGGAACGTATAATTCCATTTATTGAACATAGTTTGAGTTCATTTAGGAAATTAAGTGTGTTGTGTACGCAGAGAGATGAATCATCTTTCAGCTATGTTGGCTGGCATTCGATCGGTGCGCGATACTTTTCGATGGAAGGATAAATCATTTGATTGGGCTCTTCAATAAACAAGATTCTATAAAGTCTGAAACTAGAATATGATTATTGTTGATCACCGATGTCGCCTATAATCGGATTGTTTCGTTCTATAAGAAGATAGGAGCGAGCCCTTTTGAGTAAAGGAAGTAAAGGGTAAGGAGTAAGAGAGCGTGGTTTTGCTTCCTTACAGTGTAAGCTAGCAAACAACATCTACATCATTTGTTCGAGGTTCGGCGACCGGGTCAAACCTCCCTGTCCGAGGAATCAAAAGATGGTACTTGCTCAACCATTTTATTAAAAGCAAACCTTCTGATTTAGTCTTTAAAATGAATGAGGTATGGTTTGAATGAAAGATGACAAAGTACTTGAAAAATGAATGCAAGTAACATTCCTTGATTTGAAAAGCATCATGTGGCTCAACAGAATAATTTGAATAATTTGAAAGTTAGGCGGCTTCTTAAAAAACTGAATTGTATATGAGCCTTTTGTGGGCTTCTCTGATATAATATGAATACGTTATTCTTTATTGAGTGAGAGTGTTACCGCACCGGCGATGGTAACCGGAGTTGGCTTCCCAAGCCAACCAGCCCTTAGCCGTTTCACTTTTGATTTCGATCAAAGAAATTTGTATTGCCATGTCAAGGACCCAAAGGGGGTTTATGTTTTATTGAGTTGGTCGACTACAAGGGGCTTTCGAGGGGAATCCATGTGACTGACAACGGAGTCTGTTTCTGTATCCAATAATTATGTTTTCAAGCATATGAGTTGAAAGTGGTGGGATACTTAGAGGTTGACTTTGGACAATAAATCAACATATGGACAAATATTTTTATTTGATTGTGGAGTTATTTTTTGAGTATGTAAGAAATAGGATTGTGTAGCATTGCATACACAGGACGTTGAGTATGTGGCTTGTTGTATGGCTGCAATAAGTGTTGTTTGGATAAGCCGCTTCATGCATGATTTGAAGCTGGATATAGCCAACGAGTCAATTGTCATTTATTGTGACAACAATGCAAGAATTTCTTTGATGAAGAGTGGAGTTGATAACTCCAAAAGCAAGCATATAATGGTTAAATACCACTATGTTCATGATATAATTACGAGAAATATGCAAAATGATGATATGTTGATAGACCCCTTGACTAAAGGCATAATAGATGATTTTTTCTCAAAGCATGTTACAAACATCGGTTTGAGATATGTTTGATTGTTGTCCAGGTAAAAAAACAGACAATAGGTAATGATTGCAATAGCAATCATACATGACATAACTTGAGAAACCCTATAAAAATGGAAGGCAAAACCAATGTGTCAGATTACTTATCTTGAATGGCAAAGTGGGAGATGTAACGCAGAATGTTCATTCTCGTTTGTAAAACTTTAAATACAAAATGTATATATATATATGATTAAATGTATACATTATAGAAATAAAGATAAAATTACTAATGTTTGTATAAAAAAGCCATGTGCGTGTTTTTGTTTTGTTTTTTAATTTAAAAATAATATGAATTCATTATTTATAAAAATTGTAAAATAATGAAAAGAAAGTGAACGTTATATATATTTTTCATGTTATAAAAATATTTAACATTTTAAAATAAAATAAAAATAATTCTTTTATTTTTTTAATTCTATTTATATGATTAAATATTGTCACAAATAAATAAAATAAAATCGATTCATATAATTATTAAATTTTAAATATGAGGCTTTTTTTAATATACTTTAAATTTTATTTTATTTTATATGTATTACATTTTAAATTTTAAAATATTAAAAATATTTCTGAATTAATTTATTTTGCACTTAAAAACCATTCAGTCAATTTTTTTGTTTAAATATTTTAGTTATAATATTTTATAAAATCATAAATAAGTTAATTTAAATGTGTATTAAATATTTATATAATAAGTAAAAAAATGATCATAATTATATATTAAAACTTAAAATAATCTCCGCAACACACAGCCAAAAATATCTGAAATGGTTTTGAACGATTATGGTTTTAACCCATGAATATCCGACATCCAAAATTTTTTGGATGCTTTTAAAATATCCAGCATCCATTGACCAAAATGTATGACAACTATCCTCGATATACCTAGTAATATGGTGTCAAAAAAATGTATATATTAAATATGTAAAATACATGATAAAAAATTATTTAAACGTATAAAGATATTCTTTTATAGTTTTATGAATAAAATTTGTGTTAATTAGGTCATTATTATTCTTTTTTAATAAATATATTAAAAATTGGGCATTTGTCAAAAACTATAAATTCCATTGTTAATATATGTGAAAAAATAAAGCCAATCATTACAACGAAAAGGATTTGTATA
The DNA here is from genome assembly GCA_036023115.1 of Brasenia schreberi. Lineage (NCBI taxonomy): Eukaryota > Viridiplantae > Streptophyta > Magnoliopsida > Nymphaeales > Cabombaceae > Brasenia > Brasenia schreberi. Next base: position 5,704,219 of record JAYKKT010000052.1, read on the forward strand.
ACGGCGTGAAAAATAACTATAAATTCCATTGTTAATATATGAAAAATAAAGCCAATCATTACAACGAAAAGGATTTGTATAACGGCGTGAGAAATGCTATAGGAGGAATCACTTCCAATTAGAAAAAAAAGCCAGCCTAACACTTGTGATATAATGAATAAAAGTATATACATAATATAAATAAGTGGTAATAGCTTTATAAATTTTGTATCATTATAAAAATGTTTGTCTATCTTAAAAACCATGTATCTTAATTTATTTAGTAATATTTCATCCATAAATTTAGTTGATTTTATATAAAGTTGAAAAGAAATATTATTAATTTATTATTAAATTTTATATCTTAATAGTATCACCACCAGCCCTAAAACTCTGGTCTTTATGGTTACGTTAAAGATATATATTAGTAAGAGTTTTGTACTATTTCATTTCTTTTATATTGTTATACCAATTTATTATAGTGTGTTAATTTTGACTTTTAAAAATCAAAGTAATTAATAGACGTATGTTAAAAGTTAAACAAAATAAAAGATCAATAATAATTGCAACTTGAATTTATAATTTCAGAATAAAAAATAAGATTCAACAGAAGATAAAAGATCAATAATAATGTAATTTGAATTTATAATTTCAGAATAAAAATAAGATATTTTATGGCTTATATAAAATCAAGTCAGTTATGACTAAAATTTTAATTGAATGTTTACTTTATTATTCGAAATGTTTCTTCATATATATATATATGCACACATGTTATAAAAACATGCATATTTTACATATGA
>JAYKKT010000052.1:5710000-5875000 GCA_036023115.1 Brasenia schreberi
TTTAAGTGTAAGAAAATTTAGTTGTCTCTCTTGATGCATTAAAATAGTGATGTATGCGAACATCTACTAGGATCACACAAAGAGCAATAGCTCTCCTGGCTAAGGGTAGTGACCCACACATAGAAGGTCATGAGTTCCATAGTCTACGATTCATGTGTCTTTGGACTCCCGTGGTACCAAAAAAACCCGAATTCACCCCATACCCATTGGGGAAAGGAGAACCCTAACCTGTACCCGCCCATTAAGGTTTGGGTAGGGTCCGGGTATAGGTGTTCACATGCCCGACCAGACCCATTACCATCCTTAATTTGTTTTACGTACCCTTTGAGTCTGAATCATATGGATGATGCTTCCTTTAATCAAAACATATTTCTTGAGAGTTTTCAACCCCTGAGATTAGTGGTGGCAAAGAGGTCTTGGGGTGCGAATGCCTGACTTTTTTTCTCGTGATGAAGCTGTCGTTGTAGTATAGTGGTGAGTATTCCCGCCTGTCACGCGGGTGACCCGGGTTCGATCCCCGGCAACGGCGTGCCCATCAATTCATTTTGGATAGTATGAGTATAATATCAAAATGTTTAAGAAACTTCGGAAATATACGAAGAATATTTTTATTATACTCATGTCACTCAAATACAATAGGTATGAACGAGTGAATAGGTATCCATTTGAGCATGATCCAATTAATATGTGTGTACACGCGCGCGTACACAAGTGTGTGATACATTTATATACAAAACTCGAGTTTTCCCCATACCCATCCCGTTTCCATTGGGAAAAGAGAAGCCGACCCACTGCCATCTTTAATTAGACTTTGTTAACTACCTTCACAACTCTCCTCACTGTGTCATGGGCTACCTCAGGATCCTTATAGAGTGAAAGATCTACCCGGTGAGTCTCCAGAGCCAGGTATGCATGCCAGGGGAATCGAACTCACACACACTGTCTTGTGGAGTCGGGAGCCCCACCAGTTCAGCTGACACGCTGCGTGCAGGACAAACTATTTCTTTCATTACTCTAAAATGTGATTCGAAGATAAGTGACGGCAGATGTAAACTCCTTTATTAAAAATCTGTTTTGCCATGGGCTATGAGTGGATATTATTACTGATGGTATGGGAAATATATTGGACAATTTGGATCCACCCCTTTTGTTGCTTAATTAGTTCTCAAAGATCGACCTTCATGAATCTGATCCAGATCTAAGACCCAATTCAGACTCATTGGTTTATAAGGGTCCATGTCAGTTACATCTGAATGAACTTTCATGCATCATTTCCATTTCATCACCATCCTTAAGTAGCGGCGGCAATTTCGTGTTTCGGGTCATGAGATTGATGTCAAGAAAACAGGTCAACCCAAACACAACCGAAGTTTTTGTGTCACTTGAGGGACAGCAATGCGGACTTTTGGGCATATGTTCGTATTGGATGTCATGACAGTACCTGCCGTCGGTTTTGTGATTCAAGTCATTTTTGTGTCAGGTCATCTCATGTTCATGTGAAACACAATTGACCCGAAGATGACCTGATTTCCCTGTGTTACTAAGGATAACCATAAGCATGAACTTTCAGGTGGTCTTCATGTCAGGTTCTTGTGTCTTCTCAAATCGCCACCCCTAAGCAGAAGCCATTGTCATTCCATTTTAAGTCATAATTAAATATATTGTCAAGAAAAAAATCATAATGCAAAGTTTCAACATAATTAAAGTAGCAAGTTCAATTCAAATAAATGAGTGTGAATGGTTAGATCAGGTGATCTGGGAGATAGTGATCTTGCATCATGACACACCATTAATATTATTGATCAATTTGACTTATAAATGAGTGTCGATAGAGGTTAGAGCAGGTGATCTGGAGAGGATGATCTAGCATCAAAACGATTCCTTCATATCATTGACCAAGTTCATTTCCAAATAGAGTTAAGATCAGGTGACCTGGGAGATCATGATCTCGCATCAAAAGACGTCATTCATATCATCAAAACTCATGAAGATTTCAAGAGTGACCAGCTCCTACACGTGATCTACGCAGTGTAAGGATTCAAATGTGAAAACGTCATACTTGCTTTGGATTTGATTTGGTTTGGAGTCATTAGTGTTATAATTTAAGTAGTAAGTTTGGATTTAGATTCAATTATATTATGATTCACATTAGTGTCATTCTTTCACATTTGAGTATCCGTACAAGTGTCCTTTAATTAATAGTGTCATGACATCGTATCATTGCAATGAGTTCTTTTTTTTATGTATAAGGGTGATGTTCATCATTATAGAGGATTATTTTGTTCTATTTTATTTTGTCATAATATGCATTTGAGATTTTTTCTACTAATTAAAATTAAATTAGTGATAATTTATATAGAGCTCTTTAAGATATTAGGAAAAAAACTTTAAAGTATAAAAGATTGGAGAAAACGATGGTGTTGATAATTAAACAATTTAGTGTATATTGTATCATACACTTTTGATATTGGTACGCAAACTCAACAAAAACAAACTCATGATGAAGGGAATCAAGCTGAATCACAAGAAGATCGGCTTGTTGTTCCACCCTTACAGATGGTGCTACTCTACGACTGTGTAACACCATGATAGACTGCAGAAGGAGCTCACCTGACTAGAGGGTCGAGTCACAAGTCGAGGGTCATGAGTTCGATACTCCGGGGGTGCATTTCCTTTCGCTGCTCTTGTTGTACCAAAACAAAAATGCATCGTGGCATCTAATGGCGTAAACCGAACCTGACCCTACTTCCAGTTGTTGGTTCCTTGCATCTACCCCATCACTTTGAGCTCACCATGAAAGCAGTAGAGGTTCATGGCATAGGACTTCTCTTGTCATATGTATTTTAGTACATTCCCTAAAGGATTAATGTGGTTCTAAGGTAGTGATCATATACTTTGTTGTTTCAGAATAAATTAATGTTTTTTTTTACAAGAGGTGGAAGCTGCTTACACATGCACCCTGTGAGAGTTGAACTCCCCACCAGCAGCAATGGTGCTAGAGCTCTCTGCCATTGAGCTAATGCTCTCGATGCAAAATAAATTAATATTGATGAAGATAAACAACAACAGCTCACCTCGCTAGAGGTTTGATTCGCAAGTTGAAGGTCATGAGTTTGATAACGAGGGGCATGCATCTGACCTCGGCCTCTCTACTCTACCCAATAAAAAAAATAATGTCGATGAAGTTTAAGAAAATCTACTGCCCACGTCCATTATGTCATACATAGTACTATTAAATTATTAATATCGGTCATAAAATAATGTTGTCACCCAACAACCAATATGTCCTTGGTAGCAGGTAAGTAAAGGGTTTAGTTTCATATATGATCCAGACCAATACTTAAACTCCATGTATTGGGATCTTTCATACTCGAATTTGGATTCTGAATATGGATTGGATTAGCTAACTGTTATAATGTTGTGTAGCCCGGTTGAGAGTACTGGTGGAGCAGAACTGAATGCAGATTCAAACAAGGATGGAAAACTACTGTTGGAATCAACTAACGAACTGCATGCATATAAACATATAATATACAATAATTATTAACATGCTCATATAAAAAAGATAGATCCAAAAAAAGTCATAAGCAAACAGTGTAGTAGGTCAAAAACGAAACAAAGTATAATAGGTAGATCACTTATTTGATCGAGTCATTCTCGCAAACTTGCCTTAGAGAAATCAATGTTCCATTATCAAGACACACAAGTATTATCGCCTTTCTCTCAAAATAAAACTGTCACTCAAGCAAGAGCATGCATCTCAACTCAAGTCATCTTTGACCATGCCTTAGTTGCCCGTTAATCAGGAAGCAATACACAGTCACAAGAAACTCGAACAAGAGAGGAAGCAGGGAGATTTTCTTTTTCAGTAGAACGCATAATAGAAACCCTAATCCGGTTTTTATCTCTAAAACTAAGAAAACATAGGTTATTTGATTATTAGTCAAAACTTATGTAAAAAACTGAAGGCCGAAAATAATTCTCGAGATCCTAGACTGGCCCAATTCGGCGTGTGTATGTATAGTCATTCATACCCTATTCAAGCTCTTTTGAATTTATATTCTAGATATAACAAGTTAGGATTAAAAAATATCCTGTATAATAAACCCTTCCTATGCATGACTTTAAAACTTTCAACTTTATTAAATATTTATCAATTCTTTTGGAGTACTTATCATAAACTAAATAAAGGGATGTTACATGAGCTTAATTGAGCCCAACAACACTTAATTTAATTATTAAATCCAACAACTACAAACCTTGAAATCCAAATCCGAATTTAATCGGATCAAGTTTCTTCTGTATTGCATCTGACGATTCAATTGGAGTCAGGATCCTGAATCTCCATTGACGTTCTTTCATTGACATTATGCTCGACGTGATCCGCTCCTCCCACTCTCTCTCTCGTCCTTAGCATGGGGTATGGACCAACATAGAAGGGAGAGAGAAGAGCGACTACTAGGAAAAACCTGTTTAGTTTTTAACATTCCTTCCTCTCTCTATAATATATATATATAAGGGTGGCCCCCTGCAGGATCTGCAAGGTTTGTTCTCCAAATGCAAAAGCTTTTCTTTTTCCTTTAAGAAATAGATCCTTCTTTGTTATTAACAAGTTGACATTTGGCACTCTTCCCAAAAGTACAGCCCGGCATCGAACACCTGACCTAGCATCACCATGAACGGGTTACGTGTTCAAGGTTTAAAAGCTATGATCGTCGAACATGTTCCAATCGGATCCAGCATAATCACGTTAGCCGAATCGTGTTCTGTTATTTTTCTTTAAACAAAATCCGAATCGCATGGAATTTTAAAATCCAGCAAAGCTCTGAATCCAACCCAAAACAGAAGAAGAAGAAGAAAAGGATGGCAATCTAACATTTAAATTTATTTATTATAGATAAATTAGCTGTTGCGTATCATGAAAAGAACCTACCCCTATATTCAATACCTAAGCGTGCACACCAACCAACAAGCAGGCCATGGCTTGGGCAAGTATTCGGTTTGATACTATGGGGATCTCATATGATCCGAACCTACACATGAGTCGGAATCTGAAACTAGGAAACTTGCATTACGACCCAATTATTTACCGGATCCTAGTGTATCAATGATCAGACTAATCAAATTCATAGTCAGATTGGATTTGGGTCGAATCCAGCATGCGGGCACATCCCTGATAAAAACTTACCTCCAGTACGGTGAGCCCCAGCTCTCACTAATAGCGGGATCTAATTTGGATTAAACTTTTCTGGATTCATTGAATAAATCTGGAAGTTGAATCCAAATGTAATCCCACTATTAATACGTGAGACCAATAAGTGGATTTGGAATTGGATTGGATATCAAACCTAAACATGGTAGATTTGGAACCAGCCTGGCAGTACCTAGAACCCAACCAGAAAAGGAACCGGCTGGAATCTGAACCAGTGACATCAGGCCCGAAACTAGGGACCACCTAGTTCAGCTCTAGTTCCACCTTTTATGGTACTAGAACCGGAATCAACAGTTTCAAACCACCAGTTTCATGATTTTTTTAAACCTAAACATGGTTCCTTTTGGTTCTCTCTTAGCTAATTTATCCGGTATGCTACACCAACTTAGTTCGAGTCTTCTGTATTTTGCAACCATCTGACTCTTTGATTGAATATTTATATTATTATTATTATTCCGTATACAGGTTTTTGAGAAACTCCGCCTATGTAAGGGATCATCCTTGTGTAGCTGGTCCCAAGCTCGGATAAAAGGGGAGGGTTGTGTTAGGCTTTCGACAACCAGTGTAAAACTTATCGGATTTATTTATGATGAATTCTATAAATTATGATAGGGCAATGTAGAAACAAAGAATCCATGCAGCCAACTCCATCTAATATGGAAGAAGGCTTAGTTGTTGTTGAGGTCGCCCCTTCTCTCTGCATGGTGGAACTTCGCAAGTGCATGGGAGACACTATGGAATTTCACAAGGTATTTGAACTGTATTTCCATACACAGACGCCACACACATTCATGCTTACTCATGTATATTGTGCATAGTTTGATTCGGTTGGTTTTCCATTTTCTAGTTCCATATAACCTACCACGAGATATTTGAACTGTATCACCACCCACACACACACATGCATGTTTATGTGAATGAGCATTGTGAGTAGTGTTGTTCGGATTAAGGTTGGCTCACAAAACCCTCACTCAAGTACTCACTTCAACACACACACACACAGACGTCCATGCACTCTCATATACACTGCATATTCTGATCGAGGTTGGTGATTCCTCTCTCCAGTTCTACAACAGCCTATCGACAAGCCTGAAAGATATCGTGTGGAGAACGGATGCAGGCATGGAAGAAGCGGAGAATGAACAGTCACAGGCGAAGTAACAAACTTACAGTGACCGGACGAACTCTCAGTACAATAAACAATGTAATAGAGTGGCTTGTAGAACTTCCAGTGAAAAATTAGCCTTCTGGATATCTCTTTGTCCAAATTTCATTCCCAGGTAAAGAAGACGTTTGGCTATCTATTTGAATCTGGAGTAATTGTGGCAACAAGCCAAATGTTTATATATATATATATATATAGAGAGAGAGAGAGAGAGAGAGAGAGAGAGATTTTCAGCCGTTTAAGGTAAGATGAATCGAACGGTTGAGGGATGCAGTTTATGCCTCTCGAAGGGGCCATCACCACCGCATATTTTCGGTGGATGTAATATACGCAACATTTCGTGGCCTGTCATTTTGTCCATCTCTCTACAACAAGAAGGGACGTGAAGTTACTACCTTTTAATATATCTTCCCTACTAATTTTGGAAGAAAACAAATTGTATATTTCGTATTCATAAGACGGATACAGATCAGGTACCAGGGGCTCGTTGGTTCAATCGGTTCGGCACTTGTTCCCCTTAAGCAAGGTCACCAGTTCGAATCTTGTGAATGGAGGAAACTTTGTGCTGGGAGAGCTTTACCTCGTAGTGGTCAATCAGGCTTGAACAGGATCAGTCAGGGTCTTTGTTCCCTTTCAGATATCGGTGGTTTAACCATTAAAAAGAAAGAAAAACAGATCAGACTTTTCAAGTTGTACTCTAGAGGACTTGTCGATTCGTGACAAAGCTCCCACATGTTGGTGACAACGATCTTTGCTTGCTTATTTGAGTTAAATGGCGACATGATACATGCTCAACTTGAATAGACATGGCCAGTTTGGAATCGGCTTGACAATTTCAACTGAAACCAAGTTAGCAACCTGGTTCAGTTTCACCTTTCATGTTACCAGAATCAGCTAGAATATCTGGTTTTATATTTGTTTTACTTTTCTTTTAAAAGTTCATTTTTTTAATAATTTTCTTGTGTTTTGAACAGTTTAAGGCTCAAACAAGAAACAGAACTAGCAGTTTCCAACTAGAACTGGAACCAGTCTGATCTCAATTTGGTTTCGATTCTTGGTTCCACAAAAACCAAACCAGACATGTCTAACTGGAAATCCATATAGCTGGCCTCACTTGGTTTCGCGAAGAGGCTTAGGTTCCGTTGGGGTACATCTTGATGACAATGACGCTGCTAGATGATCAATGTCGCAAAAGCGAATCAAATTGATGGGTTTTGATGATTTACTTTAGTCTTTTACTCTCTTATTTTAAATTGCCAGGTCATGATGATTTTCTAATTCGAGGACCGATTCTCTTAATCTTTTTGATAAGCAATTCAATTCAAACGAACTACTATGTCAGAGATCTCAACCACAACTGGGAAAAGATTTCCATAGGGCAAAGTTCACTAGAAGATGAACCATTTTACAATCGCAATCTCACAGCAACAAAGTGTCATCTGGCATCAGAGACGGAGCTCGTTTGAGTATCTATGTAACAGTTTACAACATGGTGGTCATGAATTTTCTGACATTCAAATGAAGCAAGCCTTCTTTACAATGCCGAACCGCCGATTCAGATAATTATATACATCAGTATGCAACTAGGTTGCATGGCTCAGAGAAAAAAAAGAACATGAGATATCAAAATGCAATACAACCCGAACCACGAAACTATTTTTGGATTCCTCATCTGCAAGTGCTGAAGCAACAGCATCAGCATGCATGTAAAATGAATTTAGATTGCAACAGGTGAGTATTATTTTGACCTTGTTAATAATCTATGCCAGCCCCCGTCAACGCAGCAGTGACAGAAGCTGATGCCTCTTCGAGGGTTCGCTGCTTTTGCACAGTATTGAAGGCCTCAATCACATCACCGACCTCCCAATCGTTGAAATCTTCAGCGCCAACACCACACTCCAACCCAGCATTAACCTTCACAAAAGGAGAGAATCAGGAGAAGACAACAGAAAAGCCAGCAGAGAGGCTCGAGAACTATGCCACATGAATATGCACGCAGATGCAAAGGGTATGAATCAGCAATTTCGAGATCATTCGGTGCTGGGATATAGCTATTTATTCATACAATCACATTACTAAATCTACAAATTCATAATGCTTGGTTAAACTCAAGGGAAAACTCGATTTTCGTAAGCCATTATCCACTGACAAGAAATTTCCATTGACAGTCATAATTGGTTTACTTTCAATTACATGTAACTGAACAAAGTTATCCAGCCACATTCGATAATGACTTCCTATCCAAATCTGACGGGAAAGTTCACCTAAGTTGGAGTATCATTGCAACACAGCTCTAGAAGAAGAAGAAGAAGAGAGAGAGAGAGAGAGAGAGAGAGAGAGAGAGAGAGAGAGAGAGAGAGAGAGAGAGAGAGTGAGCATTTTGCAATGCTTCAATACTCGCCACATACTATCTTCTGTTTCCCAATATTTTTTTCCACGAGATGAAAGAATTGACCAGAACGTGAGACCTTTGAAGACCAAGACCTTTCATACTCTTCCATGTAGGTGAATAAACAAGTGCTGAATCCACCAGATTCTGGACTGACTGAGTTGTATTTAATGCAAATGATTCATAGAGAAAATGTATGGATTAAGATAACAATACGTAAAGACCACATAGATTAAGATAACAATTTATAGACAGACCATGATAATTCATGAAATTGACCATGATGCTGCAGACAGGAAGAAGATAAGTACTAATTCCAAACCACAGATCAAGCATAAAACTTACCTCTTTAACCATTTCCTTGACTCTCCTCAGAGAATCAAGTACACCAGTATAGATGGTTTTTCCCTTCCGATGAACTCGGATACCACAACCCTTCTGTAATTTTCCTTCTGAAACCATACATCCAGCAACCTGCCCACTGCCACTACTGAATACGGCCCGAATATCAGCAGATCCTATCGGTATTTGATCCTACATGATGGATGAAAATTAACCACAACTCTTTCAACAATGATAACAGCAAAATATTAAAGATGAGATTGTTATATTTGTATGTTCACCTCAACAGGCTCGAGAAGTCCTTCCATTGCATTCCGCATATCATCAATAAGCTCGTATATGATCTTATACAACCTCACTTCAATACTTCTGCTTTCCGCATATTTCTTCATAGAACCTGAGATTCCAACATTAAATCCTACTATAATTGCTTTGCTAGCAACAGCAAGATCTACATCACTAGCACTGACATCCCCAGCAGCCTGGAGTAGGAATTTCAAGGTAACAGTATCCTGTGGAAGCACTTGAAGAGCTTGCTTGATGGCCTCAGTAGATCCCTGTAACAGTGAAAACCTAGGAATAAAATAACCACCCTCGTTTACCACAGCAAATGGAAGTTTGCGTAGACCATTTCCATGTGATGGTCATAAAAAAGAAAAAAGGATAAAAAGTGATCCAGCATATACCGTTACAAGCAGGATACAGTGTAAAATTTATATCCGTACCTGAACATCAACCTTCATGATTATATTTAATTGGTGCATATCTAATCCGGTTTGCTTGCCAGATGATACTGCAGAGGCAAGTGAAGAAAGTGTTACTCTCCCGTCCCCAGCCTTAGCAGATATTCGTTCATTTCGTAGTGACTCAGCACATGCCTCTGCCTTTTCTCGTGCAACATCAAGGGAGTCAACAGCCTCAAACTCATCTCCGGCAGTTGGAACATTGTTCAATCCAATAACCTGAGGTAACAAGAGAACTCATGAGCATAACAAGCACATTCAACACTTCAATATTTAGCCACTAGGAAAGGAACTGATAGAACAAGTTTCCCAATCTCGGTTGTTTGTACATCTTTTCATAGATGAGACCATCCACTAAGTTCAACCCATAAACAAGGTGCTAATAAAAATCATAGAGATAAAGATTATGATGATAGCACCAGCGGCAATCTGATAACTAAAACCAAAAACAGCCAACTGTAGGTAAAGCGACAAGGGTAGGAATCATGTTTCCACAAGGCTTCTAAAAGCAAGAAATTGAAAACTTTATGCAAGTAAAGTTTTCTCGCTTCCAAATAGAAAATAAAAGGAAGTGGGCTTCAACGTGACAGAGAAAATGTAGAGCACAAAAGCAGAACACTGAGCCCCAGAGGAGACAACCCAAATAGAACCTCAAAAGTCTCTACCTATCGATGTCAAAATGCTTGCATTTGCCATTTTGTATTAGAAAAAAATGTTCATATTTAGAACTAGAAATCCAAAGAAAACAACTGAAAAGCTCGATGATATAAAAAGAAATTGTAAAAGATGAAAAAAGTGAGACCCATTAATAGGAAAAAACAAGAACCTGCACAGCTACAGATGGCCTGGCTTCATCTACACGACTTCCATTGTCATCAAACATGGCCCTAACCTGCCAGTAGTTTATAAACAAAACAAGTTTAATAACCTTTTGGTTGATGGATCTAAAACAGGCTAGGGCAGAAGAACTGGCCTAAGAGCTTCAATGACAAACCTTTCCGAAGGATTCACCACATACTACAACATCTCCAACTTTAAGGGTACCATTCTGAACAATAAATGTAGCAACAGGTCCTTTTGATTTATGCAAGCCTGCTTCAATTACAGTCCCTTTTGCATTTCTATGGGGATTGGCTCGCAACTCTTGTAACTTCAAAAGTGAAATAGAGCACAATTAGAAAAACAGGGGTAATAAAAAAACAAATGTCAAGAAAATGGAACACGACCAGAAGGAAAAAAACCCATGATTTGTTCTAGACAAGACTTTTTTAAATAACTTGAATCGAAATTTGGTAATTCTTCGTACCTCTGCGATAAGCATGACAGTCTCCAATAGTTCATCAATATTCTGACCTTTAAGAGCACTGATCTGATTATGAAAAATGAAATACGCATAAGCTTCATATACAATATTAGTCAGGACAATAACAAGAGGAAGCCCTATCTTGAGCAAGCAACAACAATCAACTCCAACAAACATCTTTCTATTCTTTGACTGCCATGGGCACAATACTTGGACCCTATGCTTAAACAATTATTACCTTTTTTAATTTCTTAGGAGTGCCATCCAGTGTTGTCCGATACGGTGCGATACGTATCGTATCGTGGGCCACCACGATATGATGCGGGCCCGTATCGCAGGTGTGGGCGTATCGCACCGTATCGCCCGTATCGTACGCCCTGGGACCCTTATAAAGGGTCCCGGGCCGACTGAAACCCGCAATTTTTCGCGGGTTTCCTCTCTCCTCTTGGGTTCCTCAAGCTCCTTAAGAGCCGATTTTCGCCTCCTTAGTGTTCAAAGCTCCAAAATCGTGCCCTACGGTGTTCGTGCAAGCCTCCAAACTCGGATTTTGGTATATTTTTAATGTTTTCTCTATTTTTTTCCTTTATATTTATTGTTTTTTGTGTTATTTCGGTTTTTTTTTAATGACAAAATATAAAGTTATTAAGTGTGTGTATACAATTTTTATTGCATTCATGAAGTGGGAGACACTCGATTTGAGTGTTATTTGAAGATTGGGGGATTTACGAAGTATTTTTATTTTCAGGTTTTTATTTGAATTAAAGTACTCCATTGAGATGACAGGAAGGGGTGGTAGAGACTCTCATTCAAAGTCTGATGATCCGGCATGGCAGTGGGGTATACCAGTTGAGGGTTCAAGGTTAAAAATCAGATGTTTATTTTATGAAAAGGTGGTTAGTGGTAGAATTTCAAGGTTGAAACACCACCTAATAGGAACCAGGAAAGAAGTTGCTCCATGCACAGGCAGAGTTAGAAGTGTGCCAGAAGGTATTAAATGGCAATGCTTGCAGATGATTGAGAGCATACAGGAAAGGAGACAACAAAAGGATGATTTCCAGATGTGTGAAGAAGCTGATGATGCTACTACCACTGGAGTTGGATTCACTGATAGTTTACCTTCAGATGCTAGAACAGATATTGATAGTAGCAGTTCGCGAGCACCTAGCAAGGGAAAGAGGGTTGCAGCTGAAGACATTGGAGGTGGCAGAAGAGGAAGTTCAGGAAGGAGTAGAGGAAGAGCTTCTTCTTCTAGCATACATTCGTTCTTTCCTCCCTCCACTACACCTGGTGCTCAGCCAGTAATTCGTGTTGCTATGGCTTCAGAACAACTGCATGATCAAGCAGACCTTGGAGTGGGTGGATGGTTTTATGATGCATGCATTCCATTTAATGCAGCAAAAAGTTTTCATTTTCAAGTAATGGCAAATGCAATTGCTAACATTGGTACAGGATACAGGATGGCCTCTTATCAGAAGTTAAGAGGGAAGATATTAGATCAGACCGTGATTGAAGTGCAGCAATATTGTTCAACTTTGAGACAATCGTGGAAGGAAACAGGATGCACTATCATGGCAGATAGATGGACCGATAGGTGAGGAAGGACATTGCTAAACTTTCTTGTATATTGTCCTAAATGACTCATGTTTTTGAGATCTCTAGATATGTCAGAGGAGAGGCACACTACAGAGATCCTACGAGAGGAATTTGATAAGGTTATACAGGAGGTTGGGCTAGAAAATGTAGTCCAATTGATTACAGATAATGCAGCTAACTACAAAGCAGCTGAAAAGGAGTTAGCTGATATTTATAGGAGTTTCTACTGGACACCATGTGCAGCCCATTGTTTAGATCTCATCCTCGAGGACATTGGTGAGATGGATGAAATAAAGGCAGCAACTGAGTGTTGCCAAGATATTACAAAATTCATTTACAACCATGCATTTGTTTTGTGTATGATGAGGAGATACACAGAAGGTGCAGAGCTTCTTCGCACAGTTGCAACTCGGTTCGCAACAAACTTCTTATCTTTACAGAGTATTGTAAGACAGAAGCAAGCTTTAAAGAGAATGTTCTCCTCAGATGAGTGGCAATAATTTGCAGAGTTGCCTCAAAATAGAAGGAACAGAAAGTTAAATGAGATTGCAGAAACGGTTTTTAGAAGTTCATTTTGGAATGCATGTATCAGATTATTGAAAATTACTTATCCTTTAGTGAAAGTTTTGAGATTGGCTGACAGCGAGGAGAAACCATCTATGGGCTATCTTTATGAAGCCATGAACAGGGCAAAAGAAGCAATCAGAAATAACTTTAATGAAAAAAAAAAGAGATTATGTGCTCGTGTAGAAAATAATTGATAGTAGATGGAATAAACAATTGCATCAACCTATTCATGCAGCAGCCTACTATCTAAACCCATCATTGAGGTACTCAGCAACCTTCAAAAGGAACGGTGAGGTTAATCGAGGAATCATTGAATGCATCGACAGATTAGTCCCTGATGAGAGCATAACAGATGCGATACATCGAGAGATGGAGATATATGATAATGCTCTTCACTTGATGGGTTTGCCTGTTGCAATTCGCAACCGCAGTACGATGCGTCCAGGTAAATTATTTATTTTCATATTTAAGTTTCATCTTACATTACTGTGGATTATGTCTATAATGTTTGTCTTTTTCTACAGATGTTTGGTGGAACAGGTTTGGAACTGATTGTCCAAACCTTAAAGATTTTGCAGTGAGAGTCTTAAAACAAACATGTAGTACAACAGGTTGTGAAAGAAATTGGAGTGTTTTTTAACACATCCATACAAAGAAGCCCAACAGGTTGGAACACAAAAGACTAAATGATTTAGTTTATATTCGTTGTAACATGCACCTTCGTGAAAGGTAATGTTGTATTACTTTCAAATTTTCAATTCAATATAGTTTAACTTCAGTCTTCAATTGTTAATATTATTTACTAATTGTTTATCTTTGTTTGTCGTAGGCAATTAAAAAAAGTAAATAGAGAAGAGAGTCAATTCGATCCAATAAGTTTGGATAATTTTGATATATTAGAAGATTGGGTTATGGAAGACACTGAAGAAAATGCCCTCCTAACTGAAGAAGACGTTGCTTGGATTAATTTGGAAGGAGCGCAACAACAATATCAAGGAGATGAAGAATTTGATTTTCAAGAAGAAGGTGTCGTTGATGATGATGATGAGGATCTACAACAAGGAGAAGATGAAGATTATTTAGTTGATGATCCTGATTACAATTTGTAAAATGTAACTGTGTCTGTAATGTGTATTTTATTTTTTGAATTCAAAATATGTAAATTGAGATGCAATTGTTCAATGTTGAATGCTCAATCTGTACTAAACTTACAGTATATGAATTTAAAGCAATTACCAGATTTTTCCTGAATTTTTCCTGATTTTTTCGATTTTTTCTGATTTTTACTAATTTTTATTGATTTTTAATTAATTTTTGCATTATTTTAATATTAAAGTATGATACAATACGATACAATACGCCCGTATCGTGGAGCCCAAGGATACACGATACGATATGCGTCAGACAACACTGGTGCCATCACAACTATCATTTTGAATCAACATCGAATTGCTGTTCTATGTGTTCAAGTAGCTGTATAACAGCTCAGTGTCTCCCAACTATTAATTTGCTTTAAGAGATGGTTCTCTTTTATTTAAGTTGGTCAATAACATATTCAGCATATCTTGCGGATATTCCTAAAATCAATATTTTGTTCACATGACAAATGGCTGGTAGGTACTGCAATCTCATTATTCTTTGTATAATGGGGTTGATTTGTGCATGGATTACAGCTTAAGCAAAAGTTACCATACTAACCTGAACAACAGGGGTATCACCACCCCAGTCTTCTGGCATTAAACCAACTGATGAAAGTTCTTGCATGACTTTGTCTGGATTGGCTCCATCCTTATCAATCTGAAAGAAAGCACATCTAAGAGTCAATGTATTATAAAATGAAAGAAATGACCCAAGACAAAATGAAAATGAACAAGATCGTGCACCTTATTTATTGCTACCACAATGGGAACCCCTGCAGCTTTAGCATGAGCTATAGCCTCATTTGTTTGAGGCCCGACACCATCATCAGCAGCCACCACAATGATAGCAATGTCTGTCACCCTTGTGCCGCGTGCCCTCATTGCACTGAATGCCTATGTTTCACAATAAAAAGGACATACTATAACTTGAGAAAAACCAAAGACTGTTTTTTGTTCAATGGCTCATAAATGGGTGGATTTTACAATAGAGTTGGTGGGAGAAGTACAAAATTTTGTTGAATACTATACTAAAAGAAGGAGAAAGAGTAGTTATGTAATTAAAACACAACTAACTTACTGAAATAAACTTCAATTACCTCATGCCCCGGTGTGTCAAGAATAACACAAGGCTGAGGCTTTCCGTCCATTGCAACAAGCACTTTATAAGCTCCAATTCCTTGAGTAATGCCACCAGCCTCAGAAGCAGTCACCTGTAAGATCTCTACAAGTTAGTCTCTCCATCACAGATAGTATATATGACTTCCAGAACATAAACTATATGCAACACCAAAAAGTAGAATCAGATAAATGGCCAGTTAAAGATGTACCACTTACCCGACTTTTGCGAACGTAATCCAACAGAGTTGTCTAAGAAACAAAAAAAACAATAAATGTAAGAGCCATTAGGATGTCAATGAAACCACACAAATAGTACATCCAAACTTGAAAAAAATCTTCCAAGTACTATCATTACATGCATATTCTATTTCATCAAGTGTACATCCAGGCTTTCATGAATGTTCATGCATATTGAAAGTCCAACAAAAGAAGATGTAACAACTATACCTCAAATACGACTAAGAACAATGAAGCAATAGGAGAAAACAGCATAAATATGGTTACCTTTCCATGATCTACATGACCCATGATAGTTAGCACCGGTGGTCTAATTTCAAGATTGTCTAAATCTTCTTCATCAAGAATTTCTGTTTTCTTGGCCATATCTTCCACTTTAACAGGATCAGCCTCTATGACTTCTACTTGATATTCTTTGCAGATCATCTTCACCATATCTTTGTCCAATGTGTGCATCACTGGGATCTTAACTCCTTTTGAGAAAAAGTACCCAAGAATTTCTGCTTCACTAACAGCCAGCTTGTAAGCTATATCCTCCACCGTCATCCCTTCTTCTCCAACCTCAAGAATGTCAACTTTGACTGGAGCTGCGGCTTTTGCAGCCTGGAGACGAGCAGCTTTCCTGCTTGCCTTAGACCATTTCCTTCCTTTTCGTGATGCTGGTGCTCCAGGGATTGGCACATCAATCTCATTTGTCTCATCATCCACTATATCCTCATCTCCATCAAAAGCCATCCTTCTCCTCGGCCCACCCACTTCATTGGATTTCTTCCTCCTCTCGTCTTTGCTCTTTGTCAGGGCTGGACCTCTTGCAGGCTTTGGAGGTGGTAAAACCACTTGGGATATGAGAGGATCAGCACCTGGCTTCTTGGCGAACTTATCAACCAAAATCGATTTCCTATCTTTTGCCTTCAAAGAGCTGCCTGTTTCCTCTCTGGTCACCGGCCTTCGGACAGCACCAATGTCCTTGAGTACTACTGGCCTCTTGATTGCAGGTACTGGACTAGCAGACGGTTTTGACTGTAGGGTTGGCTGAAATGGTGCAATATTACTACCACTTTCCTTCTGAGCAACATCTAGCTTGGAATTTTCTTCACCAACATCAGCTCTCACCTTTCCTGGTTCAGTCTTAGGCTTCGGAAAATCTTTAACCACCTTCTGAACACTCAAAACTGGATTGCCCTTCCTCCATACACTCTTAAGTGTTTTTGATTTCCGCAAAGATTCAGAATTTGATGCTTTAATATCTCTAAAGTTATTAGAACCCGGCAACCTACTCTCATTCTTTGCATCTTTAGTAACATTCGACTTGGTAGCACTTTCTAACCTCTCAGCCTTCTCCAAAACTTTATCCAACGATTCAATAACCTTGTTCTTATCTTCTAATTCTGATTTCTTCCCATTAGGGAGCTTATCCAAATCAAGTTTTGGAGACAGTGGTATCGAATTTCTAGGCTTTGGATACACTACAGGTTCTATTTTCGGCCGAACCTGTAACATAGGCTTCGGAGAAGGCTTCAAAACAAGATCAGTATCATCTTCCTTACTACTCTTAAAGTTGGATTCTTGAGACACGGAATTCCCTTGCTCAGTGATAAAGTTGGTAACAGCCACAGATTTACATGAAGGAAAGTAAGACCATCTTTGCTTAGGATTCAAGGAAACGCTTCTAACAAGGGAAACCCTTAATGGAGGAGAAGACTCGAAATTGGCTGAAGAATTCACTCTTGCACTCCCCAATGAGGCCAGGGATGCAAGAGAAGCCATGGTTTAAATCAACAACGAAACGTAAAGAGCTACAAAAGAACACCAACATGAAAATCAATACATTCTTCCGAATTCACTATCAACCAACCTAAAAAACCAAGAAATAGAGTTGTCCCTCACCCTTTTCTGCTCCTTCTTTACGTTTTCGGGCTATATAAAGACTACCACCTAATTGTTGCTGCGTGTATAGGAAGCGTACCTTGAAATCTTATCGCTTGCAATGCTATTGCGAAGTCGATGGATTACACCCATGAAAAATGAGGGTTTTTTTGTGTCTAAATTTTTGAACGAGCAGCAAGGGTGGGTAGAGCTTGAAATCTTATCGCTTCTTAGTAGTCTTTCCTTCACTCTTCGGTTTTTTCATGCTATTTCTCTCTCTACAAATCTCCCTTGGATGAAATTTTATCCCTTTTCTTATTTTCTTGAATTTTGTCATCCTTTTCTGTGGACATGCGTGGTTGGCTCTGGTGTTGGGCCCAAGTGGACCTAATATGGATCACACTATTTGTACGAATTCCAGATTTCAATTGTGAATGGAGAAAGGCAGTGCTTTATAGACTCAAACTGGATTAGCCAGGGTCCTTAGGCTTTGGGACACCGGTGGTTTCAAACAAGAACAAGCACAAAAAAGCAGAAAGATTCACAAACTTAACAAGTTTGTTTTTATTTTCGAACTTGAGGAAATCGAATAAGCATGCCAACGGTGATGACAGTCATGCCGTTGACAGGGTAGAACCCCGTGGCTTGGAACTCCCACCACCGCGAACCAGGCCTTTGGGAGAAGGACCATGATAGATCTGTTCAAGGATGACAATGCTCATGAGAATCGAACCCAAGTGCTGCTCACTAAAACCTTGGAGCTTCTACTACCCTAGCCATATGAGATGATGATTCCCATATGCTGGCCCTTCTTTTCTTTGGGACAAGTGTGAAGATGGAACTGATATGAGTCAGCTCATAGCAGAATTACTTCCCTCTTACAATGAACAGTCACCTGGCTAAGGGGTTGACTAACAAGTTGAAGGCCTTGAGTTCAATACCGGAGGTGTGGATCTGGATCAGGCCTCCTCGTTGAACTGAAACAAGACTTATTCCCCTATTTGGAAGCAAATTCCCACCCGATTCACCAAGAGCAGAGGATAAACAATAGAGGGCACCTCGTGCCACGAGTGGTCCTGTTAACATATCCAAGCGAGTTTATTTGCACATTGGTTAAGAGTTGCATCCAATTAAAGCTTCCACAACTTGAATTTCCAACATGAAATTCCTATCACTACGACGGTTGCCAGTTAAGGAGTCTTCATTTTCTTAATTGTAAGGAATAGTTGTTTGTACTTGATTACCAATGCTAAAATAACTTGCACTGAGGGCATTCGCTCAAACGGCAGGGTGCTCTAGCGCCGTTGCTGCTGGTGGGGAGTTCGACTCCCAGGGGGTACATGTGCATGTTAGGCTTCTGGCTCCTCTTGTAACTGTGTGTGTGTGTGTGTGAGAGAGAGAGAGAGATGAAGATCGGAGCTGGGGAAATGACTAACTGCTCGCGGTTATACTTGGTGCAAGCTAATCTCAAGATTTCTTGTGTTGGGTTCGGTATCAACCTATTCGCAAGATGTTCATCCCTCCACCAGTCGATCATGCTATACTTACCTTTCAACCAAATGATTTTCATTCCACAACTACAACGAAAGATGTGATGTTCATCAACTCCAATACTTCTTTTTGCTTGATCCATTCTTAAACTCCATCTTTTGTAGACAATAAGAAATTATCATAATGTATCACTCAAATTAAAGTCCTTCACATGACTAGAGTTGCCAACAACCATGTAGCACCTAAGTGAAAGAGTGAGGATGAAAATCTTCTTGCTTTCATTAGTCACACAGGTACTATGTAGATCGCTCTCTTGTATCAGAAGGTTATTCGGCATTGAGTGGCTTGTTATGTTCATTAGATAAGTATATCAGTGTTGTTCCATCTGCAATATGAATTAGAACGATCAAAAATGTTTGTCCACCAACTTCAAAATATAAATCAACAGCACAGACGCACTTAAAATGTTTGTCCATTAATTTCAAAAGATTTTACTTAGAACCTAACCTCTATTTGACTTCAAAATATGCAAAGTCGAAAATTTTTAGTAACAAAATCGCAAAGAACTCCCGATTATTGTTGTAGGTGGAAGGAAGGAACTTGAAATATCATAAGTTTTGGTAAATAAATTACATGTGAGCCTGCACTTAGTCTTAATTTATAAGATTCTCTTGAATGCTTGCCTCAACTTGACCTCAATAAATAGGAAAGAATGAAAGAGTGATACTGCTGATAGATAATGTAGATATGAAAAATTTACGTTTTAAGTTTCAA
The DNA here is from genome assembly GCA_036023115.1 of Brasenia schreberi. Lineage (NCBI taxonomy): Eukaryota > Viridiplantae > Streptophyta > Magnoliopsida > Nymphaeales > Cabombaceae > Brasenia > Brasenia schreberi. Next base: position 5,729,941 of record JAYKKT010000052.1, read on the forward strand.
AATCTTTGTTTTGGACGTTTTATGAAACTCATAGGCCATATTTAAATTATAAATTTTTAAAATAGCCTATGGTTTTTAAATTATGCTTGAATATGATTTTGCAAAACATTTTGCGGTGTTTACATATAGGCAATCAAGAATTCAACTCACATGGACACTATGGATTTGTGCTACACAACCAAGTAAGGGCCACCAACTATGGGCCCTGTCATGGAATCTCCATAGCCCGGTTCCAGCTACTCAACCAGGTGTTCCCTGTTCTAGATCCGATTTTGGGTCCAGTTTCAGCAGTTCTGGTTCCACTCAAATTCTTGGCCTGGTTAAGTTTCGGTTGGAAACGGCGTGCCGATTTAAAATCGTCCATGTCAAGTGTGAGATTGATAAACAAGGAAATATAAAATTGTTTACATGGAATATTTTATTTAGAAAAATATTGAGGTAAACTCATAAGCCAAGAGGAGCCGATCATCTTGTTTCGCGGTCCTCAGTGAGAGATTGGCTAATCCCAATTATCTACAAACCAAATTCCAATTACACACGAGCCAAAACACAAAGTAGGCCTTCTTCTCTTACACTAAGTGGAGTTGACTACATGGGTCTACATTCATCATCGATCTTCATTTTATATGCTTTGACATTTTCATGCTAAAATAGATATGGCCTGTTCTGGTTTTCTCGAACTTGTTCTGAGGCTGGATCCGGTTCTGGTTCTGGGGTGGATCTGGTTTGAATATAAAACCACTCGGAAATAGCAAAAAATATTACAACAACAACAACAACTAAGCCTTTTCCCATACTACTAACAAAAAATATTAAAAATAAATTTCAAAGAACACCTTAACGAGTGGTTTAGAACTGTTAGCTCTGGTTTCACGCTGGTTCCAGTTTAAACAAGTTCCTAATTCGGAATGGTTTAGAACCAGTCATGTCGATGCTCAACTCTACGTTTATGTCATTAACTTTCAACAAATTTTCTATCCTTCTTTCTTCCTTTTCAAGCATTAACTCCATGATTTTTTTACCTTCCCACTCATGTGAGATGTTCTTAGAGACATTAAAGTAGAATTAAAGAAAAGAGTTCAGAGATTATGGTGTTCAGCACCTCTCACCTAAGAAAGGAAAGTCGAAACCCTACTCACTATGAAACAACCATTGATTGTTGATTTCAACTCATCAGCAAGCCCTACTACATGCTAGCAATATCATGAACCGATTTCAATTTTCTTTTCTTAAAGGAAAATGGGGTCGGGCAGACCCCTACCAGGTATGTTAATGATAAAAAACTTAATTATAGATTATACGAACATGAACCATTATGGTTGTACTTAATTATAGATTATACAAACTGAAGTTTTTGATTCAGAGTATATGAAATCATAGTTTCATGCAAGCAAAAGTTCCGTGTTTGATGCAAAATAAAACTTAGAATTACGAGTACAAAAAAACTATGGTCCAATTTCCCTAAAACCTTATTTCAAACATGACCTTAAAGACCTCCTCACTCTTAATTACCTACATAATTAGACTTATATTGAAAATTTTCAATATATATATTGACCTGAACACAACACAATGTTCCTTTCCACTCTTGTAGATACGGTGTCCATGTCGTACTCATAACTGGTATTTGTTTCGTGCCTTTTATTGTATCGTCATTCCGAACCAGGTGAATTCGGAAACAACTTGCTCTTTTAGTGATCACGAGGACGCCTCTTCGAGTCGTGTTGTCCTAGTCTCACACCGTGTTCGAAATGCCCCTACGAAATTACCTCCCAAGCTACAGACTGAGTTGCCCTATATGAGTGCGTCTCCCACGCCACCGTTACTCGAGACGTTAAAGTGCGGACGCTTATGTTCGTCAAATGTCCGTTTCTCAAAAGGGGAGCTCTCTCTCTCTCTCTCTCCTGGTTTTTAAGGTTGCTTTGATGAGGGAGGAGGCCAGCACAGGCGCCATGGACCCTCTTCTCTTGCAGAGATCCTCTTCTCCTCCGCCAACTCCGGCTGCCAGGTAATTAGCTCCATGCCATTCTAGGGCACAAAATCCTGACTTGAAATCCCTAAATTTTGTGGTTTCTGTTGATCATTAACATATCTCAGTTTATCTTCCTTTGTTTGATTCTATATCGTAATGTCGGAGAACTTTTTGTTTTTTGGTCGGCGAGTTGGATAATTTTTCTTTCGCTCACCCACTATTCCCTTTTCTTTTACTTATAATTCGGGTTGTTTTAGGAGTAGGTATTCTTTCTGGTGCTTTGTAGGCGATGCAGAAGGGGTCCGGGAGTATGAGTCTGGTGCTTAGGTTTGATTTTGGGTGCGTTTATGGAATTTGCCATGTAAGGATTGGCGTTGCTTTTTCTATTAGAACTGGGGTTAGATTGGCAATGGTTAAGTGGGATTTGTTGAGGAGATTGTGTTTCTTATCGTTATAGGGTGGGTTGTACTTTTCTTGCTGAGAAATTCAAGCTATGTGATCTTTCTTCTTCTTCTTTTTTTGGCACAACGAGCTATGTGGCCTTCTCTTTGCCTGTCTTGCTTTCTGTGTTACTTTGACACTGACAGACACTGGTGTTACCATCTAAACTTTCAATGGAAGTTCAGGCACATCGGGTCTTCAAAAGCTAGACAGTTCGCCTCATCTTCCTCTCTCTATATCTGTGTGTGTACGTATGTATGTACATGATTTCAAGGTATGTTTAACAACCTAATCGGTGCAGGTTTAATGTTTAGCAGTTTGCTTAACAATGAATGTTCTTAGGCGCGCTTTTAAATGTTAAAAATGTTTTTTCTAACCTTACATGAAACTTAGGTACAATTAACACAATTAGAATGGTTGGATGGGCCACAAAGTAAATACTTGGGGTGCTTTTGAACATTGGAAATTTTGAACAGCTGATGCCTTTTCTTGTTATTACAAACAACTTGTGCGTTTCTTTAATTTGCTCTTCCTTATCTTTTTTCCATTTGTGATTTGGTTGCTATTCTTTGTTTTACGTAAAGGCAGATTATCTTGTTGCACATGCAGTTCTGTAGGTGCGTCATCACCATCTGTGCCAGCAAATGTGGGCAGCATTGATTGGTCTGTCCATGGTCGGTGTTCCAGGGCAGGATCCCTATCAGCAGTTGGCTCACAGCTGCCACGGACTTCTTTCAGCACAAGTGCTGGTAATTCTGCTCCTGGAGTACCTCATCCTTCATGTAGACCATGGGAGCGGAGTGACTTGCTCAGGCGTTTGGCCTCATTCAAGCCATCCAATTGGTCTGGAAAACCAAAGGTTCACCATTCTCTTTGTAGCATTTTTCAATGATACCAAGAGTATTAAGCAACCGTTTGTCTTGGTGATTGAAGATTTCCATTCAAAGCACCTCCCTGTTAATATGTTACCCTGTTGCCATTAGATATCCTTTGGCGTTAGCTGTGGTTTACAATTTGATTTGTTAAACATGGAGCGTGCCATTGGTGCTTTATGCTTAAACTCATATTTGATGTGAAACATAAGCTTATATGAAGTCGTGGACCCAACATTTTGCAGCGTGGGGCATGCTTATTGCTTAATGGTCTCTGAATGCAGGATATGCTAGGCAGCTAGGGTGTTTGTATGTCTGGGCCCGCCATTACCTGAGTCTGGAGTTCTTATCCAGCATTTGGCGATGTCATAGTATCTTTACTCTAGGTCCCGTATTAGTATGTTGAATGAAAAATCTAGATCTTTCTTGTTATTCTTATTTATTTATTTTCCTTTTGGAGAGATTAAGTGAAATCTCTCATCTTTGGCCTTGTATTAGGTTCTACGTTATTTTGCTGTGTTGGTCTATGTGATGTCATTCTTAATGATTGTGCTCATGTTGTCTCTCACTGCTGTATTTCTTTTGAAGGTCTAATGATATGACCATGTTTGACTTGAATTGAGAAGCTTTGAGTTGACTGAACGCATCATTGATTTTTCTAATTTTGTTTCCTTGACAGCAAAGTTTCTTTTCACATATCGTGTCTAATATGGTCAAAATTCTTACTGGTGAAATGTGTAAAATTTCCCTTTGTCTGTAGATCCTCACATCTTTGGATCTTCTTGGCATTCTGACCATGGAATTATACCAATAAGTGTTTGCTTATTTCTTCTGCCTTCTCCTTGATCTTGCGTTCTTTCCAAGAATTTCCTTTATATGAGGGAAAATGGCAGTTAATATCTACTGTTCTTTAGGTAATTGGATGTCTATATGTTTGTCTTGGACCTGGAGCGCAGCTGCATATTTGAAGTTCTCCTAAGCCTCCAGCATTAGGCCGCTGATTGATCACAATGTTTAGTTATCTTTACCTGCTGAAAGAATAAGATCTGTGGTTAAAACAAGATAAAAAACCTAGAGGCAAGTTTGCTTTTGGTATTTCTGTGTCTAGTGGAACATTGTGGGATAGAGAAGTATTTCTTCTAGAATGTTGGGTTTTGGCTAAAGTTGAAGAACAAATGCAAAAAGTACAGTGGAGTGTGGTTGATGGAAATTGGAAAGGCTTCCTTTTTTAGCTATAGTCCTCAGTCTATATCAGAAATATGCTGTTACAGGGTACTAAATAATTTAAGTTTTATTGAATGGGATATAGTACTTGAAATCTATGTTATCAATAGCGGTTAGCAGGCTGTTAGCGGTTGACCCTAATATAGCGGGAGCGGGGATATAGTGGATTTAGTGGTACACTTTTATTTATGATTAAAAAATTATATATATATATATATTATATATATAATGGATTCTCTAATTTCTAAGAAATATCAAGAAACACATAACTACTACTTTATCAAACTAAATAAACAAATTTTAAGAAGACAAACAATAAATTTCACGTGGCATATGCATATTGAATTGTTAAACTTATATTTAAAAACAAAAACATAAATGTAACCAAATTATTCTATACATTAGGCAGAATAAGTAAAAGAAGCTAATATATATTATACTTATCGGCTCAAGTACGGATATAAAGGACATTGACAATTGCTTGCAAAAGAACTCTTACTCAACTTACAAAAAAAAGAGGTCAACTCTTCGACATAATCATAACAAACACTATGATAAACTTCTACATGCTCTTTTTGCATGCAAGGGTTTATAAACAAGGCTTTCTAAATTAAGGCTAAGATCTCATACTTCAATTTGGCATACTACCTGCCCATGTAGAGGTTTCTTATGACCATTTTGTTCATTTAACATGTTTACTCAATTGACTTTTCACATCTCCAAGAGTCACCATATGTATCTCTTTGTAGGACACTAACATCTAAGTCACACAGACACTTCTAAGGGGTGGAGTGTCGACCCCGACACTGGTGCGACACTGACACCGACATCGTGTCGGTGCGGCATGTCCAAAAAAAAATTTGCAATTTTTTTTTGTAACTCATAGATAAATGGGTCCGGATAATGAAGATTGATTTGTGTATTATGATGAAATTAGTAGTTGTTTACCATTTATATGTTTTACTTTAATATAAAGTTGTGTACTTACTATTGTAGCTTTATACAATATAAAGCTGCTTGAATGATTTTGAGTGCGAACAATTGGTTTCTTATTACTCAATCTGATTGGATTCTTGACTCCATACTGTATGCCTTTGCACAGAATAATCTTTGTCACCAAACACATTTAAAAACCAGGAACATTGCCAGATGAATAGAACAGAAGAGTATGACATCACTAGTGGGGTCCTAGTACAAATACTAGTATATGTTATATCCTACAAAAGATCTCGAAACTCCATCAGGCCAAGCCACTTCATGGGGTTTCAAAACGTATTTTAAGAGGTTTTAAAACTATATTATATATATTTTAAAACATACCCAGTTTAAACACATGTACAGGGTTGCCTGGAAGGCTCCTGGGTTTCTAGACTCAAAATAGCCCTTTGGGGCTGCTTTTACAAAACCAGGTTTATTTGAGAAGTTCGTGGGATTTCAGGGTGTTTACAGCTGGAAAATGATACGGGTGAACTCTCCAGGGAAGCTCCTCACGTGAAATAAAGGGGGGGAAGAGAGAGAAAATGCCTTATTGGCCAAGGTGAGTTTTGGTTTGAGTTGGGATTGGCTCATGGAGGTAAGGGCTGCACCAACAACTTGGCGTCGACTAACATAGCTTCGACAACTACAATGCATGATGAGATATACATTATTATTTTGAAAATACATCTTTTAGCTATTATGATAAACCATTATACAAATAAGCAGACAACAAAATAAGCATTTATCAACCTATGGAAATAAATCAAGTCAAAATATAACAAAATAAGCTAACAGGTTTAGTCAAATGACTTTTCACCTATGTTATCAATAGTGGTTAGCGGGTTGTTAGCGGTCGACCCTGATATAGCGGTAGTGGGGATATAGCGGATTTAGCGGTACACTTTTTTATTTATGATTAAAAAATTATATATATAATGGGTTTTCTAATTTCTAAGAAATATCAAGAAACACAGTCACTTCTTTTATAAATATGAATCAAACTAAATAAACAAATTCTACTTCTAACTTCTAAGAATTAACATATGACAGGGCACTTGGATTTATCAACCCCCCAGTTTCACAGCTTGGATTCATTAACAGACATCTCTTTCATGAAGAAGAACAAAACTGCATATTGAATATTTGCCTAGCCGGGAGAGCACAAGAGAGAAATATTATTCCTTGTAGACAAGCATATGATATGTCAAAATGACACTTACATTCTTCAGTGTCAACTTGCAATAGTAACACCCCAACACCTCCATCTGTATACATTGTCTGCCGGAATGCTTTGCAGCAGAATGCAACACTTTGGTGCAAGTAGGTGTTGGACCAATAGGAAATCTATAAAAAAGAAAAAGCAGAAGCCCTTACATACCCAAGATTTGTCCATAGAATTACAGGAGAAGCTCTATTACATAAGGCACTTCCAATGGGGCCAAGTACATGATGCCCATCCATGCACAACGGTTGGGGTTGATCGCAATCAACCACAACTTCGGGAGTGGAAGTCAGCACTCTAACTATTTGGGTTGTTTCCCTCATACCAAAGAAGCATGGTATCCAAACACCACCAGAAGCTTGGTGGCCTCCATTTGAACAATGCACCACAGTCATGCAAACGAGAATTAACTAGACATACTTAGTAATCTCTAATTTGGCATGAAACTGAACCATCTACATCCTCTATTTTTGCGAGTGTTTGTGTTGGATTCTTCAGAAATCTTTTGCTTTCAACTACCTTATAAACTAATTGATGGTTCATCAAGGTCACCTTGCTTTGGCATATCTTGTCTAGTGAAAATGGAAATAATCGGCAATGAAACGTCTCGAATTAGGTCTCATCAGTGGTTTTCTCCAGTGTTGTCTGATGCGTATCGTATCGTGTATCGCTGGGCTCCACGATACGGGCGTATCGTATCGTTCTTTAATATTAAAATAATACAAAAATTAATTAAAAATTAATTAAAAATTAGTAAAAAATCGAAAAAAATCAGGAAAAAATAAGAAAACATCTGATAATTGCTTTAAATTCATATAATGTAAGTTTAGTATAGATTGAGCATTCAACATTGAATAATTGCATCCAAATTTACATATATTGAATCCAAAAAATAAAATACAGACATAGTTTAAAGTACACTACAGTTACATATAATGTTACATTTTACAAATTGTAATCAGGATCATCAACTAAATAATCTTCATCTTCTCCTTGTTGCAGATCCTCATCATCATCAGCCACGCCCACACCTTCTTCTTCAAAATCAAATTCTTCATCTCCATAATGTTGTTGCGCTCCTTCCAAATAAACAAACAACAAAATAAGCATTTATCAACCTGTGCAAGTAAATCAAGTCACTATTCTTGATATAACGGTCATAGTGCCACTATTAGCGGCCAAGAAGGTCGCCCGCTAATCTTCCAACGATATAGCGGTTCTCTGGCTGCTAATACGCTATAGCGCGCTATTAACTACTTAGCTTGAAATCAAATGCTTGGACAAAGAAGGTGGGTTCTGTAATAAAGGTCTACATTTCGGTGCAAATGTGGAAAATGGTACCATCTGCATGGTCAATAATGCTGTTAATTTGCATAGATAGAGATGGCACTGCATGAGGGTCACTACATGGTGCTAATGAATCCACAACAAAAAAATGATTCTGGTACACTTGAACTTCTAGTCTGTGACTCTGTGTCATTGTTTTCTGTCTAAAGTAGGAAACCCAGCGATTTACGCATTAATATGGCACTTGGCATTCCATTTTTTCGTCAATCTAGGTAATCAAATCATGGTTTTGACATCTCATAAAAAAATCTGTTTTCTAAAACTTTTGTGGTTTGATTCAATAATTACAGTAGAAGCTATTTGATATTTCTCCATCTGAGTACGGTATCTCTATTTTCGTCACTTTCTTAGAAATTCATAGATCTTAAACTTCTTATTTTAGTTAACATCTGAAACTTAAGCATGTTCATCATGAATGTCCTTTTTCTGCATGTGCAATCTGCACATTTAAGCCAAGCAAGAATCTAGAGACAAGATGGCACATAAAAGAACTGAGTTGGATATCTTTCAGTTTTGTTCATGGGGTCTGCGATTTATTGCTTATCATTAGTTCCTGTCTATGTTGATTTGCTTGTTTTCTGGTTATAGTTCGGTTTTGTAGTATCTTACTGGAAGTGTGTGCAGGTTGCTAGTTTACTTGCATGCGCACAGAGAGGTTGGATGAGTGTTGATATCGACAAAATTGCATGTGAATTATGTGGAGTGCACCTGACGTTCACTTTGTCACCAACTTGGACACCTAGAGAAGGTGAATCTAATTATAAGTTGTATTCTTTGCCCCTTGGAATATGATCCCCAACCCTCTACTGAAGCATTTGGTTTTAAGTCATATGATGTGCATTGAAGTTCAAACTGTTTCTTTTGGCTGGTAACTCTAGTTTTCCTTATGCTTGGTTGAAGTTGATGGTGCTGGTGAAGCATTTGCAAAGCAGCTCGATTCAAGTCACAGGGGGTCATGCCCATGGAGAGGAAATAGCTGTGCCAGAAGCTTGGCACAATTTCCTCCAACTCCTCCATCGGCCCTTGTTGGTGGTTACAAGGACCGGTGTGATGCACTGCTTCAGTTCCCCTCTCTTCCTGTCATAGCTTCTTCTGCATTAGAGCACATTAGACTTTCATGGGGCCCACAAATCAATTATCTCCTTTCTCAGTCAAATAGCTCCACAGTTGAAGAAGTAAATGGAAGGATGGAAAGCATGCCTGGAGGAGCAATCTCGCAAGATGAGACTATATATATTCATGTATGCCACTTAGACACCTAATTAGAATGCATTTTCTTGTCAAAGATTTTCAATGTTCATGCTAGGAAGTGTAGGCACTACGTTTTGGATGTTTCTTTTTGATGTTGGTTAAAGAGACAAGAAGTAATAAATGTACATACTTTTTCTTCTTGGTGATAAAGTCTACATCTTTGTGCTGGCAGGCCCAGAAGCTTATAAGCTTGTGTGGTTGGGAGCCACGCTGGCTTCCTAATGTGGCAGACTATGAAGAAAATTCTACTCAGTCAGCCAGAAACGCATGCTCTGTTGGCACAAGCCAATATAAGACTCGCTCCATCTTACTCAGGATCAGGGACCAAAGCAGTTTTCTGCTTCTACTGAAATGGACGCCAAGAAAGGAAAGGCATCTCTGCAAGGGTAGACTTCTCAGCTGCAGCCGGGTAGCGCTGTGATTGTGGCTTGTGTGGTGCTACAGTTGGGAATTCTTGGATTTTTTGACTGTTCCTGCGTCCTGCTCAAGCTTTGCACCCAACAGCATAGATATACCTGATACCTTAAGGAATGGGATAGGATTGACTCATGCAGATGAGTGCAGCTAGTAGGAGAATCAGTGGTTGGGTTGCAGCTGATGACACAGTGAGAAAGATCAAGACCGATGATCGTGATGAAGTTGCAGCAAAAGCAAATGAGGGGAAATTGTTGGCAAACACAGATTGGAATTTGGGAATCTTACATCCACTACTGGCTGGAGAGTTTTCTTTACTCCCTTTGGGCAGGACAGCAACATCTGAAAATACTCACGATGAGGATATGGGAAGGGATTTAATGATTGGCCAGCCTTCCAAGGGAGTGAGATTGGTGATCGTGCAGCTTCATGCGAATCACGAGGGCCAAATATAAATGAGAAGGAAGCTCTTGAAAAGGCGGCGTGAGAGCTCAGATGACAGGCCAGTTCTTGGAGGTTGCAGCAGCAGGCTGATAGTGTTGAAAAGAGAACTGTCATTGATCGTGATGGTGATGAAATTACAGATGGTGGACAATATATTCAGCTGGTCCACTCGGCAAAAACTCGTTTCCGGACCTCTGATATTTTCTAAAACACATATTGTTCACCTCATCAGAGAGATTCATCTGGTGCACACTGGTCCTAGCCATTCAATGGGCTTTGAGGCTTATGCTGCTGGCAATCGAGTTTCTTCATGTTTCCATCAGAGTGTAGTGACTTCCGCCTTGTAGGAATCCAATCAGCTGGGGACTCAACCCATTGCATCATCTGTGTTTGCAATGGATACAGCAGCATCATAGTGTAACGATGATTCTGTGGAAAGTGTTGAAAACTATCCTGGTGATATTGATGATGTTCATTCCAACCCACAAGATATGTATAGAAACCTTGAGATGAATGATGTCTCAGAACTGAACATTAGCCTTCAAGCACAACAGAGCACTTGTCTCCAACCTGAATTTGAAGCTGTGAGAGAGGCAAGAGCAAGCAGCACAGATGAAGGTGAGGAAACATTGAATGCTGATAATGTTACTGGTCATGGTAGAGACAGATTCAGTTTTGGTATCAGTGGAGGAAGTGTTGGTATGGTCGCAAGTCATGAAGCTGAAATACATGGAATTGATTTTTCTGTGCACAGAACAGAAAGTGTTGTTGGTGATATAGAACCAGTGGCTGAAGTCATTGAAACCTTGGGGCAGACTGGAGAATCCATACCTGAACGTGGATTGATGGATGAGTTTGTTTCTGAAACAGAGAGAGGGGATGCACATGGTGATAGTCATGATATGATGTCTCATTCTGTGGGCAGGGCTGACAGCGGTTCTAAAATCGACTATTCAACCAAGGCAGAGTCTATGGAAAGTGGTGAGAAGGCTAGTCACATGTTTTCCCGCCAAAACAGTGGTCAAAATTCGCTAACCTGTAACGCTGTCATTTATTCTGGCTATGAGGTTTCTAAGGGTGAAGTCACTCAGACCGGGAAGGTGTCTCACACAGGTAGCCGTATTTCCTTTGGGATCTAGTAATGTATTGGAATATATATGTATGTGCGTTCATTGTACTGTAATATTTTAAAGTTCTCAAGTTTTTCTGCTTCATGGTCTCAAACAAAAGCTGGCTTAAACATCATAATTGAACAATAAATCACATCATCTGAATGGCATCATTGTTTTCCAGGAAAGAGGAACGCTACTTGTAATGCTCCTTTTGAGTTGTAAGTTTTTCTTAGGTTGATGGATAGCTGGAGGCTGATCAATTATGCCAGTAATTTTCGTGGACAGCTTTCTCTAGACAATTTCCACCAATGTGATTAGTTGAAGCACTTTCTTTACTACAACAACAACAACTAAGCCTTTTCCTATACTAGACGGGGTCGGCAAAAGGCTTAGTTGTTGTTGTAGTAAAGAAATTCTTTACTGATTTAGCATATTTCAGTTTGTTGCTTGCTAAAGTAAGTCAACCTCAATTTGCCAGTAGAACTTTGTATTGTTCTTTGTGCAATTATCTCCATCAATTTCAGAAGATAGTACGAATCAGTCTGTATGATATGATACTGACCAATGTTGTTCGACGCGTATCATGTATCGTTTGGTCCATGATATTGTTGTAAATAATTGTTGATGCTTGAATGTTGAATCGGCCAAGTCGCAAAACGTCGATATGTTTGAAATCGTCAAGATATAAAAGGATCCAAATATGGATGTCTCAAGTGAAGAATACAACAAGAGTAAGAGTCAAGAGAGAGCCAAATCACAAATCAAAAGGCTATGCAAGACAGTTTGTAGTGTTTATTGATTGAGGCTCTATTTATAGAGCAAATATTACAAGAAGTGAGAGAGGGAAGAAGTAGTAAGGAGAACTGTAGTAAGGAGAACTGTTGGGGATCAAATCTCCCCAACGGTTAATTGGATGGCCAACCCTAACCATCTAGTACCTGATCATGGGCCAGCAAGGGTTGGGTCCTAGTGGCCCGCCCTATTACATGTTAACACTCCTCCTTAAACTTATGGTATGTATATCAAAGGTTTGTCTAACAAAAAATTAAATCTAGGAGCCAATAATGACTTGGTGAAGAAGTCTATCAGTTGCATGTTAGATGGTACATAACATAAAATGAACTTTTTCTTTCAGCATTTCTCTCGAACAAAGTGAGTCCATCTCAAAATGCTTTGTTCTTTCATGAAAACTGTTGTTAGATGTGATGTACATGACACTCTTGTTGTCACAAAATAGAGTGGATGATTATTCAAGGATGACCCCCATGTCTCTCAACACCTCTGTAATCCATGAGATCTCAGTAGAAGTGGTTGTCTTGACTCCATATTCTGCTTCTGTGGATGAAAACAACACCTTCTGTTGCTTTTTGCATTTTGAGGAGAATAATGATTCACCTAAAAATATATAAAAACCTGTGGTGGAATGTTGATTATTGATATCTCTACCCCTTATCCACAGAGTGCTTTATGTATCTGATGATTCTAATAACCACACTCATGTGAGCACTACTAGGAGCTTGTTGAAACTGGCTTGCAGTATGTACGACGTGTGATATGTCTGGACAAGTGATAGTGAGATAGGTCAACGCTCTTATAAGTTATCTGTATGGGGTAGGATTGTCTGGTTTCTCTTCATATATTGCTCTAAATTTTGTTCCAAGAACCTCTGGTGTATGGGAAAAGGCTTAGTTGTTGTTATTGTTGTTGAACCTCTGGTGTATCCACCTTCTTCTCGTCGGTTAGACCTAACTTGTCAACAATTTCACTCGCAAATTTTGTTTGAGACATAAAGTATCCTCTATCATTACATACAATTTCAATTCCCAAAAAATAACTAAGCAAACCAAGGTCTTTCATTTCAAATTTTTTGTGAAGATCATTTTTAACTTGTAAGATGTCAACTTTATCACTTTCAGTGATGATCATATCATTCACATAGAAGAGTAAAATTACTATACCTACATCTGATTTCTTCATGTCAGTATAGTAAGAGACAAAATTATGCATATGCATAGTCTTCAAAACGATCAAACCAAGTCTTGAGAGCTTGTTTAAGATTATACAAGGCTTTCTGAAGTTTAAGAACATGATCTTAAGGAACATTAAATCCGGGAGGAGTCATATAAACATCTTCATGCAATTTTCTATTCAAAAAGTCATTTTTAACATCAAGTTGAAAAATATTTCAGTTTTTTATAGCACTAAGAGTTATGAGAATCCTTATAGTTTTTATTTTAGCAACATGAGCAAATATGTTATCATAATCAATTCCATGTTATTGAGCATAACCCTTGGCTACCAATCTAGCTTTATATCTTTCTATATTACTATTACTATGAGTTTTAATTTTATAAACCCATCTACATCCAATAATTTTCTTATCCTTGGGTTTGGGAACAATGGACCAAGTTTTAGCTTTATCCAATGCAGTCAACTCTTCTTGAATGACATCCTCCCATTCTGAAATGTCCTTGGCTTAATAGTAAAACCTAAGCTCTTTTACTTGTAAAAGTGTGACAATCAAGTTTTTTCATTGAGGTCTAAAAGATTCATAATATACAAAGTGTTGAAATTCTAGGTTCTAATCGTGAAGGGTTTTGTTCCTTAGGTCTTCTAGTTTAGTACAGCGGAAAAGGGTCAAGAATATGTTGTGTGTCTTCTTAAATTAAATCCTTAAGTAGTAACTAATACAAGATTAACTTTATCAGAGTCACATGTTAAAACGGATGAAAACTAAGTCATTGAGCCGCTTATGTTCCAACCTATTGCACTTTTTGTGTGGATGTGTTCAAAGACACTGCAATTCCTTTCATAACCCGTTGAATTACAAGTTTGACTAAGAACTCTTACTGCAAAATCTCTACGGTTTGAATAATTACTTTCAAACCTATTCTACCAAACATATGTACAAAAAGACAAACATTAGGGACTTAATCTATAACAAATATAAAATTATATAAGATTTAATAAACTTAAATACGAAGATAAACTGTTTACCTAGGTGCATATTAGCACGGTTGCAAATTGCTAAAGGCAAACCCATCAAGTGAAGAGCATTATCATAGATCTCAATCTCTTTATGTATACCATTTGTTCTACTCTCCTCAGGGACTAATGTGTATATACAATTAATGATGCCTCAATTAACTTCATTGTCCCTTTTAAAGCTTGCTAAATACCTGAATACTTCATTTGGATCTTCTTTTTCTCTATCCATGGATTCATAAAGATAGCGTATAGATGGTTTCTCCTCGTTATTAGCTAATCTCAAAACCTTCACTAAAAGACAAGACATGTAATCCTTAATAGTCTAACACATGCATTCAAAAATGTACTTCTGAATACTGTCTCTGAAATTTCATTTAACTTTCTGTCTCTTCTATTTTGATGCAACTCTGCAAATTGTTGCCACTCATATGAGGAGAACATTTTCTTCAAGGCTTGCTTTTCTTTCACAATGCTTTGGAAAGATAAAAAATTAGTTGCAAACCGAGTTTTAACTTTATGAAGGAGCTCTGCACAATCTGTATATCTCCTCATTATACATTATATAAATGCATGGTTATAGATAAATTTGGTGATATCTTGGCAACCCTCAATTGTTACCTTTATCTCATCCATCTCACCAATATCCTCAAGGATAAGATCTAAACAAGGGGTTGCATATGGTGTCCAATAAAAAGTCCCATAAGTATATGCTAACTCCTTCCCAACTGCTTTGTAGTTAGTTGTATTATATTTAATGAATTGAACTACATTCTCTAGCCCAACCTCAGATATCACCTTATCAAACTCTTGTCTTATGATTTTTGCAGTATGAATCTCTTCTGATATGTCTAGAGATCTCAAAAATAAAAGTCCTTTAAGACAATAGATAATAAAGTTTAACAAAGCCCTTCATTGTCTATCTGTCCATCCATTTGTCGTGATATTGCATCATATTTCCTTCTATGACTCTTAAAGTCGAACAATATTCTTGTAGTTCAAGGATAGTCTTATCTAAAAGCTTTCCTTTCAACTTTTGATAAAAAGACATCTTATATCCTGGATCAATGTTAGCAATTACTCTGCTATTGCTTTAAAATGAAAACTGTTTGCTCCATTAAATGGAATGGATGCATCATAAAATCATCTGACCATTGCATGGTCTGCCTGCTCGTGCAGTTGTGTTGAAGCCATAGCAACACAAATTCCAGTTTGAGCACCATTTATAGTGTTGGGAGGAAAAAATGAACGTAAGCTCTTCCTCTACTCCTTCCTCTTCTACCACTTCCACTTACAAAATTTTCAACAACCCTCTTTCTCTTGGTTGATGGTCGAGAACTATTACTATCAATCTCTGTTCTACCATAAGAAGGAATACTATCACTCAATCCAATAGTATGATCATCATCTTTCTCAAATATCTCTAAATCATCCTTCTATTGTCTCATCTCATGTATGCTCTGAATCATACAACAACTAAGCCTTTTCCCATACTAGATGGGGATTCTTTGTTTCAATAGAGCCCTATCATAATTTGTAGAAGTCATGATAAATAAGTTCGACAAAGTTTTACGCTGGCTGTCGAAAGCCTAACGCAACCCTCCTCCTTTATCAGGGCTTGGGACCAACCATGCAAAGGTGATCCCTTACATGGGCGGAGTTGTCAAAATAATCATAGAAATTTGTCATTAAGTTTTAACAGAAATTTGTCTTTCTGTACAAAGCTTTCAACAAATCAAAACACACAAGAAAAATGGAGTCTATCTTCTACAAGCAATATAAGGAAACCCTCTTCCCTTATTTTCACCAAGACAGTTTGCTGATACGTTAGGCGCTAGAACACCAGAAAAGGAGCAAAAGAGATCCTAGCAAAGAAAATTGCAACCTAAATACTAAGTTGAACTCCAAAAGACAGGTTACCACCAGAAGAAATGGTTTCAGGTCTGAGGATCTGATAGGACAGTTACCAAGATACCACTACAAGAATCAATTTCACGTTATGTACAGCTGCCAAGACACTCCATTTGATGACAAACACCAGTTTTCCCATGTATTGGAAAGCCAAGCCTCAATAAGTTGCATCTTTTAATTGCAAAAGAAAAGGAAAAAGAATGACCAGCTATTTCCATTTGAAAGCTATGACTCAAGAAACTCATAGTTATGATAAAACTAAATCATATTTAGATTAGAAAAGGACCCCTCTCATTATCTTTCATGTTTTTTTTCTTTGCCGAGGACACTTAGAGCTAGAGAAATCAACTGGTCCAAGGCCAAAGAAGAGCAACACCAGTTCAAGAAATCCTCAAAATCCAAAGTGATTACATGATCCAGCACCTTTTTCCCAAGTTTTACACACTAGAATGTAGATGCAGAAGATGAGTCTTAACAAATTGAAAGATCTTACACTGCTTTTGCTGTTTGAAATAACATGGAACAGTAGTTTTGATCAGTAAAACAACAGTTTTGAAAAGACAGTCTTGACATCATAACTTATCAAACATCAAAAGGCAGGACAGAACAAGGACTTCAAAAATCTAACAGAAAAACCTAAAAAACAGTCATACCCTAGAAACAAATCTTTACCTCTTGTCTATCGTACAATAGTGGAACTTGAGTTTTCCATTCTTCACATCATCTGCATACATTTTCAGTGTGACAATCATCTGTAGATATTGTCATTTAATGGTTTCTGTCAATTTTCTAACTCTGCTCGTGCAAGGAGCAACTTCTTTCCTAGTACCTGTTAGGTGATGTTTCAATCGTCAAATTCCACCACTAACCACCTTCTCACAAAACAAACATTTTATCTTCAATCTATTTCTCTCAACTATTGTACCCCACTATCATGTCGGATCATTGGACCAAGATTGAGAGTCCCTGACACCTCTTCTTGCCATCACAATTGAACACTTCAATACAATAAAAAACCTGAAAATAAAAGGACTTCATAAATCCCCAATCTTCACATAACACTCTAGAGTGTCTCCACTTCACGAATGCAATAAAAATCATATCCACGCACTTCATAACTTCATATTTTATCATTAAAAAAATGCAAATAGCACCAAAAACAACAAATACAAAGAATTTGTTTTTACAAAACGTAAAAAATATACCATAATCCGGGTTAGGAGCCTTGCATGAACGCCGTAAAACACTTTTTTTTGAGCCTTGAACACTAAGGAAGGGGAGAGTCACTGGAGGGAGCCTTTAACAGAAGCCAGAAACCCGCATTTTTGTGGATGTATGTTCAGCTAAAAGGGTCACTGGCCATATCGTGCGGTACGATACTTTATCGCACGATGCGCAGGGTATTGTATCGTATCATGGTATGCGATACAGATAAGACTGATACATACCATATCATATCATATCAAAGAGAATTTTGATGCGAAACAATGCTCATATCAAGTCAAAGTCAATGTGTCGGGATATATGGGGTGATATGGTCCATATTGCATGATAAAATATCATTGTGATACGGGCGATACATGGATAACACGTGAGCTAAACACCACTTTTTGTGAACTTTATCTTTTAACGCTTTTTTAAAATTTTTTCCTTCATTACACTCGTGTGGGGAGATTTTGCCGCTTCACTTGCGAAACTATGCTTTTTCAACTATGTGGTGTGTTTCTCTTGCGAAACTATGCTTTTTCAGCTATGTGGTGTGTTTCACTTGCAAAACTATGCTTTTTCAGCTGGGGTGTTTCAATTTATTCATGTTTGGAGATATAAACTTTTATGTTCCTTTATTTTTCATAGTTTTTGTTGCATTTCTTATATGAATCATTATTTTTCGTTTTTTCACTCATCTATGCATGTATAAACCTTTATTTTTCTTTGCTTTGATTTGATAATAGGCTAGACAAATTACTTGATTGTTTTCATTCTCAAGTACCTTATTTATTTATATTATTAGTTATTGATAACTTAACCTAGCCTATGTAGGTTCTTACTACCATATTTTCTTAATCATTCTATTCAATTTTAAAAAGTGTTGGAAAGAAACAATAAAGAATGATCTAGCTTATTGTGAGTTAATTGCGAACATGACACATGATAGGGCTCTATGGAAACAAAGAATCCATGTAGTCAACCCCGTCTAGTATGGGAAAAGGCTTTGTTGTTGTTGTTGATTCTATTCAATTTTCTATCAACTTTGTAAAGGACGAAGAAGTAAAAAAGGGTATATTGAATGTAATTAACCTTATATAAGATTTATCTACTCATTAACTTTGTAACTTTGTTGTTGATTAAAGGTATTCAATATTCATGTTATAGATGATTGTTCATAATGAGATATTATTTATTTTTGTTATGCTCAACCCCATAGTGTTCTCTTCTCACAATCTTTGTGAATATTCTTATAGGGTCATAGTCATTTATTAAGAATTATCTGTTTCAAATCATGTTTTGGATTTTATTTTTTTAACGTTGATTGTGTTATATATGTATCATTCATTAATTTTAATTCTTGCATTTTTTTTGGATTTATTAATATTTTTTTTCAACTCCGTTCATGTAAGAATCACCCTTGCATTGCCGGTCCCAAGCCCGGATAAAGGAGGAGGGTTGTGTTAGGCTTCCGACAGCCAGCGTAAAACTTCGTCGGATTTTTATAACATGGATTACAAAAATTATGAGCATTGCTTTGGGGCGTCCCTGCCTAGCGACGTGCTGCAGATCCCGAATGCAGTAAGAAGTAAGCAAGGGCCACTACATTTTCACCCGAATGTAGTGAATCAATTGCAGAGAGGGTTCCCACATCATAGTCTTGCCGCCCGAATGTAGTGAACAATTTTCAGAGAGGGTCTCCGCATTTTGATTATGGACGGATGCGGGGGGTAAGGAAGCTAGTCCTAGATAATAAAATTCGTATTGGTTCATGGAATATTGGAACATTATCCGGTAAGCTAATGGAGGTGGTAGATACTATGATTCGGAGAAAGATTCATATTCTATGTTTACAAGAGACAAAATGGGTTGGAGAAAAAGCAAAGGAGATAGAGGATATAGGTTTTAAATTATGGTACTCAGGTAAAGAAAAGGCTCGAAACGGAGTTAATAAAGATTTAAAGGAGAGTGTAGTAGACATACAACGATATAGTGATCGAATCATGACGTTGAAATTAGTGTTAGGAGCAGAGGTCTTTAATATAGTTTGTGCTTATGCACCCCAAGTGGGACTAGAAGATAGTATAAAGACAACTTTTTGGGAAGAGTTAGATAAGGTGATTCAAAAGATTCCACAAAGGGAGATGATTTGTTTAGGAAGAGACTTAAATGGACATGTCGGCAAAGAGGCATTAGGATATCAAGGGATTCATGGAAACTTTGGTTTTGGGGATATAAATGAGGAAGGTAGGGAGATTTTAAATTTTGCTATGGCATTTGATCTCTTTATAGTCAATACAATCTTCAAAAAAACGAGATGAACATTTAATTACTTATAAGTGTGGCTTATCATAAACACAAATTGATTACTTTATTTGTAGAAAAAAAGAATTCCAGGAGAAAGCTTAACCACCCAACATTGACTTTTAGTTATGGATTTACAAATATAAAAAATGGACAAAGAAGAAAAGAGTGCATCGAGCTATTTAGACTAAATGGTGGAACCTCAAAAGCAAGAAAGAAGATATAGTTAAACAGAAAGTCCTTCAAGGAGATGTTTGGAATTATGTTGGCACACCCTGTGATATGTGGAACAATATGGCTATACATATTTGGAAAGTGGCGAAAGATGTGTTAGGGGTATCTAAGGGAGGTGTATTGGCACAAAGAAGCTTGGTGGTGGAGTGAAGTAGTACAAAATAAAATCAAGGCAAAGAGGGCATGTTACAAATTACATTATGGTAAGAAAACTAGTGAAACTTTAGAAGCTTATAAGAAAGCAAAGAAGGAAGCGAAAAAGGCCGTTAGTGAAGCAAAAGCTAAGATTTGGGAAGACTTATATAAAAATCTCAACTCAAAAGAGGGCGAAAGAGATATTTTTAAGATAACTAGGGCTAGAGATAAGAAAACTAAAGATCTTAATTATGTTAGATGCATAAAAGATGAGGATGAAAAAATTCTAGTGGCAAATGATGATATACGAAATAGATAGAAAAACTATTTTTATAATCTTTTTAATGAAAATAAAGATGTTAGTATTAGTTTAGGAGATTTAACCAAGTCAGAAAAGTATATAAACCACAATTTCTATGGACATATTCAAAAGAAGGAAGTCAAAGAGGCTCTTAAACATATGAAGGGTGGTAAATCGGGAGGACCACATAATATTCCTATAGAAGTTTGGAAAATACTAGGAGAAATAGGAATCACTTGGCTCACAAGACTATTTAATGAAATATGGAAAAACCAAAAGATGCTCGAGGAATGGAGAGCAAGTACACTTATACCCATATATAAGAACAAG
Source organism: Brasenia schreberi (assembly GCA_036023115.1). NCBI lineage: Eukaryota > Viridiplantae > Streptophyta > Magnoliopsida > Nymphaeales > Cabombaceae > Brasenia > Brasenia schreberi. Next base: position 5,750,624 of record JAYKKT010000052.1, read on the forward strand.
GGAGACATTCAAAATTGTGCGAATTATCGAGGTGTCAAGTTAATGAGTCATACTATGAAATTATGGAAAAGAATTATCAAACGTAGGTTCAGACTAGTATCAAGTACAACAGAGAATCAATTTGGATTCATGCGAGGCAGATCTACTATTGAAGCGATTCACCTTTTGAGACGTCTTGTGGAACATTTTAGAGTAAAAAAGAAAGTCCTTCACATGATATTTATTTATATAGAAAAAGCTTATGATAGTGTACCGAGGAGGTTCTTTGGAGAATTTTGGAAAAAAGAAGTATTCCATTGACATATATTAACCTTATAAGAGACATGTATGATGGTGCAAAAACATGTGTGAGGACTCGTGAAGGAACGACAAGCTTCTTTGAAGTTAATATTGGGTTACATCAAGGATCAACTTTAAGTCCGTACTTATTTATAATGGTGATGGATGAGTTAACAAAATACATTCAAGATGAAGTACCTTGGTGTATGTTATTTGCAGATGACATTGTATTAGTGGAGGAGTCTAAGGAAAAAGTTAATAGAAAATTGGAACTATGGAGAGAAACATTAGAAAGCAAAGGCCTCCGACTTAGTAGAACAAAGACAAAATATATGGAATGTAAGTTTGATCATTTGGTTACCTGAGAGGACATAGAAATTAAAATTGACACACATTGCATCCCCCAAAAGGAAAGTTTTAAATACCTAGGGTCAATTTTTCAAAGTGATGAAAAAATTGATGGAGATGTTACACATAGAATTAATGCTGGTTGGTTAAAATGGAGAGGAGCATCAAGTATTCTTTGGGATAAGAAGATATCATTAAAGTTAAAAGGTAAATATTATAGAGCAGTAATTAGGCCTGCCATGTTTTATGGTTCTGAGTGTTGGGCAGTTAATCATCAACATGTACAAAAGATGTATGTGACAGAAATGAAGATGTTGAGATGGATGAGTGGTCATACAAGAAAAGACCGTATACATAATGAGGTTATTAGAAACAAATTAGGAGTGGCACCAATAGAGGATAAAATGAGAGAACATCGTTTAAGATGGTTTGGACATATAGAAAGAAGATTAAAAGAACCTGTAAGAAGGTTAGAAAAACTAAATTTGGAAAGTATTAAAAGAGGTAGAGGACAACCACAAAAGTGTTGGAAAGAAACAATAAAGAATGATCTAGCTTATTGGGAGTTAACTGCTAACATGGCACACGATGGGGATCTGTGGAAACAAAGAATCCATTTGCCACCATCATCGTTTAACTTCAAATTTTTATGAAGAAATTAAAAAATTGCACATGATCGTACCTTATTGTATGATACAATGCGATTATCGCGTATCGGTACGGGCACTAATACGATTTTTATAACATTAGTTAGATTTATTCCGGGCCTGTTTGGACAAAAACAGTCCATTATCATGAGATTGTCTATTAAAAATAAAAGAAAGAAAAGTGTTTGCAAGAACTCATTTCAGTGCTTCACGGTGTTAATAAGCTTTTGTGATGGGGCTGCAGTGCTACTGAGTCATGATCGTTGTGGCAAATGGTTAGGATGATAGGGTAGATCTTGGTTATGGTTGTGATGGGTTGCAGGTGGTGGCAGTGGATAGGTGATGATGGTAGCAGGTGGACGTGGTCAAGATCACTGTAAGTTGTGTTGTTGGAAGGTTGTGGTAGTGGTTGATGGTGGCGGTGATGATCAAAATAATTAGAACTGAAAAATAAATTGGTCAGCATATTTTATGTGCATAACTGAATAAGTAACTCGTTTCTGTTTAAAAATAAATAAAACTTCGTCCAAACAATGACAAAATTAGTTTCGCAAAATATATGGAAATAACAAAGCTATAATGGCATCCAAACAGTTGGATAAGTGTGTGCAAAACTTATTAGCTTACATTGAAAATGCTAGGCATCTATGTTGTGTTCCGTTGTGAAGTCACTCGACAACTCAATATGTTAAGTGTAAACATGAACGCCTAGATGGGTATAGCACGGTGAGCGTGCAGGGTAAATTGATGAACTTCATAAGATCTGCCTTATATAGTGCGCACACAGTCAATAAAGATAAATTCTTTTGGAGAGAATTGTCAAAGTTTCTTGCTTTCAGTGGAACCGTTCTCCTTCAAGCATTGTGAAGTTACAAAAAGCAGAACAGGTAAGGACCCGTACTGTAGTGGTCACATGTGGATGACTCCTAAGTCCTAACTACATCAAACAAAGGTGGCCAAAAAGTGCCACAGTTATGTCTCCATCGCATGTTCTGTTAGTATGATTGTTAGTTCATGTATACCGGACCTATGAAGCCCTAACCCAGACTTATCAAATGCATGGAACAGAGAAACTCCTCATTCCATTAGAAAATTTTGCTATAGAACATTGAAAATTTCCCATTCCTCTTTTTATCAATGGAAGTGATAATACAAACTCAAAGACAAATGCTACTAAGCTATTAGAAGCTTTTGAAACATTCATGTTACTGATATTTATGGGAAGCATACAATCTTTCCTTTGTGATGCTGAACACTTCCACAATTTCACAGGACAAACAAATGGAGAAAGCAATTATGATGAAGCTGGAGAATTTGATCCCATAGAACACCATCATCATTTTTGTCCTTGGATCAATGGGAATGTTGCCGCAGCAGGCTGCCTTAGTGGCGCAGGCACCACTAGTGATGCCCCTGCCCTATGTGGGTGGCAGCTAACATTGGATGCTTTGGATGCCTTTCAGTCACTAGAACACATCCCTGTTCAACCTGTGGAATCGGAATCAGCTGCTTCACTGTATAAGGTTTGCATTTTGCATGCCTTGTACTCTTTCTTTCCTTTTATTTTTCCCCTTTTAGATTATGGAAAGATCATAGTTTATCATCTTTATGCTTGCATTTCCATTTCAGAATGTATACATATGTCTATAAACTTGCATATATAGCTGTTTCAGACTACTATGTACTTGATCGGTACTGATTCCCAGTTTTAAAATGGAAACTGGATTCTAGATTATAGCATCTCCTGGAAGAAATGTCCACCAACAAACAATGGGAAAGTTCTTTCATTATATGTCCTTTGTTCTCTTCTGGTTTCCTACGAATGCAGTGATGAGAAAAAAGTTGGAGATTTTCACTGCACTGCTTATAGGAAAGTTGGCTGAACTAGGTAATTGCATGACCTTTTTGTAGAACTTCTACAGCTACAACAATAACAGCCAAGCCTTTTCCTACACTAGGTGGGATCAGCTACATGTATTCTCCGATGCTAGAGAGTTTGATTTTGTGCCATGTTTGTAGTTAGCTCCACAAAAGCTACATTGTGTTTAATTGTTTCCTTTCAACACTTTTGCAGCCTTTCTTCCCTCTTTGTTAAAGCGTTCATCGTTTAGTTTTTCATGCTTTCTTAGCTTATTTTGGTTCCCTCTCTACCTGTCGAATCAATCTTAAGCACTTATCTTTTATCGGTGCTACCTCAACTTTTCTTTTAATAACTTCATTGGGGATACAGTGTTTCCTTTTATAACTATACATCTATACATGCACATCAACATCTTCATTTTTACCACATATATGTTCATGATTGACTGCCCAACACAGCTAACTACTGCTTTATAATATTTACCTTTTAACTTAGGTCTTATCTTCTTATCACACGAAACACCTGTGTTTTGGCTAGGATTAATTTTATGTATAACATATCGATCAATTTTCTCAATGCCTTGAAGAATAATTACTTTCTGATTTTTAGAAAAAGCTATGGTCAGATCTGGATAGCGACTAAATGTTGTGGGGCTGTGGCTTGCCAAAGATTTTGCTTGTGCATTGCAAACATAAATCTGGAAATGTTGAATTTGATTGTTTCAAGTACATGGGATCAGGGGGTATCCTTAGTTACATACTCTTTAGAATCCAACCATGGACTGTTGTGGGTTTTCTGAAGGAAATGCTATTGTACAAACCAGCGACCATGAACTTCTTTCACATGAACTCTTTCTAAAGAACATAATGCAAACATTTTTTGAGCCTTTTTCTTATGAGGTTTCATGCATATGCATGGGAGTGAAGCACACATATATGAAGTGTGAGCATGCTGTGCTTGCTGTAAATATCGTATCAAAACCTTATTGGAAGGGTCAGTCATGCACATTTATCATATAGCACACAATTTCTCATGGAAGTTATGTCGAAAATCATAAAAGATTTAAAAGGTATACTAGGTTCCTTGCATTCTTAGAGTCCTCTCGGGCTATGGATTGGTTCCCAAAATTTATCTCATTTATGATGCTGCCACTAGGTTAGATGTTTGTCTAAGCGATTCTTCGTAGTTTGAAGAGCATCAACTGTAGTTTTTTTTTTTAATCGTATTATATATATGTAACACAACTCCGCCCATGTAAGGGATCACCCTTGCATGGCCGGTCCCAAGTCTGAATAAAGGGAGGAGGGCTGCGTTAGGCTTCAAACAAACGTAAAACTTTGTCGGATTTTTATACCATGAATTATACAAATTATGAGCATTGCATTGAGACATCCCCTCTTAGCAACGCACAACAGAGCCCGAATGCAGTGAAAAATAAGCAAGGGCCTCTACATTTTCGCCCGGATATAGTGAATGAATTGCAGAGAGTGTTCTCATATCATGAACGGTTGTGGGTAAAGAAGTTAGTCCCACTACATTATCGCCTGAATGTAGTGAACAAATTGCAGAGAGGGTCTTCGCATTTTCAGCATGGACGGATGTAGGGGTAAGGAAGCTAGTCCTAGATAATAAGATTCGTATTTGTTCTTTGAATATCAAAACATTATCGAATAAGCTAATGGAAGTGGTAGATACTATGATTCGTAGAAAGATTTACATCCTATGTTTACAAGAGACAAAATAGATTGTAGAAAAAGCAAAAGAGATTGAGAATACAAGTTTTAAATTATGGTACTCAAGAAAGGAAAAGGCTCAAAACGGAGTTGGTATTATCATAAATAAAGATTTAAATGATAGTATAGTAGATATACAACAATATGGTGATTGAATCATGACGTTGACTTTTTGGGAAGAGTTAAATAAGGTGATTCAAAGAATTCCACAAAGGGAGATGATTTGTTTAGGAAACTTAAATAGACATATTGGTAAAGAGGGATTATGATATCAAGATATTCATGAAAACTTTGGTTTTGGGGATATAAATGAGGAAGGTATGGAGATTTTAAATTTTGCTATGGCATTTGATCTCTTTATGGTCGATACAATCTTCAAAAAACGAGATTAACATTTAATTACTTATAAAAGTGGCCTAAGTAGTCAATAGCGGTTAGCGGCAGTGTTGTCTGACGCGTATTGTATCACGTATCACTGGGCTCCACGATATGGGCGTATTGTATCGTATCGTATCGCCCGTATCGTACTTTAATATTACAAAAATACAAAAATTATTTAAAAAATCCAAAAAATTAGTAAAAATATGAAAAAATCAAGAAAAATCTGAAAAAATCTGGTAATTGCTTTAAATTCATATAATACAAAGTTTAGTACAAATTGAGCATTCAACACAAATTTACATATTTTGAAGCAAAAAATGAAATACATTTCCATTTTATATATTATAAATTTGTATCAGCCTATCAAGATCATTAACTAAATAATCTTCATCTTCTCCTTGATGAAGATTCAAAGTTTCTCATCACCTTTTGCTTCAAAATCAAAATCTTCATCTCCTTGATGATGTAGTTGAACTTTCAAATTAATCCATGCAATGTCTTCTTTGGTTAGGAGTGCATTTTCTTCGTTATCTTCCATAATCCACTCATCTAATATATCAAAATTAACAAACAACTATCTTTGTACATGTAGTTGTCATATTTGCTAATTTTCATATGTGAGCAAAACGATGAGCTCCATTTCTTTGATTATTGAGTCTATGACACCTCAGGATGTGATATTATTAATTGATGATATCCCCTTTTTTTCTTATTGGAGACTAGCTTTGTAACTAATGCTTGAGCTCCATTTCTCACTTCACGGACTGAGTTAAGCCTCACACACATTGATCATGTTCAACTCAATGGAAGTCATGTAAGGTGAACCCTAAAATAGTGAAGTTGTGAAATGCCCACACAATGAACCGAGACAACCAAATTGTTTTTCATTGTTTGCGATTTCATAAAATTAGAAACTGGTAGCAGAAATATACCTAAAAGTTGGCAACAGAAAGGGAAATGATTTTATCACAATTTTTATTTGTTTATAAATTATTCTTATTCAATAAATGAAATTATAAACCAAAATTTACATGTTACATACACAACTTGCAATCCCAAACAAGCATATCGGAGGATGCCTTGGAGGGAAGTGAAGAGAGGCGAAGACATGTATCATACGATACGGTGCAATTACGATACGGTGCAATAACCTGTAACAAACAACAACAACAACAACAACTAAGCCTTTTCCCATACTAGACGGGGTCGGCTACATGGATTCTTTGTTTCCACAGATCCCTATCGTGTGCCATGTTAGCAGTTCCCAATAAGCTAGATCATTCTTTATTGTTTCTTTCCAACACTTTTGTGGTCGTCCTCTACCTCTTTTAATACTTTCCAAATTTAGTTTTTCTAACCTTCTTACAGGTTCTTCTTTTGATCTTCTTTCTATATGTCCAAATCATCTTAAACGATGTTCTCTCATTTTATCCTCTATTGGTGCCACTCCTAATTTGTTTCTAATAACCTCATTATGTATACGGTCTTTTCTTGTATGACCACTCATCCATCTCAACATCTTCATTTCTGTCACAGACATCTTTTGTACATGTTGATGATTAACTGCCCAACACTCAGAACCATAAAACATGGCAGGCCTAATTGCTGCTCTATAATATTTACCTTTTAATTTTAATGGTATCTTCTTATCACAAAGAATACCTGATGCTCCTCTCTATTTTAACCAACCAGCATTAATTCTATGTGTAACATCTCCATCAATTCTTCCATCACTTTGAAAAATTGACCCTAGGTATTTAAAACTTTCCTTTTGGGGAATGCAATGTGTGCCAATTTTAATTTCTATGTCCTCTGAAGTAGCCAAATGATCAAACTTACATTCCATATATTCTGTCTTTGTTCTACTAAGTCGGAGGCCTTTGTTTTCTAATGTTTCTCTCCATAGTTCCAATTTTCTATTAACTTTTTCCTTAGACTCCTCCACTAATACAATGTCATCTGCAAATAACATACACCAAGGTACTTCATCTTGAATATGTTTTGTTAACTCATCCATCACCATTATAAATAAGTATGGACTTAAAGTTGATTCTTGATGTAACCCAATATTAACTTCAAAGAAGTCTGTCGTTCCTTCATGAGTCCTCACACATGTTTTTGCACCATCATACATGTCTCTTATAAGGTTAATATATGTTAATGGGATACCTCTTTTTTCCAAAGTTCTCCAAAGAACCTCCCTCGGTACCCTATCATAAGCTTTTTCTAGATCAATAAATATCATGTGAAGGTCTTTCTTTTTTGCTCTAAAATGTTCCATAAGACGTCTCAAAAGGTGAATCGCTTCAATAGTAGATCTACCAGGCATAAATCCAAATTGGTTCTCTGTTGTACTTGATACTTGTCTTAACCTACGTTCGATAATTCTTTCCCATAATTTCATAGTATGACTCATTAACTTGATACCTCGATAATTCACACAATTTTGAATGTCTCCCTTGTTCTTATATACGGGTATAAGTGTACTTGCTCTCCATTCCTCGGGCATCTTTTGGTTTTTCCATATTTCATTAAATAGTCTTGTGAGCCAAGTGATTCCTATTTCTCCTAGTATTTTCCAAACTTCTATAGGAATATTATCTGGTCCTACCGATTTACCACTCTTCATATGTTTAAGAGCCTCTTTGACTTCATTCTTTTGAATACGTCGGTAGAAATTGTGGTTTATATACTTTTCTGACTTGGCTAAATCTCCTAAACTAATACTAACATCTTTATTTTCATTAAAAAGATTATAAAAATAGTTTTTCCATCTATTTCTTATATCATCATTTGCCACTAGAAATTTTCATCTTCGTCTTTTATGCATCTAACATAATTAAGATCTTTAGTTTTCTTATCTCTAGCCCTAGCTATCCTAAAAATATCTCTTTCACCCTCTTTTGAGTTGAGTTTTTTATATAAGTCCTCCCAAATCTTAGCTTTTGCTTCACTAACGGCCTTTTTTGCTTCCTTCTTTGCTTTCTTATAAGCTTCTAAAGTTTTACTAGTTTTCTTAGCATAATGTAATTTGTAACATGCCCTCTTTGCCTTGATTTTATTTTGTACTACTTCACTCCACCACCAAGCTTCTTTTTGTGCCGGTACACCTCCCTTAGATACCCCTAACACATCTTTCGCCACTTTCCTAATATGTATAGCCATATTGTTCCACATATCACAGGGTGTACCAACATAATTCCAAACATCTCCTCGAAGGACTTTCTGTTTAAATATATCTTCTTTCTCGCTTTTGAGGTTCCACCATTTAGTCCGAATAGCTCGATGCACTCTTTTCTTCTTTGTCCATTTTTTTATTTGTAAATCCATAACTAAAAGTCGATGTTGGGTGGTTAAGCTTTCTCCTAGAATTACCTTACAATCTTTACAACACGCTCTATCTTTTTTTCTACAAATAAAGTAATCAATTTGTGTTTGTGATAAGCCACTCTTATAAGTAATTAAATGTTCATCTCGTTTTTTGAAGATTGTATTGACTATAAAGAGATCAAATGACATAGCAAAATTTAAAATCTCCCTACCTTCCTCGTTTATATCATACGATATAGTGCGATACGGATAACACTGGTTAACGGGTTGTTAGAGGTCGACCCTGATATATCGGTAGTGGGGATATAGTGGAGATATAGCGTATTTAGCGTTACACTTTTATTTATGATTAAAAAATTATATATATATATATATAATGGATTCTCTAATTTCTAAAAAATATAAAAAAGCACAACCACATCTTTCATAAATATGAATTAAACTAAATAAACAAACAATAAATTTCATGTGGCATATAGCATGTCTTCTAATAAATTATAAAGAAGTAGAAAAAATAAAGGCAAAGAAATGAAAAATTTGAATCTAACAAATTCATATTATATGGGTACAAAGAATAAGTAGCCACTTGTTGACTCTTAGGAAAATACATGACTGAGCTAGAGAACTCACGCAACTTGCTAGTCATTAAAAACATAAACTGTATCACATACAAAAGGAGTTCATAGATCAAACAAAGCATTCCTATTATCATACACAAAAAGTCAAGAAACAACCATGTGTTTTTCTGCATAGAAACAAAGCAAAGATATTTCATTTCTATGGAGACTTCTACATATGCTTATCATTGATGGCGGTGGTTGAGAGAGGCATGAGCGGAGAAGATGCTACTAAGAGGCGAGAGGTGGGAGAGATATGTAGCCAAGAGGTAGGAGAGAGAGGCCACCAAGAGGTGGGAGAGAGAGGCGCAAGCGGAGAATGTCCGCTACCAGTGTTTTAACCTATTTAAGTAGGTTGGGTCAACCCAAATAGACATGTCCGCTACCAGGCAGCCCTGGCTGGTCGCCCGCTAAAGGTCAGCCACTATAGCGCACTATTGATAACCTAGAGAGTGGCTTATAACAAACACAAATTGATTATTTTGTTTGTAAGAAGAAAAAAAAGATCGTGTTATAAAGATTTCAAGGTAATTCTAGGATAAAACTTAACCGTCCAACATCGACTTTTAGTTATGAATTTACAGGTAAAAAAGTGGACAAAGAAGAAAAGAGTGCATCAACATATTCAAATTAGATGGTGAAACCTCAAAAGCGAGAAAGAAGGCATATTTAAACAAAAAGTCCTTCAAGGAGATGCTTGGAATTATGTTGGTACATCTTGTGATATGTGGAACAATATGACTATACATATTAGGAAAGTGGTGAAAGATGTGTTAGGTAAATCTAAGGGAGGTGTATTGGCACAAAAAAAAGCTTGGTGATAGAGTGAAGTGGTACAAGGTAAAATCAAGGCAAAGAGGGCGTCATAAATTACATTATACTAAGAAGACTAGTGAAACTTTAGAGGCTTCTAAGAAAGCAAAGAAGGAAGCGAAAAAGGTCGTCAGTGAAGCAAAAGCTAAAATTTAGAATGATTTATATAAAAAACTCAACTCAAAAGAGGGTTAAAGAGATATTTTTAGGATAGTTAGGGCTAGAAATAAGAAAACTAAGGATCTTAATTTTGTTAGTTGCATCAAAGATGAGGACTAGAAAATTCTAGTGGCAAATGATGATAAATTATTTTTATAAACTTTTAATAAAAATAAAGATGCTAATATTAGCATGGGAGAGTTAGCCAAATCATAAAAGTATATAAACCACAATTTCTACCAAAAGATGCCCGAGGAGTGGAGAGCGAGTACACTTGTAGGTTAAATATATGAAGGGTGGTAAATATGTAGGACCATACAATATTATTATAGAAGTTTGGAAAATCCTAGGAGAGATATGAACCACTTGGCTCACAAGACTATTTAATGAAATATGGAGAAACCAAAAGATGCCCAAGGAATGGAGAGCGAGTATACTTGTACCCATATACAAGAATAAGGGATGCATTCAAAATTGTGCGAATTATCAGGGTATTAAGTTAATGAGCCATACCATGAAATTATGAGAAAAAATTATCGAATGTAGGTTAAGACAAGTATCGAGTACAACAAAGAACTAATTTGGATTCATGCTAGACAGATCTACTATTGAAGCGATTCAACTTTTAAGACGTCTTACGAAACATTTTAGAGTAAAACAGAAAGACCTTTACATAATATTTGTTGATATAGAAAAAGCTTACGCTAGAATACCAAGAGATTTCTTTGGAGAACCTTAAAAAACAGAGGTATCCCATTAACATACATAAACCTTATAAGAGACATGTACGATCACACAAAAACATGTGTGATGGAAGTACCTTGGTGTGATATTTGTTTGAAGTTAATATTGGGTTATATCAATGATCAACTTTAAGTCCATACTTATTTATAACAGTGATTGATGAGTTACAAACAACAACAACAACAACTAAGCCTTTTCCCATACTAGACGAGGTCGACTACATGGATTCTTTGTTTCCACAGATCCCTATCCTGTGCCATGTTAGCAGTTAACTCATAATAAGCTAGATCATTCTTTATTGTTTCTTTCCAACACTTTTGTGGTCGTCCTCTAGCTCTTTTAATACTTTTCAAATTTAGTTTTTCATACCTTCTTATAGGTTCTTCTTTTGATCTTCTTTCTATATGTTCAAACCACCTTAAACGACATTCTATCATTTTATCCTCTATTGGTGTCACTCCTAATTTGTTTATAATAACCTCATTATGTATACAGTCTTTTCTTGTATGACCACTCATCCATCTCAACATCTTCATTTCTATCACGGACATCTTTTGTACATGTTGATGATTAACTGCCCAACACTGAGAACCATATAACATGGCATGCCTAATTGCTGTGCTATAATATTTACCTTTTAACTTTAATGGTATCTTCTTATCACAAAGAATACCTGATGTTCCTCTCCATTTTATCCAACCATCATTAATTCTATGCGTAACATCTCTATCAATTCTTCCATCACTCTGAAAAATTGACCCTAGGTATTTAAAACTTTCCTTTTGGGGGATGCAATGTGTGCCAATTTTAATTTCTATGTCATCTGTGGTAACCAAATGATCAAACTTACATTCCATATATTCTGTCTTTGTTCTACTAAGTCGGAGGCCTTTGCTTTCTAATGTTTCTCTCCATAGTTCCAAATTTCTATTAACTTTTTCCTTAGACTCCTCCACTAATACAATGTCATTTGCAAATAACATACACCAAGGTACTTCATCTTGAATATGTTTTGTTAACTCATCAATCACCATTATAAATAAGTATGGACTTAAAGTTGATCCTTGATGTAACCCAATATTAACTTCAAAGAAGTCTGTCATTCCTTCATGAGTCCTCACACATATTTTTGCACCATCATACATGTCTCTTATAAGGTTAATGTATGTCAATGGGATACCTCTTTTTTCCAAAGTTCTCCAAAGAACCTCCCTTGGTACCCTATCATAAGCTTTTTCTAGATCAATAAATATCATGTGAAGGTCTTTCTTTTTTGCTCTAAAATGTTTCATAAGATGTCTCAAAAAGTGAATCGCTTCAACAGTGGATCTACCTGGCATGAATACAAATTGGTTCTCTGTTGTACTTGATACTTGTCTTAACCTACGTTTGATAATTCTTTCCCACAATTTCATAGTATGACTCATTAACTTGATACCTCGATAATTCACACAATTTTGAATGTCTCCCTTGTTCTTATATATGGGTATAAGTGTACTTGCTCTCCATTCCTCGGGCATCTTTTGGTTTTTCCATATTTCATTAAATAGTCTTGTGAGCCAAGTGATTCTTATTTCTCTTGGTATTTTCCAAACTTCTATAGGAATATTATCTGGTCCTATCGATTTACCACACTTCATATGTGTAAGAGCCTCTTTGACTTCATTCTTTTGAATACGTCGGTAGAAATTGTGGTTTATATACTTTTCTGATTTGGCTAACTCTCCTAAGCTAATACTAACATCTTAATTTTCATTAAAAAGCTTATAAAAATAGTTTTTCCATCTATTTCTTATATCATCATTTGTCACTAAAATTTTTTCATCCTCGTCCTTGATGCATCTAACATAATTAAGATCTTTAGTTTTCTTATCTCTAGCCCTAACTATCTTAAAAATATCTCTTTCACCCTCTTTTGAGTTGAGTTTTTTATATAAATCCTCCAAAATTTTAGCTTTTGCTTCACTCACGGTCTTTTTCGCTTCCTTCTTTTCTTTCTTATAAGCCTCTAAAGTTTCGTTAGTTTTCTTAGCATAATGTAATTTGTAACATGTCTTCTTTGCCTTGATTTGATTTTGCACTACTTCACTCCACCACCAAGCTTCTTTTTGTGTTGGTACACCTCCCTTAGATACACCAAAGACATCTTTCGCCACTTTCCTAATATGTATAGCCATATTGTTCCACATATCACAGGGTGTACCAACATAATTCCAAACATCTCCTTGAAGGTCTTTCTGTTTAAATATATCTTCTTTCTCGCTTTTGAGGTTCCACCATTTAGTTCGAATAGCTCGATGCACTCTTTTGTTCTTTGTCCATTTTTTATTTGTAAATCCATAACTAAAAGTTGATGTTGGGTGGTTAAGCTTTCTCCTAGAATTACCTTGCAATCTTTACAACATGCTCTATCTTTTTTTCTACACATAAAGTAATCAATTTGTGTTTGTGATAAGCCACACTTATAAGTAATTAAATGTTCATCTCGTTTTTTTGAAGATTGTATTGACTATAAAGAGATAAAATGCCATAGCAAAATTTAAATATTTATTTATGATTCGCTCACCATATCGTTGCATGTCTACTACACTATCCTTTAAATATTTATTTATGATAATACCAACTACGTTTCGAGCATTTTCTTTACTTGAGTACCATAATTTAAAACATGTATCCTCTATCTCCTTTACTTTTTCTCCAACCCATTTTGTCTCTTGTAAACATAGAATATGAATCTTTCTCTGAATCATAGTATCTACCACCTCCATTAGCTTACCGAATAATGTTTCGATATTCAAAGAACCAATACGAATCTTATTATCTAGGACTAGCTTCCTTACCCCCCCGCATCCGTCCATATTCAAAATGCGGAGACCCTTTCTGAAAATTATTCACTACATTCGGGCGGCAATGTAGCGGGACTAACCTCTTTACCAAACCCGTCCATGATGTGGGAATCCTCTTTGTAATTGATTCACTACATTCGGGCGAAAATATAATGGCCCTTGCTTACTTATTAGTTATTACTGCATTCGGGCTTTGCAGCACGTCGCTAGGCGGGGATGCCCCAAAACAATGCTCATAATTTTTGTAATCCATGTTATAAAAATCTGACGAAGTTTTACGGTGGCTGTCGAAAGCCTAACACAACCCTCCTTCTTTATCCGGGCTTGGGACCATCAATGCAAGGGTGATCCCTTACATGGGAGGAGTTAGTGATTGATGAGTTAACAAAACATATTCAAAATGAGGTACCTTGCTGTATGATATTTGTAGATGACATTGTGTTAGTGGAGGAGTCTAAGGAAAAAGTAAATATAAAATTGGAAGTATGGAGAGAAACATTAGAAAGTAAAGGTTTTCGACTTAGTAGAACAAATACAAAATATATGGAATGTATATTTGATCATTTGGTTACTTTAAAGGAAATAAAAATTAAAATTGGCACAAATTACATTCTCAAAAGGAAAGTTTTAAATATCCAGGGTCAATTTTTCAAGGTGATGGAAATTGATGGAGTTGTTACGCATAAAATTAATGCATGTTGGTGAAAATGGAGAGGAACATCAGTTATTCTTTGTGACAAGAAGATACTTTTAAAGTTAAAAGGTAAATATTATAGAGCAGACCTACCATTCATTTTATCTTCTATTGGACATATAGAAAGAAGATCAAAAGAAGAACCTGGAAGAAGGTTAGAAAAACTAAATTTGGAAAGTATTAAAAGAGGTAGAGGACGACCACAAAAGTGTTGGAAAGAAACAATAAAGAATGATCTAGCTTATTGGGAGTTAACTGCTAACATGGCACACGATAGGGATCTGTGGAAACAAAGAATCCATGTAGCCGATCCCGTCTAGTATGGGAAAAGGCTTAGTTGTTGTTGTTGTTGTTGTTGGACAGTTAATCATCAACACATACAAAATATGTCGGTGGCAGAAATGAAGATGTTGAGATGGATGAGTGGTCATACAAGGAAAGATTGTATACATAATGAGGTTATTAGAAACAAATTGGGAGTGACACCAATATAAGATAAAATGAGAGAATATCTTTTAAGATGGTTTGGACATATAGAAATAAGATCAAAAGAAGCGTCTATAAGAAGGTATGAAAAACTAGATTTTGAAAGTATTAAAAGAGGTAGCGGACGGCTACAAAAGTGTTGGAAATAAACAATAAAGAATTATCTAGCTTATGTTGAGTTAACTACTAACATGACACATGATAGGGCTATGTGAAAACAAAGAATCCATGTAGCCGACCACATCTAGTATGGGAAAAGGCTTAGTTATTGTTCGTATATATATTACACGTATAAGTTTTTGTTTTGAATTTTTGGTTTGTTAGTGGTAGGCATTCTATAGTTCCATTCTTTGGTGTTTACTCTCTTTCAGCTGTTTGTTTTGCGTCATTTCCTTTGGATCATGTGAAATATGTTGTTCGTGTTGTATGCACATTTCCTGCAGGATGATCGGAGGAACCCTGTTCAGAAACTTTTAGCACGTCGGTCTGCAAGCAAAGGGAGCAAAGGGCATCGTTGAACCTGGTCTTCAGCATAGGTAGCAAGTTCAAATCTTTTGATGAAAAAACTGCACGCAAATATGTTCCAAATGCAAAGTTTTTTGGAGAAAATGCAAAACAACCTAGACGGAATCTTCTGTTTCTTAAAGGAGAGATGGTCTTAGTAGCTCAAATACAAATGATTTGCGGTCATTGCTTGCAGCCACTCTCTTAGGATTCTCATAAGTTGCTTTTCCTAAACATCTTTTTTGCTTGCAGAAATCCTGAGTTCAGGCTACCAACAGCTGTGAATAAATGAATATATCCACAGTTCTGCGGATCTTGTTTAGGATTGTTATTGATTTCATTGTTCAACTATAATATACGCAAAGGTTCTATTCATCATGACATGCTTCTAATTATTGATTTACTCAATGGCATACTTGCGCGACAGTCCAAAAAGTGATATGTTTCGAGCTGGAGGTTGAATGTGTATTCCAAGAGAAAGCAGAGAACTGTACATCAGTAGGCTATGCATTTTCAGTTGCTATGTCAAAATTAAAACTAATGTTAGTTTTCTGTGGAACTGACTTGGCGTTTGCCATGCATCAGATTATGATTAGACTTGACACGAACCCAGAGCATTTGTTTGCATGAATTGGTCAGGTATTGCTTCACGGGGATGCCCTGTTTGGGAGAGTGAAGATGGGAATGCCTTCTTAAGGCCCTCTCGAGTCTTTGACTGCTGTATGTTTATCTGCTGTGCATTATAATGTGTAATCGGTTCTTATAGAAACATGAATGATATGATGCCCCTTAAACAGGTAACCTGCAATTTCAGATGGCTTTCTGAGGAGATCCAACTAACCCAGTTTGTGATTGAACCTAGACTTCTGAATGGTTAATCCAGGTTTCACTGTCCTTTTAATTTACCCCACTGAGATGGAGATATGTGATGAAAATTGATGATTCGAGTAAATTAAACGTGACTGTTGTTTTGGTAAAGAAATGTTCGGGAAAACGCTTCAAAGGAACTTGTGTTTTCACCCTGTAGAGGGCAAAGCATATGCCAAGGCATCTATAATAAAGGTTTTGACATCTTCCTTTCTTGGACTGCTTGTGACGTACTCTTGATCTACAAATTGAAGGTTCTTTTGAGTCGGCCACCTAGTCAGCCAAGCCTTTTTTGCAGTATATTAATGTTCCAGCTTTTTTTCTTAAAAGTTTAATCTAATTCAGCCAAGCCTTTTTGGCTTTCCAAAAATGGTTTTGCAGTATTGCTATACATCGTCCATTGAGAATTTGTTGAGGGTTGAGCAAACTCCAAAGGGGCTGACTGAATGCTTGTCTGCGTTCATTACTGGATACAATGTCAATTTGGTTGAAAGCATTGCCTCATCAGTGTCACCTTATATTTGTATATGAGCTGTTATCAAATCTGCCTTTGATTGGATGACCTATGAATACACAAAGCTGATCTCCATCTGGCTGGACGGATCGATTTTATGGCATTTTGAGATTTAGCAGTCGAACATGGTCGTCACATGAGCGTAAAGCTAGAGGCCACGACCATTGCTGTAGGTCGTCCCTAAATTATTGAATCTAGGTACCCGTAATATGGTCATGAGTTAGGCTGCCCGGGTCAGTTACTAGTATTAGATTTTCCCATTTTAGTATCTTCATGATGATAAATATTGGATTGAGGTCGAATCTGTATCCAAATTCAGTTGGATCCTAAAATCTGAACCATATGCCATACATTTCCTTTTACCAAATTTGGCTAACCAGATCTGGACTTGGATCACATGCGAGCGTGGATCCGACCCATCAACATCCTCAAGACAGGCTTAAACGAAGCCAGAACGGTGGTTTATGGAGAGGTCTGTTCATGCTTCAAAAAAAATCTTCAAGAAGGCCACTTTCCTTGCTGCAACGTGTGGATGGGGGATGGGGCCGGATGGGATTTCCCTCGTTGGCAGAGGTATTCTTGGCTTTCCTTGATTTATTAATGCTCCTAGTGTTAGCCGGGAAAAATAAAAGCTTTCTTCGTTGATGCCCGATCAATCTGGAGATCCCCTCATCCACCAATCAGCTTACATGCTTTCTCACGTGCCAAGAGAAACAGGTAAGATTATCCCTCCCTCTCTTGTCAGAGGAGAAAATTGTACACACACACACACTCTCTCTCTCCTTCCTAACAGTTCTTTACTGCAACAACCAACAACAGCCATGCAAGGAGCTCTTGGGCTCCTGCCTTTCACACCAAAAGCATCAGCCAACAAAACCATTAACCTCTCCTCAAAGCCCACTCTCCTCAACTGCCCACAATTACAGCAAATCCCCATTGAATTCAAGGAGAAGATCCTATGCTTAGAACTCATGGGGGTTGACGTAGGCAGAGCTCTCTGTCAACCCTTCACTTCACTCAGCCACCCTTGATTCCATCCACTCCATCATCCTATTCCTCCATAAAAAAGGCATTCGACAAAAAGATTTGGGCAGGATCTTTGGCATGTGCCCCAAGATCCTCACATTTGACATCCAAAATTATGTAAATCCAGTCTTTGATCTCCTCTCACAAGATCTCAAAGTCCCAGAAAGAAACTTCAGGCGGGTTATCAACAAGTTTCCTAGATTGTTAGCCTCTAGTGTGAGAGACCAATTGAAGCCTGCTTTGCTATACTTACAGAGACTTGGTATCAATGACAATGAAGCATTGGCCTTCCAAGACCCTGTTCTCCTGATTTCGAGTGTCGAGAGGACTCTTATACCAAAGATTCAGTTCTTGTTGAGCTTGGGTTTTTCTTATGAAGATGTTTTGGGGATGTTGGTGAGGTATCCCGGGCTCTTTACATACAGTATTGAGAATAATTTCAAGCCAAAGTTCGAGTATTATATGGAGAGTATGAAAGGTGAATTGGAAGAGTTGAAAGGGTTTCCTCAGTATTTTGCATTTAGATATGGAGAAATCGGGGGTTAAGCTTCCTCTGTCTATTATGCTAAAGAGTAATGATGAGGAGTTCAGAGGGTTGCTAAATAAGGGGTCGATGTCCAATGGCGGTTCCTCTTCTGCTTCCTTACATTCCTGTACATGAAATATATATTTTCATTGCTCATATATGATTAACTGCGTTGTCTTTTATGTACTTATTGTTTAATGTGAAACATTTGTTTACAAGGAAATCTGTTTATTGGCAAGCTCTTGATGAATATATTGGCTATCGAACTAATGAAGGTACTTAAGCCCTGCTTGCCACATTGTGAATTAGTGAATGAACAAAACATTAGTTACTGTTCTTTACTTATTCAACACTTTCTTGATTACGATCTCGATACTACAAGCCGAGTTCTTAGGCAAACAACCGCGTGGATACATCAGCTTGTAAGGCACAAAGGTTGCATCCCCACATAATGGTTCACCTGGAAGAGGGTTCAGGGTTTAAGTATTCATGCAAAACATCCAAAGAGTAGTCACGAAAACTTGGCCAATCAGAAAACCTATCAGAATCTTGGCAACTAATTGGATTCTGAATCGGAGAAGGAGATACAAACAGAGGAACAACCTGTAGATGGAAAGAACACGAAACCATTCTGATTCCACAGAGGTACTGAGAATTGTTGGAAGCAATGCAGTAGGTGAAGTGGTCGGACTCTGGAGCAACTTCCACATATTTATCTACTCCATTGGCCATCTGAAACTTCACGAAAAAGGCAAACAATGTTGTGGCTTTTTGAAGAGAAGCTTGAATGCCTGAAGTTAGACATGGGCGGCTCAAAACCGGCCTGGTGGTTCCATGCTACTACCTCATCCTCTTTCACCATAGACGTAACCGGAATCGAACCGCTTGTCATATCTGTCGTGACTGGAACTGTCCGAACCAACCCCAAAGCTGTAACTGAAACCGGATATGGTTCATGGTTTTAAGAAAGCAGCTTAAAATCGAAAACCAAACCGACGGTTTCAAACCGTCTTTAACTTTAAATATTTTTTTCTGTTCGCCTTATCACAAAGAGGTCCTTAGGTCAACAGCAAGACACTCCCCACCGTTGTAGCTGTTGGGGAGTTCTCCTCTTAGGAGGTGCTTGCATTTCTCAGTAAAGGGAAATCTTTAAATAACGTTTTCAAAATCCTTTCAGCATATTTGTTAGCTCATCAGCAGGGAGTGCTCTACCTTTAAAGTTGGTGGGGAGTTTGACTCCTTCAAAAAAGGAATTTTTAAAACGGTTGCATTTGAAATCGGAATCAGTCCCAAAACGGTTTGGTTCTTATTTCAAACAAACCGGAATCGGACGTCTACATGAAGTAATGCCTAATTGTGTCTAAAACTGGTAAATACCACTCTCCCGGCTAAAGAATCCACTCAAAAGAAGCTTCCAGTTGAAGGCCCGTATATATAATGGGCTCTGACTAACCCCAACTTGACAATAATGACACTGTTTACAATATTTCGTTATTTATGTAAGGGAGCATCAAGTGATACACGGTAGATTTTCTAATTGTTCATGGATTTTGGAATTTAACAAAATAATTAAGAAACTAGTTAGCATAATCAAAGAAATTTACATGACAAATTGAGGGTATTGCATATTTTATATCACATGGAAGTCGAACGCTGTTTTCCAGGAACCCGTATTCCAGCTTAGTGGACTTCATAGTCAAGCGAAAGGTGGCCGGTCAGTACCCAGCACAATCGTTAGATTAGGACCCGAAATGCATTCGGAATCGGTTGGAACTTGAAGCAGGGAACTGGAACCAGAAAGAGAACCGAAGAATAGACGAAATCAAGGTTTTTATGGAAAACCAAACATAACCTATGGCTCCAAACCATATTTTGCTTCTAGTTTCAAAACCCCACCTTTAATGCATGTTTTCTTTTTCAAAAGGAATAAAACTAAACCAGAAAGGGACCTATTGTATAACAGGACCTAGACCGGAGGGGGACCGGGTAGGTTCCAGTTCCATTATTCATGTGAAACGGGAACTGGCTGAGCATAGTCAAGAGGCAACAAACTTGAAAATTGAAGAAGTTTTCGAATCCACAAACCTCTGGTGTGAATATAAAGACACACCATTGGACGTAGATCGAAATAGACATGGCTGGTTTGGAAGCACCCCATTATTACAATGGGAACCAAACCAGGCCAGGTACCGGCTGGAACTGAATTTGAAACCAGACCCAAAATCAAAGACCGCTCGATTTTGTTTCAATTCCACCTTTCATAGAACCGAACCTAGGTTGAAACCAGAACCCATGATCCCAAACCACTAGTTCTATATATTTTTAAATTAATCTTTTAATGATTTTTTTATTCCATGCAGTTCAGGACTTGAACTGAAACCAAAATCAGTCTGATCCGGGTCTGGTCTGGTTCTTGAATCAAGGAAAACTGAAACCAGTCATGTCTAGCTTGCAACATGCTGAATGAAAGTACAAAACAAAAGGGCCTAACTGAATTGCAGTATACTTTTGGGGTATGGTTTTGGGCATTGAAATCTGATTCCAAATCACATTACCCAATTATCCAAATCGAATTACACGAATTTGGTAAACTCACACCCTGTCGGATTTGTATCCGTTTGCATTTCCATAGCTATTAACGTACTCGAAGGTGGAGTTCCAAACCCGAGATTTCTCCTCGGTTCCGGAGATGAATACGTGGTCCATGGGTCTCCACCGTTAAGGAAATCATGAAATTTCATTTAGCCACCTAACCTTATTCATATTGCTATTTGTCTCCTAAACTAAAGTTTTTTGTTTCAGCGGTTAGGTCTGCCCCTTTGCCTTCGAGTTGCTTCTTTTCATTTCCCTTTACAAGTAATACATTCACCACCAACCCAATCTGCTGATGTTATCGCACTCATGTTGAGCTTGTTTGAGCCCATGAAGAGCCTGTTGGTGTTTAGTTTATGCGCTCTCATACTTGTTTGGTTCATGATCTACACGAACAATTCTCAAGATATAAGCACAATGAGGTGATAGCTCACCTTGCTACGAGTTCGACTGACAAGCTGAAGGTCATTATAAGAGCTGAAAATAAGAACCAAGTGCCCAGTTGAATCGACTCATAAAGATTGTTTAGTCAAGTATGTAGAATACTAATGTTCTAGATGTTCGAAAATCATGTTAACACAAGTCATGTGATGGTATATGTGCGGTGAATCAGTCATATGTCTTAATGCTACAAAAGAGAAAAATCAAAATAACAGTTAAAAGGACTCAAGTGGTGAAGAATATCATCTTTTAATGTAAATTTATATGAAAGCATAAAGCTTTAAGTTTAACAACCAAATCATACATTTCTACTCGACTATGTTCTTGTTGGATTCGGCGGAAGCGAGCCAACAGGCTGACCACAATCTTTAAAGATTGGACAGGGTTCGGATCCCTCTTAAGGGAAACCTAACACAATGTAGACACACATAAGGTCATTGGGCGCTTGGTGTCCGTGCACCACAGGAAGATCCAAATGTAGGTGCAAGACGCGGCTACATGCTAAAATTGACATTCAATGATTTAAATATGGAAGGCAACTATGTATGGAAATTTTGTCCAATTTTAGGTGGTCAATTTAGATATTTTATAAAACACAGGCTAATTGCAAATTTCAAAAGAAGAAAAGAGCTCCCGAAAGGAGAGCAGACGCCAAGCCAAAGCGCGAGGCGGCGCGTTCTCTTGCAAATATCACAGGAAGCAGCAAGTGGAAGCTCCCCCTCTCCCCTTCACACACACACACTGAGCGAAAGGTAGAAATCAATCTCCAGTCTCATTTCCCAGGTGGTTTTTGGGTTCATTCCGAGCTACCAGAGACCCAAATTTCTTTTTTGAGTTTTTACACTTGGTATTTTTTATATTCCTTTTTTTTTGGTAGTGATAAACAAAAAAATCCAGTTTTCTTGCCTTTCTTTGTTCAGATTTTGAGTATTTGATGCATGAATTTATGCACTATCTCCTTTTCATTTCTATGTGATATGTTCGTGTTTAGTTGGACTGAGGATTTCTTATTCGTATTGAAATGTTTATATGTTGGGATCAGTTGGGAGATGTCTGCTAGATGTGTTCTGAGGAATTTAATATCAAAACCAAGACTTTCGGCGAGAAATGCAAATGGGTATATGAGTTCTGTCACTAAGAGTGCTTGTGGTTCTTCTCTCACTAGAAGGTCGCATGATATCCACCCATTGATATCGTTCACCTCAGTGGTAAGTGTTTTGATTGTCATTATCTTGATACATTTATTGGTTTCTTATTGTCTTTCACAATCCAATCTTAGTTTCTGAGCGGAAACCTTCTTATAAATGAGCTATGATGAATGCAGTTCTTTAAAATCCCCCACTTATGATTTATCTCTTATTCAGCGTGTTTATTTTCTAGTTTGTTATTTACAATCATAAGGATTTTTTTTTGAATTTTGTCTTAAATCAAACCTATCTCTATTTTGAGGACCCAGTTAGCCAAAGCCATGCATAAAGACCTGTGTAAGGAAGTTTCTGAAGCGATTACCAAGCCCAGCTGCAGAATGCTCATATGGGCATAACAAATCAAGTGCCGCCCACCTAGGCAGTGCCTTAAAGACTGGTGAACCTCATTTTTAGTAGTCTAATGTGCTTTAGGTGCCATATACGTATACCTTTCCAGAACTGACGCAGCATATGGTTCATTGCAAAGTATGCGGTTAAGTAGCACAATTTAGTTGATAAAGTAAGTAATGTAGTCCTTGTTATTGTGGATCAGCATGCATCGAGTTGCAGAGAAATCTATTTGTGGGGTTCAGGTGTCTTTCATGATGCTACATACCAAGTTCGTCATGGTACCAGCTATGCTGTTGAGGTTCGTATTCGTTACTTGTTTCTAGTCTGGAAAATCTTATTTTTTTGTAGTTTTACTTAGTTTCCTATGCAAGAATGTTGCGATTGACATTTTAACTACAGATGCCAACTTATGTATCAGGAACCATTGGATCCTTTTTCTCTTGTTGCTGATGAATTATCACTTCTTGCTAATAGGTTGCGTTCAATGGTAGTTTCAGAGGTATGCTGTTTCTCTCCTGACATCTGTATCTTTCTCTTTTTTGTGCCACTATTTTGTCAGAAATTATATTAATGGGAATATAGTTTTCTCAGTTACATATTGTCTCTTTCTAATACATGTTTTTCCTGACAGCTCCATTTGCTGCAAATTCTTTTTAAGGTTCTTATATGGGATTAGTAATGTGTCTATTAAGAAAAAAATTGGTATATCACCAATAGAAGATAAAATAAGGGTTAGGCATTTAGCACAATTTGCACATTTGGGGAGATGACTAAGTGGAACACTAGTGCAAAGACATGAGAAGTTGGAGGAAGGGCACTGCGAAAGAGGCCAAAATCATAAAATATGTTTTACTTTTTTGCATTTAAATGTCGGTATGAACCCATACACGATCCAAATGGGGACCAAGAATGCATGTAGCTGACTTCACCTTATGTGGTAAAAGCATTGTTTGTATTTTGGCATTGTATGGGATTTCATGTAGCTTTATGCATGTTTCAGAGTGCAAGCCTTCCTCTTTTGCTCATATTGTACTTTATGATGTTTCAAAAATCATTCTTCTGTATGGTTTTTGAGGCACTTGACACCTCTCCGATCAGAGTGCATTTCTTATGATTTCTCATGTCACCTTTATATTTTCATTTATTGGGAACCTTAGCATAGAAAGCTTGTCCCCTTGAGTAGCTTTGTTTTGCTTATCATGATTGCAAATGATAGACTATGATACAGGTTTGTCATAAGGGTAGGTGAGAGTGGCCTATTTCTTTTCATAACCTTGTTCTTAGGTTCTTTAACTACACATGCTATGGTGTTGATTTTAAAGCTGAAGAACCTATTTGCTACTTCTAGAAGAATCATTTTTCTGACATTCAGAATTAGTTATCGGCAAAAGCTCCTGCTTTTTATGATTTTTCCTGGAAGAATTTCCTATTTACCAGCTTTCTTTTATGGTGATCATAGTGATATATTTCTGCAGGTCCCTAAACTGGCATCTGCTGCAGAGTACTTCTTTAAGATGGGGGTGGAGGGTAAAAGATTTCGTCCCACAGTATGGGCTCTAATGCAGCATCTCTAAATTATTTTTTTATCATTTATCTCTGTAGTTTAGGCTGTGATATTCTTATGCTTAGGCCCCAACTACCCTTGGAGATGATGTGCCATTGAACATGGCCTTCACATTCATACTTCCCTGGAAATTTTCAGACCATATGCAGAATGCTCAACATCACTGAAATGGGCTACTTAATCTATTAGTTTGTATCTGGTGCTTCTTTTATTTATTTTTGACACTTTTAAAAATAGTCCCATGGGTTCAATGTTGTTTTGGCAGGTATTGTTGTTGATGGCATCATCACTATCCCTGTCTATACCTGAAAAAGTTGCAGATGCTCCGGTTGATAGTTTGCTGAAGGAGCTAAGGGCACGGCAGCAGTGTATTACCGAGATTACTGAAATGATCCATGTATGCTTTTACCAATGTCTTCACTTTTTCTTGCTATAAGGGATTCAGACTTCAGTATAATTCAATTTGATGTCACATATGTACAAATGTTTGTGATGCTGATAGGTGGCAAGCCTTCTCCATGATGATGTCTTAGATGATGCAGAGACAAGACGGGGTATAGGGTCACTGAATTTTGTAATGGGTAATAAGGTACTCCAAAACTTTTGCTTATGATGATAAGTTTTAATCAGCTTGCTTCAAAGTGGTTCATTTTGCATCCATGGTTCTCTTTGATGATTTTACGCTCCAAAACATAGCATTTTATTCATCAAAAAAGTTGAAAACAAGAGGGAGCAGGAGAGGGTGCAGGTCGGCACCCCTTGGCTGCCACCTGCTGCCCATGATTTCACTTGTGTTACTAACCCTAATTACAAGAACTTAAATACTACTAATCTAACTTGAAAGACTAAATTACCCCTAATTAGTAACTAATGGGATTTGGGTCCCAATGGATCAGAATCTGATCCATTGAGATCCAAACCATACACAACTAAAACTAATTAACATCGAACTGAATATAATGACTTTACACAACATCAGCCTAGACTTTAAACATTCTTATGTCAACTTGCTCTTCACAACACGGCCCCTCAAGTTGACTCCTGAAGACTTGTAATTCTCAACTGTGACAACGTTTTCTGAAGGCCATTGACTGATGTTGGTTTGGTGAAAATATCTGCCAATTGATCCTCTGAGCGGACATAAACTAGATTGAAAATTCCTTTAGAAATATTTTCTCTGATAAAGTAGCAATCGATCTCAATGTTCTTTGTCCTTTCATGGAAGACTGAATTCTGTGCTATCTGTAGGGCAGTTTTACTATCTATAAAGAATATAATCGGAGAGTTTTCTTTAAATCAAATTTCTTCTAGGAGTGATATAATCCATTGTCTCTCATATATACCTAGAGCAATAGCTCGGTATTTAGCCTCTGCACTAGACCTGGCTACCACAGATTATTTCTTGCTTTTCCATATACAATATTTCTTCCTACACATATTACATAACCTGATGTTGACTTTCGATTAGTCTTCGAACATGCCCAATCAACATCTGAGTATAATGTCATCCACATACACAAGTAGAACAAGTAGTTTACCTTCTCGTGAATGTTTAAAGAAGAGGTATGATCACCTTGACTTTGCCTCGTATCCCAAGGACACCATTGCCTTTGTAAACCTTCCAAACCATGCTCTAGGAGACCGCTTTAACCCATACAAAGCCTTTTTAACTTGCATACCTTATTTTTCCATTGGTGGAGTCATAACCGGTGGAATCTCCATATAAACTTCTTCCTCCAAGTCTCCATGAAGGAATGCATTTTTAACATCAAACCGATGCAAATCCCAACCAAGGAGTGCAAGAGAAAGTAGGATTCTTACAAAGATTCATCTTTGCTACCGGAGCAAATGTCTCTTGATAGTCAATTCCATAAGTCCGAGTGTATCCTTTTGCGACTAACCTTGCCTTATATCGATCTAGTGTACCATCGAAAGACCGATATTTCAAGGTATAGATCCAAATGCGGCACCCCGGTATTTTGTTACTAGGTCTTTCAACAATCTTCCATGTTCCATTCTTCTCCGTAGCACTCATCTCCTATGAAAAGTGACATCCATGGAGACAAAGAAACGATGACTCGAAGGATGATAGCATTTATACCCTTTTTGTCGAGGAGCATAACCTAGGAAGACACACTTTGACAAAGACGAGGATCAAGTTTAGTGCGATGTTCTTGCCGATGGACATGTACGAAGGCCACACGACCAAAAACACGAGTGGAGACTCGCATAATAGGAGCAGAAGGAAAAAGGATGTCATGAGTTGAACAGGACTTTCATTACCAAGGACACGAGATGGTAATCGATTTATCGATATGCCGAGCTTAAAACAGCTTCCCCCAATATGAATGTGGAACAGACATTTGGAAAGCGAGTGTTATTTCAAGTAAGTGACGATTTTTTCTCTCGGCAACCCCATTTTGTCGAGTATCAACACATGTCACTCATGAACAATACCATGCTCTTTAAGAAAGTTAGAAAGTGTTTGGTTGACATACTCCCTACCATTATCGAGCGCTTGATCTTTTAATGGGTTTTCCAAATTGGGGTTGAACCATATGATAAAAACCGAACGAATAATTTTCACTTCAGATTTGTCTTTCATAAGGAAAAGCCAAGTTGTACGAGTGCAATCATCAATAAATGAAACAAACCATTTGGCTCCGTAAATATTAGAAACAGATGCGAGGTCCCCAAACATCGGAATGAATAAGAGCAAAAGGCTCAACACTTTTCTTAATGCTAGGGGAAAAGATACACGATGATGTTTAGCTACCGATATATTTGGAACATGCAAGACATTCTTTAAGATTCCAAATGAAGTAGTAATACTTCCATTTCCGACTATGGGAGTATAGGAGCCATCAGCGAGTTTGATATTAATGCTGTCTTGAGACAATTCATAGTTATCAAAAAACTCTCTTCGACTGACCATGTGATCTGTCGCACTTGAATCAATAACCCGAACTCTTGAATAAGAAGGACTAATATTACCCTGAGTCAGGAAGAAAAAAGGATATGTCACCGTGGCCTGAGAATCAATGTGAGAGGATGTAGATGCAGATTGTGAATCAATTAGTCTGGCTTTAAAGAGTTCAATTTCTTTCTTCATATCTGCTAATGAGGCCGTACTATCATCATTCCTGGGTTCTGATCACTGCTGAAATAAGCCCTGTTGGATCGATTCTGATTCTGAAACTGAGTAGGTTTTCCAACTAATTTCCAACATGTTTCCTTAGTATGGCATGACTTTCCACAATGTGAACAGATTAACTTATCCTTGTCTTCAGAAGTAAGCCCAGATCTGCCTCTGTCACGTCCATAACCTCCTCTCCCCCTAAAAAAGGTGGGAGTAGATGTATCTCTTCTTACAAAAGTAGAAGTTTCTGATATATTCATTTTTGGTTTTCTTTTCTAACTGCTTTCTGTCTTCTTCACGAAGTAGGAGAGAATATACTGTACTCAATGGTGGGAGTTCTTCTCTACTAGCCTCATATTCAAAAGAAATTCCCCATAGAAGATCAAATATTTTTCACTCTTCAAATTCTTCATTACGCTCAAGTGTGCAGTTCTGGCATTTGGTTTTGGAGTAGAATTGTAATTCCTCCCACAAACCTCTCAGTTCTACATAGTACTCACTGATGGATCTTCCTTCCTGTCTGCACTTTCTAATCTTTTCTATAATATCATATTTCTTAGCAAATTTTTTTGTTTAGGCATAGGCCTCCTGTACTGCCAACCATTTATCTCTAGCTGTTTCCAAGAACATGAAGGTATTGCCAATGGAAGGTGTCATAGACTAAATCAACCAAGCACTCACTAGTGCATTTTCTTTTCGCCATCGAGGATAAAGAGGATCTGTACTTGAGGGTTGAGTTAATTTACCAATTATGTAATCCCAACGCCCCCTGGTCATAATTGCCAATTCAATTGAACGAGCCCACTAGAGATAAATTTTCTATCTAATTTCAGATTGGTTATTTGAAACCCTTCATTTTTATTTGTAGAATACTGTTCATTTGTATCACTCATCTTGATTCTTTTCATGAATATCACCAAAGTAATTGTTTGCAATCAATTACAATTTGAATCAACTACACTCGAAACACTATCAAATCGGAAACTGTGTGTGTATGAAACACACCACGGGACTGAATTGAACTAGGAATTACAATATGATTCTCACTTCATAAACTCGTGAACCTTAGGTGAACTGTGCATAGCAATCTGTTATGCACCTCATAAAATCGTGAACCTCGATATGAAGAAAAAACGTGGATGACGATATAATCCACAAAATCATGAATCTTAACTGAACCTTGGATGATAATCTGCACTTCATAAACTCACTAATCTCAATGTGAAAAATGTGAATAACGATATCTTCAATAACATCTACTGGGAATATAATCCAATGAATAGAATCCCTTCCTTTTATGAATTCTTTTTGTGGTCATCAAAATAAAAGAAAACGATAAACCAAACAATCAAATAGGCTTACGATTTTGACTGAATCCATTTAATCTGCATGATAACGCTTCATGATGGCTGAAACTCCGAGTTTAGGCTCTGATATCATGATGATTTTACGCTCCAAAACATAGTATTTTATTCATCAAAAAAGTTGAAAACAAGAGGGAGTAGGAAAGGGTGCAGGTCGGCACCCCTTGGCTGCCGCCACCTGCTGCCCACGATTTCACTTGTGCTACTAACCCTAATTACAAGAACTTAAATAGTGCTAATCTAACTTGAAAGACTAAATTACTCCTAATTAGTAACTAATGGGATTTGGGTCCCAGTGGATCAGAATCTGATCCATTGGGATCCAAACCATACACAACTAAAACTAATTAACATCGGACTGAGTATAATGACTTTACACAACATCAGCCTATACTTTAAACATTCTTATGTCAACTTGCTCTTCACAACACTCTTGTGTGGCCCAATAAACTTTTTGTATTTCGTGCGAGGACTTTAGTTGTTAAGTAATCGAAATCATGAATTATATTGTCCATGCATATATTGGCTTTGACTGCCTCATTGTATCAATTGGATGGAGATGGAAGGTCCATTGTGGGTAGACTGGTATTTAGCTGATCAAGAATTGATAAGGTTTGGCATTAGCTTTTGGAATGACTTGAACTTAGATAGCTTGTCTTTCACTTCAGTGCGGTGCACTAAAAAAAGTCATTAGTCATAATCTAGTCAAGTCATAAGAAATACAAGATTTGACCCTCACTGTATTGTCCACAATGGAATTCTACCTAAAAGGAAGGCTTAAACTGCATCGTAGTATTCCTCGATCTGTAGCTTTGAAGTTCTCAAATCAATCTCTAGATTCCTGTTTTAGATGATTGTGAGTTAATATGCAGCCAATAAACTCTATCCTTGGTATTTTCTCCACAATCACGTACAGAATCCTTTGTGCAAGCCTTCGTTGAGAAATGATTTTTCTACTTTCAGCTTTCAGTGATTGTATTGTCTAACAACAATGGCAGCTAACATTGTGATATGCACACAAATCGTGCCATATAGCGTCACCGAGCTGTGTTCATGTTCTTCCTGTTTCTGCTAGTGCTCTGTTTGTTGTCCAACGTATTCTATTTATACACACTCAAGATGAATACCCAAGTGTAAGAATGTCTTTAAGAATAATACCATCAAGTAGCTTTGCAGTTTGAAACTATTTTAAGGTTTTGACTGTTTTTCACTTGAAAATGATTGCTTTTTCGGAAGCCAAACCTGATCCTGGAAATACTAAAACATCTAGAAAAGCATGAGGAGCTCCGAGACTGATGAGGGAGTTGGCAACTGCATGCGTTGCAAACCTCGTTTCTTGAACACATGGAAATCATGTTTTCATCTTGATGCAAGACCTTAGTTATCAATAGCGCACTATAGCGTTTTAGCGGTCTTGAAAACGCTATAACGGGTGATCCTTAGTGGACGACCCGCAAGGGCCGCTATAGCACCGCTAACAGCGCTATAGCAGACCGCTATAGTAATGATAGCGGACAAGTTTAATAAACACATTTTTGGGTCGGGTCAATTTGATTGGATCGACCCTACCCAAATGAAATAAAACTAGGGTAACAACGTTACCCTCTCTCCCGCCTCTCGCTGTAGCGGTGATCTCTACGAAGGGATCTGCTCTGTTCAGCAGCCTTAGGCCTTTCGTCAACGCCGCCATGTCTGACGGGTCGGATGGCTCGATAGCCACTCTCAGAGTGGGAGAAACCTGGTACATCATGCCTGAGAATGGCCAACAATTTCGCGTCGACGACAGTGTTGCACTCTTCAAAACGTATTGCCCGAGATCCCGAAACGCAACCACATTACCAGCTGAAGCAGATATTACGGGCTTCAATCCTTGCCCCATCATCATATACAAAGATCGCAACTCCGCTACCTGAACATGCTTTTGCATTTCCTCGCCCTTCAATGGATCGTAGAGCACAAAAACCTTCTGCCCCGTGGTAAAAAACCACTAAAGATCCTCACAAAAGCAAGAAAACATTCTTGATTGGTTGCAGCCGATTCGCCCAGACCACCCAACTCTTCACCAAGATTGTTGACGATTTCACCATTCAGACCTCTTTGGGGAATCATTTTAAATGGAACCGCAAACATTTTCGAGACGAAAGCCACAGAAGGAGCATCCACGCTTGAATCGCATGCCTCAACACACTTCCTAACATGTTCTATCTCGCTGATTAGATCATCACCACGTCCTCTCTCGGAAACCTCTCTTGGGGAGCAATCGGGAGATCCTCATCGATTGTGCAGCAACTGGATCCGGCATACAATTCACAACCACTTCCATTAGAGCATCCGATAAAGGAAGCCACCTGCTCATTACGGACTGCAATACTGCCTTCCGATCCTTATTCTGAAGCTCCCGGACTGGAATTGACAGATTGAAAGACTTGATCACCTTTTCCAACATCACCTTATCTCCATGAGCTTCGAGAGATGCCTGATATACTTGCGAGAGCGGCTCAAGCACAAACTGCACAAACATAGGCTTTGGATTCCTAACCCCAGCAACTCCTTTCTTGCCCACAATCATCTTAGTTTTCGGAATGAAGTATCGAGCTCCCCACAACGCCTTTCTCAAAGATGCCGAGCTCGCACCGAGCTTCGAAGCGTAAAATTCTGCAAAATGGCCGATGCTAAATCCCCAACCATCCAATGCACAGACAAAGAGTACATTTCCCTTTTGAGGTTGAAAGGTATCTTCTTCATCGTCTTCCACAAACTCATGTCCGTCACCACCCATCTCTCCCGGACCTGCGAGTATTGAATCCACATCGGATAAGTACTTTTCGGATTTATACGTGCTCATTATTCCGTTCATCTAGTTTATCGTACCTTTCTAACGGAACTTCACTTGGTAGGCGTTCAACGATAAATACTCAATCTTTGTATGTGACAGGTTTTCCTTACTCGAATGGACTTAGAACTTAGAATCTACTTGGTAGCATACGAAGCATTAGGTAAATTCCTCCCTATACTCATATGGAATTTTCAAAATCTTTGTTTGAAGGAAAGGTCATATTCAACACTTAATTATCAGCCATTTTCTTTTATTTCTTGTGAATTACTTTCATTAGTGTTTAACAACTAATCCATAATTTTCATAATGTTAATGTAGATCACAGTGAAGTCCTTTGAGGTTACTAAACTTTCTGGTACCCTTTTTTCTTTTTTATACCTTTTCCTTTTCATAAAGTACTCAATTCTGACTTTGGTTGTGTTGAAAAACGTGGTTGCGCAGCGGAGATTGAAAATCACAAACATAAAGAAACGTTAGAGGAAAAAATATGAGAGATCGAAGGAGGGGGCGGACCTCCAATGGAGGCCCCCCTCTCTTTCTCTCTTTCTTAATCTCAGCATCTTAAACCCTAATACAACCTACCAGCCCTTATATAAGGAGCTCTAAAACGAAAAATGACCAAAATACCCTTAGTATAGAAAATTACCAAAATGCCCCTAGTGTTTCGGGTAAGTACAATAATACCTAAAAACATCAGACATTATAAAACTAACACAAAGAACACTAGATAAACATATTCTTCAACAGGTTGTATCGTTCTTATGTCTCAATATTTCTTTAGAAGTTAGAAGTAGAATTTGTTTATTTAGTTTGATTCACCCGTTATATATATATAACTTTTAATCATAAATAAAAGTGTACCACTAAATCCGCTATATCTCCGCTGCCGCTATATCAGGGTTGACCGCTAACAACCCGCTAACCGCTATTGATAACATAGTGCAAGACTCACAAATACATGTAGGTTATGATGTATCAAATTATCAACCTTCACTTTGAGGTATCTATCCCTCTTTGGATCCTATTTGTTTTCATCTCAGCATGCTGTGTTCTTTTCGGGAGTCCCTTTCTTTTGTCCTTTCATTTTCTCCGTGCTCTTTTCATCATTTCCAACTTTACCTCTTTCGTTTCATCTCTATGTTCTCTCTCTAGACCATTCAATCTGTCCAGCTCTATCCTCCTGTCCACTATTTTCATTTTCTCCAGTGTTCTCTTTGATGGACCAGTGGACTTGTGCTGCGACTGATGTAACAGATTACTGTTATGTATACAATCAAACTCTTCTGATGAATTGGTGCGCACATGGCTGGACATTTTGATAAATTACTTATCTTTCTAACTTTAAACCCTTGACTTATGCTTATGAACTCAAAATTAAATAGTTCGGAACTCCAAATGTACTGAGTAGGATTTCAGGAGCATGTTACTATGCTATGTTATGTCGGCCTTATATAGAAACCATTCTTCATTGTTCTAAAACCCCAGAAACTCATTACCAGACCCTCAAGGATTCTTTGATGCCTGATTCAACTTGGTTACTAGATCAAGTTGCGGTATGTGTAAAGCCTATATGCATATGCTGTATCATATTGTTATACTCATCATAGTTTCATGTGCAAATACAGTAGGTGATGTATATTCTCATTCATAGGTTTCTGGTCATTCAATTTCCGCCAGCTCTGGCAAGCTAACAAGGCAGCATACGATTAGCTTTTGAACATATGGTGTGGAGTTATTTTCTTGGATTGGTTCTTAGTTGTGGACACAGTGATCTTTTCAAGTTTAGCTTTCGGGCACAAGCTTCTTTACAAATTGATAGTTATTAACTTATTTGTGTTACCAATATCTGATCCACTTAAGAGTTATCAATATTTGATCCACTTAAGAGTTCGTATTTTTCTTAGTTGAGAAGAGTTACATTTACCATAGTTGATCTGCTTTTCCAATGCAGTTAGCCGTGCTAGCTGGAGATTTTCTGCTTTCCAGGGCATGTGTTGCCCTTGCATCCTTAAAAAATACCGAGGTAAATAGGTTTGTTCTCTATCGTGATTCTTTGAAATTTATTCTTCTTTGTCACCAACTGAGATAGATTATCGAGGTCGGCCACTTCATCTACTGAAATTGTATATCTCTTAATAATGCTAGCTAATATCTGTCTAACTCATTAGACCTCCTAGATCTTTTCTAATAAATGACGTGTTATTCAAGGTATTCAACCTTATGATGCTTTTAAAGGACTAAGAACAGTGACACTATACTACTGTTATTTTAGGAGAAAATTTTCTGAAGGACGCCATCTTGCTTTCCTACATTTTACATCTGAATGTTAGCTCACAGATTTCTTCGCCAAGTCAGTGCTAACACAAATATTTCATTTTCTCTGTCACCGTGGTTTTGAAGCTTAAGGAAAAGTCTTCAATTGTACAAACATAAATATTTATTTCTTCTCCTTCTCTTCTATACCTATGTAAACATTTTTTGATTTATAGCTGTTAAGAAGTAACAACTCATTCAGATCATTTGACTAGCTGTTGAGGGTCACTAGCCACAGACAGTTAGTCAATTAACAATTGGGGATCTACAACAGCTTAGAGAGTCTGCACAAAGGAATGCTTAGCCTCTTCTTTCTTTCCGACTTTTGCTATAAAGCATTCTGGTCTGTAATAATTCAGTTGTTAGTTTAATGAAAACAATTTTTTTTTCCAAATTTTGTGCTTTGACATTCTAGACATTTAAATAGGGGAAACTTCATTCAGCAGTCTAGTTTGTGCAGAACATTAGGATTTTGTTAGGATGCAAAGTGGCTTCATAATTAGCAATTATGCTGTTTTAAATTTTTAATCCCATTTCAGCCATGGTCATCTTAATATTTTACTGTTCTTTGCAGGTTGTAACTTTACTCGCTACTGTTGTAGAGCATCTTGTGACTGGTGAAACAATGCAAATGACCACTACTTTGGACGAGCGTTGTAGGTAAGATGGCTTGTAAAGCATATATGAGCATGTCATGCATATTACTTGTTTAGTTTATTTGCATGTAAAAGCGTAGGTGGATTTCCTACGTCTGTTCTTTCATGCTTTTGCTACTTTTTTAATAATGAAGATTAGAACCTACAAGACACTGGTTGATGCAAAGTGTGTTTAAGTTGATGACCTTTTTGAGATCCAGACAGACAATTCCCTTAAGTTCTAGATGATTTCCGAATGTGTGGAAATATTATTTATGAATATGTATGCTTGCAAGAATGTTGAACCAGTTTTATGATTTCCGTATTGAGTTTTTTTTTTTATACAATCAGGAAATGGACACAAGCATAAAATTTTCTTTATGTTTCAGAAATGGATGTTAGCCGACCCCGTCTAGTATGGGAAAAGGCTTAGTTGTTAGTTGTTGTTGTGTTTCAGAAATGGATGCGAGTATCAATCTTGTTGGCAAATCACCAAGAAAGATGCATTAGTATAAAATTCATGCTTCAACATAGGAATAGAACCTACCTTTGTGTGGCTACTGAAAGTAAATAGGAATAACTGGGTATACAGTATACTCTTTATCTTGTCTACTCCTTTTTGGAAGGCATATTTTCCTGTATAGCATAATTCAGTCTACTCCTGCTTAGTCTCTTTTGGTAATCTGAACTAGTTTTTTGAAGTCCATTGCCCTATTTAACAAATTTTGGTGTATGCAGGATATTAGTTTAAAAAAGAACCTAAGATGTTTTTGGAATAAAAATTCAACTGCTAGTTGAAGCACTATATTCTGATGGTTGTGAGAATCCTTGTGGCACATGAGAACCTTCCGGCTAGAGTCATCTCTAATATAATTTTGGCTCTTGTTGATAGGGACATTTGGTTTAAGAAAGAAACCTGAGAGTGAATAAAAACTTAACTGTCAGTTCAAAACCCTACATTGCGATGGTTGTGAGGATCCATGCACAGTATGTGGACATTCCACAGAGTCACTCTAAGAGCATTCATTTTTGGCTTTTGTGGAATGTGCGGGAGAAGAGATGACTATTTGTTAGAATTTGGCCAATGAAACAAGCCATAAGATGTTGATGAAATTGTACAATGCCCCCATAAAGAATGCGATGCACCAAGAACTGGGAAGACCACCAATACAACAAAAGTTGCTATATGGAAATTCATCAAGGAAAAGGTTTCCCCAGTACAACACTCTGCATTGTGTTGGAGATAATTGAAATTCACCAAAATAAAGTTACACCAAGTCATAACTATACGAGAAGATATCAAAGGAAAATTCACTTTAATAAGCATGCTCAACACCTCGAAATAGGGTTAACAAAACCTTTCAAGAGAGGAATAACAAACACCTTGAAATAGGGTTTAATGCAAAACCTCTCAACCGAGAGGAACATTATTAAAGGGAATGAATACCTATTTGTATAGAAATCAATGAGGCAGGGACAGTTAAAAGAGAGTTGAAGAATGACCCGTTCAGCCAGGCCTAACAGCTAGTTCAGCTAACCAGTCCAAGATATAAAAAGAAACCAAAAGATACAAAGTCATATTCTAATTTAGTACTGTTCACAGAGTTTCGCTTCTGTCGTCTATGGCTATTTGTGTAGAGAGACATCAGACACCACTAAACCGTATGGTCATTGTAAGAGGTGACAAGGTTATTATTGTAAAAGTAGCACTACAATCTCGCTGATGATGACCACAAAGACAAACACAAATGATTTCACAAGATCTTCCACAAGCCAAATCACCAAACATTTGGTGCACAAGACAAACCAAATAAATAAAACACCAAACAAGTCAAGTAAGCACAAAAAGCTCTAAAGAATTCATATATTCACATCCTCTATTTATAGAGGTTTTGTTACAGGTAAGAGAGAGAGCTGCTACTCCCAACAGCTGCACTACTAGCCATTGGGGGCTGGACCGGCCCTTGAGGGTCTGTCCAAGCCGGCCCATGCCATGGGCCTGCTGGGTCAGGGCCCAGCCCTATTACAAGTTAACAATTATTTCTCTTCCCATTGTGCTTCTCTTGAAGTAGTGTCAAAGGTAGTCAACAAACATTGCTTGAGGATTTGCAGGTTTGACCTTAGCCTGTTTGAGTCCTGCTTGAGGCCATTGTTCGGGGGATCTTACATCAAGTTGATTCTTGTATACCAATACTGAGTCTTAACCAGAATATTATTGTTGTTAGAATTCCTACACCTATCACACATGATGATAAATCATGTAGATTTAATATTTTGTTATGTGTGAGTTCCTCTGATTCTTTTTACATCATTTGTCTGTTTGCATCTAGATTTTGAAAAGTTTAAAGAACACCATTTTTATATAGCATCAACTGAGTTTAGCTGCTGTCAGAACTCATGAGCTTTGTCTTGGTTAAAAAGCATGTCTTAACATTTTTTCCTGTTCTTTTTCCATTAAAATTTTCTCTCCCTTGAGCTCACAAACAGAAGGTAAAGTGATGTGTATCACCTGTACTCCTCATCCGAGATTTTAAATTCAGTGCTTTTCACTAGTATGTTATAGTGAATTATGTTCCATAAGTTTCTGTCAAGATTTGGATATCTCATGAGCGTTCCTTTAGTGTGTCAGAGTTATTGCAAAATTAGTCATTCTGTCATTCATGTTTTATAGAAGTATCTGCGTGAGTTTATTTGAATTTTGATTTTTAAGTTTCATTGTTTGCTATGTGGTGAGTCTGATATCAGTTTCCTCAGCAAATATTTCTTTGTCCTCACTGTATTCAGGCGAAGTTCTTGAAAGAGGTATCCCAATCTCGGAAAAGATGGCAAAAGCTAGAATATAGTTTGATGGAATATTTCTTGTAATCTGTAATTTCTGAAAGTTGATGCCGGTTTTCATGACATGGTACTTTCCCGAAAAGGAACTAATAGAAACTAGCACATCAGTTCGATAGAAGAATTTGGGATATTATAAAAGTGAATGAGAGAAAGTTAAGGGTTTACAGCTTTATTGCTTGGATGACACGTTTCTTTGTTGAATTTCACACTAACACATATTTGGAGTGTCACAAGTGCATCATCAGTAAGAGGCAGTCCTTGCAAATTAGTTTCTCTTGTTACGTGAAAGTAATCTTAAATGTAGAGTTGTTGATCGTATTGTTAGATGCTTACTCTCCTTCCACATTGGTGCAGCATGGAGTATTATCTACAGAAGACATACTACAAGACGGCATCATTGATATCTAGCAGCTGCAAAGCTATTGCTTTGCTTGCAGGCCAAACAGCCGAAGTTTCAATGCTTGCTTATGAGTATGGTCGGAATCTGGTCTGT
The DNA here is from genome assembly GCA_036023115.1 of Brasenia schreberi. NCBI lineage: Eukaryota > Viridiplantae > Streptophyta > Magnoliopsida > Nymphaeales > Cabombaceae > Brasenia > Brasenia schreberi. Next base: position 5,788,752 of record JAYKKT010000052.1, read on the forward strand.
TATCTTTATCATGGACATATCATATTTCACATCTTTCATTTTAGATTTTGCCTCATCTCCATGTTTCTTAATATTTTTATATTAATGGTTAGCTAGAAATCGTAATTGCTGACTTTGGGCTTGAACAAGTACATGTTAAACGATGTTATGACTATACATTTTGTTGTGATTCACAATTTGCAGCCAGCAAACTTGAAGCTAGGATTCACTTTTGTGCAAGAAAATATGATTTTGGGTTTTAGCACATTGTTTCATTGAGGGATCCTTCCCCATCTAGGTCAACACTTACTGAGTTGCTGAGCATGCTGAGACTTTTCAGAGTTGCTCAGAAATTGATATGTACAGTTGCTGCTATATGATTCTTTTCTTACGATGATTAATCAATCCCAGATTTTTCTTATGCAGGGATTAGCATATCAGCTGATTGATGATGTTCTTGACTTCACTGGCACATCATCTTCCCTTGGGAAAGGTTCTTTGTCTGACATCCGCCATGTTAGTTTCTTCTCTCTCCTCTGTGGGCTGGTATTTTTTTATCTGGATAATTATGCTAGACAAGTCATTACATGAAATAAATGGTGTTATAACAATCATCTTCCAGTGTTAGACCTTATTTACAATTAATATATTGCTTCAGCTCTTAAACGTGGAGTAATTTTATGACTGCAATATTTGGTGATACATCTTCCCTCGACAAGATGTCATTCAAAAGCTTGTGGTTCATGTTAAACTACACTTACTAGCAGGATCATGCATGGGTCCTTTGTGAAGTATCCAGAGGCTTAGATAGATGGTTAGTTCAATGGAACTGGCGAAGTATCCTGAGGCTTAGGTAGTGGGTTCAATTAAACTGTACTGATGCCTATCTGCTACCTTCTATTGGAATTCCATCATGTTGTTGATAGTTAAACGGATAAAGAAGGGTTCCTGGAAATGTTTTCTCTTCTTGTCCCAGTGAGTTAGTGGTGTTTTCACTATTCAATACCCTAATATTGTCATCAATTATTTCTCTTGAACTCCAACTTGAACTCCAATTTTGGTAGTTATTTCTAGAAGTCAGAACAGCTTTGAGAAGAAGCTTGTCTTTTACTAATTCTCAACCAAGTTCAAAGATAATTTTGTCATCATATCAATGTATGGGTGCCTAACTTCATGCATTTGTTGTTCTTGTATCCCTACATGCTAAAGGTTTTCAATTTCCCATCTTTCTGAAGAATTTGTTGTTCCTTCTTGAGCTGAATACTAAATCATCCATTCCATAGACAAGGATCACATGCTAATAGGAAATTAATATTTTAAAATTTTCATCAGCGATTGATTAAAATCAATTTCAGGGAACAGTGACTGCTCCAATATTGTTTGCCATGGAAGAGTTTCCTCAGTTGCGTGCTGTTGTTGACCGGGGATTCAATGATGCTGCAGATGTAGACATTGTAAGTTTCTTCCTATTGTGATTGCTTGGAGGATGGGCTACTTTGGGCTCTTTGAGAGGGAGATGAAAAGATTAGGACTCAATGAGGAGCCTATTTTATCACGAGAAATTAGGAAAGGTTTATCACGTGAAATGATCCTGATAAGTACTCGTCTATCATAGGTTTGATTTTTTTGGGGACTAATGTAGGTCTGTTGAACTTTATATATTGTACAGTTTAGATTGAGGTAGTTTGTGAAAGAATGATGGGAGAGCACAAACGAGCCATGGTTAGCTGACAATCCCACTTAGTGTACTTTTTCCAAAAGAAAAAAGACTGATATCCGAGGTTGTGATCCAATCACAATGACAAAGTCTTTTCTTCCAAATGGATTTGTAAGCAAAATTCCATGAACAATTCAGAAACTTCAAGGTATCTTGTGATTCAATTGATGTGTTTATTTCTAACTAAAATGTTGGTAAACTTGAGAACTGCCATTTGAAACAGCCATCCCCCATTGCAGGTTTAAAAATAAAAATAAAAATACTGTTGTTTATCATATCGATGAAACAAAAAGCTTCTAAATCCAGCTGTAGTTTTAACTGCCTATTGTAGCTTCCACACTTTGTATAGGATATTTGAATTTCTTTTCGCTTCCGCATAAATTTTGTTGCTCCCTACATGCACAGTCAGCCTTTGGGTTTTAACAGTTAACTTGTCATGTAGAAACATTATGCACCTATATGTATCAACTGACCATTGTGCTGGGTAATTGCAGGCACTTGACTATCTTGGCAAAAGCCAAGGAATACAAAAGACAAAGGATCTGGCTGCCAAGCATGCCAACCTTGCAGCTGCAGCGATAGATTCTCTTCCTGCTACCACTGATGGCAATGCACAGCTATCAAGACGGGCATTGGTAGATCTAACACAGCGTGTTATTAATAGAACAAAGTGAGATGTTCTTGTTCCAAAGAAATAAAATTTTCTTAAGAGTAAGGAATTTCATACTAACCTTGCTCTTTTGTATCATTTCCCCCCAATTCTAGGCCACCTCTTTTAAAAACTTAGTCTTTCCATTTTTTCATATGATATGATACTTCTCATAGTACACGGAAAAGTATAATACAAATTTAGATCCTATTCTTAATCAAGTCTCGGACAAATGTTTCATTGGCAAAGGAGATCAGAGTAAGAATATTCAACAACTACAACTAAGGCTTTTCTCATAGTTGATGGGGTCGGTTACATGAATTCTTTATTTTTTTTGTAGAATCCATGTAAGTCCGACAAAGTTTTAAGCGGGCTGTCGGAAGCTTAACGCAACTCTCCTCCTTTATCCGGGTTTGAAACCGGCCATGCAAGAAGTTGATTGCCTTGAAAGTTGCTTCAAAATCACAGACAGTACTCTCTGTTTGGGTAAAATCAGAGGAGGGAAATTCCCAGAAGGAATCTAGAGTTCTTAAATCGTTTCGTGAGGGTTTTCATTCTCAACCTTTGGGCAAGAACCATTCCCTCTTGTCATCGGTGTCCTCTCAGCTGGCATGTGCCCAGTTCAGAATCACCCAACATTTATGAAGGACATCCTCTGACTTTCAAGCATATTTTTTAAGATGTTCTCAATCTGTTTATCTCTCATAGCTAGAGTACGCTTCTCTTTGTATGTTAGAAGAGCAGATTCATGTCCATTGTCTTACACTTTCCCTCCGAGTCGTGGCTTTCCCTTTTCTTTTTTGCAAACTTGAAGCGCAAGAATGGATCTCTTCTCCGTCGAACTGTCGTTTTGTTGTCCCATCCAATGTAATTAGTTTTGTGATTCATTTGAATCTGATTCTCCAGAAAAGGGTCTATTTGCTTTTGTAGCATCTGCAGCATTTGTCAAACAAGATGGGTCTTCAAAGTTTTTAGCGGCTTCTTGGTGGCACCGTATACCAGTTTGGAGGCAGATCCATGAATTTTATCTTGAGTCGGATATATTTGTTTGTAAATATTCCTTTTCAATTCTCTGGTATTTTCGAGTTTAAAATTACCTTCTCAAGTTTTGTTTCTTATAAATGGATCTTTATCTGAGTTGAAAATTCTCAGAATCTTCTCATTTAGAATTCTTAATCTCATGAGCATTTGTCCAAACACAGCCGTAATTATGATGCCATTTTGAGTTAAACACTCTGTAGAACTACATTACTTATTAAATTTAAGATCTCATTGTATGAACTATACATATTAATAATTGATGAAGAATCATGTATTTACTTATACTTGTTTATGTTGCAAATTCTAATTCGTTCCCTTTTTGCTTTAGGTTTCATTCTTATCTTTTCCTTGTTTAATTTCCTCTTAACCTTCTGCTCTATCATAATTAGGTTTAAGCTGTTCCTCCTACTTTGGTCCTCATTGCTTACTTGGCTGGCTTGCTAGACAATCTCTCATTTCTTAGACGGGTTTGCTAGAGACCATTGACCAAAGATCATATCAAAGGGCGTCATCTCTTTGTCAACATCCAGCCTTACTGTTGTAGAAGATAAAAAATAGGATGTTCATTTACACAAGGATCATCAAGCCCATCATAAGGGAAGGAACTCCATTAGGTTTGAAACTCGCCATGGATGGGAGTTTTCGGATTGACTGAAGAAATCTTGGGTTTGTGTAATGCTAGTAGGTGATTAATACACTCTCTCTCATGGCTGTTCATTCTAGGAGGATAGTGGAAGAGACAAGAACAGTTATAAACGAGTAAAGAACTTGAAAATGTTTTCGATCATTAGGTGATGCATCAATGCGTCCACCCTATTGAGTGCATATCATGAACACGATTCTTGTAGTTGGCTACAGTTAGGTTTCATTGTAATGATCTAAGATTTCATTCATCCGAGTCGGAAATTTTATTTGGATCAAGGATGTTAACCTGCATTGATGTGCGTCTCAGAGAGAAATTCTTCGTTGAGGGAAAATATATACAACCTCTGACCATTTTCTAGCCAAAAAACACTCCAAAACTAGAGGAAAAGCAGCATAGTTCCTATTGGCGTGGTAAAATAATGTTCTTATTTGTATCATCGCACCCATCAAAGGGGATTTATTGCACTGAAGTGCTCCAAATCCCAAATGCAGTTGGGGGTCGTGCAGTCATCCTTAATCAGAGCCTCGACTTTAATCCCATAAGATTTTGATGGCACTTTCATTCAAGGCATCCTGCTGAAATGTAAAGTTAGAATGGTCAAGCATAGATATCGCAGAACGCTGAGCAGAAAAACTAGCACTGTTTGCTTCTAGCCAGAACTATGAATCATGTTGGTCGAATTGGAAAAATATTCACAAAGTGGAAAGAACGGATGCTTGCTCCTTTACCTTGCGACCACATTTTTATATTCTGATTCATGAACTCCATTGCCATCTGCATTTCAAAGCCACAGCAAATGGCATGTTAGAATTAGAGGACGTACTGCGTCTCTTTGTGGTCAATTATCTTTACCATCATTGAAGAGCCGAAGAATATATTAGGCTCATAGGAGAAAAAAGAACTTTAATGCATTTTCATGAATAACGATCATGATTAGCCAAGACACAAGTTTGTAAGATTAGTTTTATAGCTATTGAACCTGCCATGCTGAGTTGGAAAATCTGCCCTGATTGAGGCTTCTAGAAGTTGACTAAGCTCACCTGCTTCCTAAACTGCTCTTCATGTGATCGTCTGTTTGCATGATCTTCATTATAAAGCACCTAAAAGAAATAAATAATAAACGGATAGATAAGAAGAAAGTAGTTGATAAGTAGTTGAATTACTGAAAACAAAGGTCTGCATGGTCAAAGTGAAAACACTTTGCTTCTTGAAGCTTGCTAGTTGGTTGCACTCACCTGTTTCCTGAACTGATGGTCCTCATGTGATCGCCTATGTGCATAATCTTCACTATAAAGCATCTGACAAAACATAACTATAATAAAATAATTTATTTATAAAGCATTGTAGCAGTTCCATCATCCTGAAGGGAAAGGTTTATGGCTGAAAAGAAAATATTTGTTGATCGAAGGCCTTTTTTTGAAACCATTAACATTTATGGCTGCACTCACCTGCTTCCTGAGCTGTTCTTCGTGTGACCATCTGTGGGCGCGTTCTTCATTGTAAAGCATCTGAGAAGAAATGAATAAAAAATTATATAAGAAAGCTAGCAATTGATAAGCCTGACGTGAAAAAACTTAGTTGATGGAAAATTTTCGTTTCAAATCATTAAATATTAGTTGACTGCACCGACCTGCTTCCTCAACAATTCTTCATGTGATCGCCTTGGTAGATGATCTTCATTATAAAGCATCTAAAAGGAAATAAACAAAACTAGAGATGTAAGAGAGACAGTGATTGTTAAACCAGTAATTAAAGTTTTAGTAGTGTGAAAGACATTACCGAGCATATTGGCTGCTTGCTGCAGGAACTCTTAGCCTCAGTTTCCAGCATTACCTGCATGACTGAAAAAAGTGGATTCTTTTAGTGAACCTAACTTACTATCTGGATTCGAGAATCAAAGCATTCGTTAAGTTGTGGACTTGCACAGTGTTCTACATTACATACCCATGGAAACTCATAATAATATTTTGGCTTGAAATTACTTGGAAATTTTCAAATTTCATACTGGAGCTTCTGAACTGAAATCACCACCAACCAGATAACAAGAGTCCCTCAATAATCTTTCAATGTTTTATACATAGTAATCATGGCAACTTTCAGATGTGCTACAGTTCAAGAGCAGATCTCATGTTATTATAGCCAGCAGGCGTAAAAAGATTGCTATTTATACTCTACAGTACAAGGGCCACTGTGCATTTCCTCCACTAGAATTAATTTTGTTCGCTATTTTTTTTCTTTTCAGAAAGCCAAGTAGGATTCGTCAGATCCCTACCAGTTATATTACTACCAAAAGTTTATATACAAATTTTGCACAAAAGCTGGTAGGCAGTTGGGTGGATTATACTTCCAGTATTTTTGCACTCCTAACTTAGCTAGTTCAGTAAATAGATGGCTGCACAATTAGATCTGTATTTAGCATTAGAAAATGTTCTCCGTACTAGTGTGTACCATAGAAGTTACCTGCTTCTGCTCCTGAAACTTGGTGCAATTCATGCATCTCGCCTCTTGCTTTCTCATGGTTCGAAAATGAATTTCTTCCATCTATCATCTTCCCGCACTCTGAATTCTTCAACCCCCCTGATCTGTACTTCTCTTTTGCCCATGCAATGGCATCATCGATTGCACCATCTGCATCGTTTTCCTCCCTCTTCTTCTGCGGCACTATTTCAATCATGTAATTTCCAACGAAGTCTGTCTCACACTCATCTTCTCTAAATACCTTTTCAGACAATTCTACAAAGACCTCAGGTTCATGAACTATGGATGTTGTTACTGAGGAAGGTGAATTGATTTCAGGATTGTAATAAGTTTTATCATACGGGTTGCCCATAGGTTGACGGTTTTGATTTAGATGGGATGTCTGAGAAAGAGGTGATAAACGGTGCTGGTCAAATTTCGCACTGTAAGTGCTTTGTTTACAGCAATCCGTTGATGGGTCTGTGTATTCCATGTAAGAACCCACGCTTGCCACTGTTAAGTTTCCGTGAGTATTTTGCTCTGAGCATGAATCGATGTGTCTCTGGTATGAGACGTTGATCGGCCTGCACAATTGACAAACTGTTGGTTAGTTCCTGTTGGTTGCACATGGACTCTATCTCTCTCTCTCTCACACACACACACACATGTGCACACATAAACAAACAGATGCAAACACACAGTGCCTAAGTTATACCAGTCTTGAAGCAATCTTCCATGTCAGTTAGCTATCGCAAACTAAAAGCTGAGGTTTTTGGTTTTTCCAACTCGTAAGCTAAACCTGGCCCCAAATTGTAAGAAAGCGAAACCTCAATGATGAGCCTATGATCAATATCTTGTGGAGTCAAGTGACTCGCTAAGAGTTGTGTTTTTAGCAATGAGGAATCTTTGAGAGGTAGACCCCTGTTGCGGACATGGCTAACGTACCTTTGATGACCCATCCCAATACAAGGAGAAGAGAGGAACAACCCTCTTACTGAGGTAGCAAGAAGAACAGCTGAAACAAAATAGCGACACAGACTTATAACTCCTTAATGGGACCCTCCTCTCTTGGGGTTTACAGAAGAGCACAGAATCGCCTCCTCACATAAGTATAGTTGTAGTTTTATTTGCTTAATCACCATTAAATCTCTTTCTTTTCTTTGAATAATTCATAGAGAGTTCATGGAATAGTAGTCACATATCAAGAATTGTAAAATACAAACCATGTGAGTAATGCAAAAGTAGTAGAGTCTAACAATAAGCTGCATTATTTAGGTCATAATGTTAATATTTTCCTTCCTTCAAATGCAGTCCTGTGTTTCATTACCCTCCCCTTCCATCTCTCTCTCTCTCTCTCTCTCTATATATATATATATATATATATATATATATATATTATATTATAATGAGCTGAGGTAAGTGAAATTCAACCAAATGAAATCATGGACAAGGGGGTTCTTGAGTTACATCTTCATTGGGTCCATATTTCAACAGTTTCAAAGATAACTTATTGCAGAACTGTCAAAATATCAAAATAACCCAAAATAGCAAAACCACGGATAACTGAACATTACATCCTGCAAGAAAACGATTATTGAAGAGCTACAGAGAAACTTTGATACAACGGAAGTTGTCAAACAAGCTTCCATACAACGCGTTAAAGTCTCGATAAACTGCAAGCAAGTCCCAACTTAAAGGCAGTCACAGAAGTCGATAGGAATAATATAATTAATTAATTAACGAGTTTTTCAAGTTTCAACTAATGGCGCGAGAGAGATTGAGTGGGTTTTATTACTTGAGCTTGGAGGCGACAGCAGATAGCGCCACGTCTTCCCGGATGGACGGTCGAAGAGGGCTCGCGCTCGCGGACGTCGATTTCGACCGCAATCCCGACGCATAGGGGCTACTGCTCCCGTCCAGGAGGCTGAAGACGTCGTCGTAGTGACCATGGCCTCGCCGGATTGCCTCGCGCCGGCCGCCGCCGGGAATCTCGAAAGCCGGGAGGTTCCGGCTCCGGACTGGTGCCGGCGGCATGACGGGATGAGCCAGGGATTGGAAATCGTCGTCATCTTCAGCGCCAAAGATCTCGTCGTAGAAGGGCATCCGGCGGGGGAACAGCGAGTGGCCCCGGCGCCGGAGGGTGAGCGTCCTCGGAGGGCCACCGTAGACGTCCTCGAAGTCCACGGGGTCGAGCTGGAATCCGATCTCTGCGTTTCTATGCCGGAACTCATCCATCGGAATAAACAAAGGAAGTTTCCCGGCGGTTTTCTGAGTGTTCTCCCGGCGAGTGATGGGGAGGCGAGGGGCGGGGTTCTGGCTCCTTTAAAAAAAGGAGGAAGATCTGGCAGGTAGCCACGTGGCTTATAGTGCCAACGTGGAAAGAGCCCATGTGGCTCCTGTGCGGTCGTGGAGCCCTTGATGGCTTTCCTCTATCTTATCATTACTTCTCACTTAAAATTACGAACTTACCCCTAACGTCTTGGTCGAAAATCGGCTCAATCTCCTCGTGAATGCAAGCCGATTGCAAGCCAAACACAAACCACGAACTTTTTTTTTTCTTTGGCATCTTTTGGTTACAACATTGGGCATGCTGGCACCGGGATATCGAGCTCATACCTTCCAAGTTGTGAGTGGACCTCGTAGCCAGGTGAGTTATTGCTCTTTGTGCGTAAGCCACCTACTCTTTTATTCCTAATATGTACATCCATGCAACCCCTTGAGAGTCCAAATCGCTACTATAGTTTAAAACGAGAGCATTAGCTCAACGGAAGGATGCTTTAGTGTAGTTGGTGGTGAGGAGTTGGACTCCCAGAAGGTGCACGCGTTTGTATTTGGCTCCGGCCTCCTCTTGTAACAAAAAGGAAAACTTTAAAAATAAACCACAACCAAGCCTTCCGTTATACTAAGTGGAGTCAATCACATGATATCTTAGTCGCCACGACTTTGATATTACATAATAATATGTAAAATTCTTTGTTATCATCATGGCAAGAAACTCTCTTTGAAGCACACTTACACACGTTGATTTACTTTTACTTTTTTAGACAATATAGATCATCAACAATATATTTAAGTAAAACCCTATCGGGAGTTTATCTCAATATGGATCCTAAGAGGAATATTGTTCATTTCTAGGTAGGTTTTCCCCTCGTCCACCATCGCTTTACCAAGATCAATTCTGCAAGATAAGTCTGAACCTAAATATTTCAAAAAAACATTGGTTGACAATATACATAATATACATATACACACTACACTATGGTTCATATTATACATGTTCGCACACTCCAAATCACTGTTTGCACATCCTTGGATGTTGCCCCCTCGTATTTTCCTCTCCTCTTAACCCTCTCTTTTCTGTTTGGCTCTTCTCCTCCTCCGCCAGCCGATCTAGTGACAGCTCTAAGTGATAAATCTTTCCTTTCTCCTTTTTCTTTCTTTCTTTCTTTCTCTCTCTCTCACTCTTCCTGGAATGCTAGTAGATGTGTTCAATAGTAAGGTAAGGTGAGATGCACATCTATAGTTAGTTGTTGCCTCTTGTACTGTATCTATCCTCTGTACGGAGATGATGCATAAGGGACACCCTTGTTTTTTTTTAAGGTGGACATGTTGTAGGTATGTCTCGAACAAGTCGAAAGGTAGAAAGAGAAGAAGAGAAAGAGAGAGAAGCAAAATATAAGAGGAGCAATTTGGGTATCAATAGTGTTTAGGGTGTGTGAATAGAAAACCTTATTCAAACCAAATCTCAACCAAATGACATGATTGACAGATATAATCAATTAAAATTGAAAAATAAAAAGCGAAAAGTATATATGAATCTTTAAAAAGTGCATGTTTTTTAAAAATTTTAATCTCAACCAACTCATATGACCTTTGAGATGATCAAGATTACTTTCATAGTGCTTGTATATGAACGGTTTGCACTCTTACAACTTACATATATACACATACACAAAACAAAATCCTTAAAGCCTTAACTATTCATTTTTAAGAGAGAGAATCTTAAATTCAAACATAAAAAGATACACATAAATAAAGTAAAACTATAATGGGTGTATTTTATAAGTTTTCAAATTTTAACTCAATTATCTATCTTTTAAAAATTTTAATATATAATATAACAAGTATATTAGAATTTTCATATATATATATATATATAATATCAGCCTTACTGAATGCGTCCATGACCGGACGGTGACTGGCTTGTTCATTTTTGGGCCTAAGTATGTGTCGACAGGTTTAAAAGGTCATTTAGCTTTGACATGTGGCGAAAAGTGGTTAGGCTTCTTATCTTGCCAGCAGCCGACATGGTTGACTGTGTGATTGGAAAGCCTGTACGCGTGATCCCTGTGACCAATTTTTTCAGGTACGGATCTGCTAACTGTTTGGTGATTTCCTTGAGAAAAAGAATCGCATGCTAGCAAGGTGGGAAAATTGTTCCACTCCCTCTGTTATGAGGAAATTGATTTGCTTAACGCTTTCTTCCAAGTTTATGTGGATCCAATAATAATCAATCAGTTGGATTTGATAATTTGACTCACAATGAGAGCCAGGTTTGATTTTGGATAATTGATTGAATGAGTTGGATTTGGATTCAATAGTTTCCCATCCCAACCCACATCAGGATGCTGAAATCTATTCAATGCGACATGACCAGTTGCACCCAGATCCAACCCCGACCCAAACCATTAAGATTACGATAACCCTCATCGCTAATTATCAACCCACCAGTAATTTTCAAGGTGATGCTTTCATTTTATTTGAGTAAATTCTAACAGGCACTCTCGCCTTAGAAATGCATCCAAGTAGACTAAGCTATATGTTCAACTTAATTTAAGCTTGATTCATACTCATTGGTAGACATGGCCGGTTTTGGGTAAACTTAAACCTCGAGCTGTGACTTAAACTGCCTGAGGACGGTTTCAGGGTGGTTCCAGTTTGTCATAAACCATCTACAACTGACAAAAAAGTTTGAAAGTTCTAAATTTTAAAGAAAAGTATAAAAAATTCCAAAATCGACTGTTTGAAATTGTCCATGGAAGATGGAACCGGAACCAAATAAGGTGATCGTTCCAAACCAGCCATGTCTACTCATTGGTGAATAACTGAATGCAAGGTTGGAATATAGACTTGATCTTATAAAAGATCAAGTATGGTCATGTTGGTTAAATTTTAATATGTCTGATTCTGAAACTAGTGAAATTGATTTTGTAAGCATAACCTTCATTTAACTAAGATCAAATGGGCACAAAGACTAAGTAAACGAAAGAGGCAATCTAGCTGTTCGTGGCCTAGCTTCAAGTTAGAGCTAGAACTCGGCTCGACTAAGCTTCCTTAAGTGTCTTTCCTCGGTATCATCTCGAGGTTGGGCGAAAACACATACCATGGTCACTCGGCTCATTGGGTCAAATGATGTCATGGCTCAAAGTGGCCCTAATAATCATTAAGGCTCCTGATTTTGTTAAAATATTATAATTAAGTATGATTGGAAACTAATTTGATTAAGACATGTTAATTACATTATCTTTGCATAGTAGATAACTTTGTTTCCTTCTTCAAGATACTATTTTTTTATATTATTTGTGTTGTAGGGGTTATATAGACCAGATTTTTAAGGAGGCTGTTAGATTAAATTTAGATACACTTAATTGTGATTTGGACATTTATTGAGGTGGCCAATTTGAAGTTTCTTGAATGCATTCGAGATTAGATGATGAATACTTTAAAAGGAACAGAAGCAAATTTGAATAAGATCTACCCGACCTTACTTTAGGAGAAAGCCTGGTTCTGAGTTTGATATGCATGAGCACATAATTAAGTTTCCTAATATCCCAAATCATTCAAAATTTTGTGAAGATAACATTGTTCTTTAGAAGTCTAATCCCTTTCAATGTTTTTGGTTGGGCTCAGTGTCATATCAAGTGCTTTCCATAACCAGATCTTCATAAAGCAGTTCCTTAAGACAAAGACAACGGTAGGTATGAGGAGCAAGTTGTATGAAAAAAATTAAGTAATTTTGTCCAACTTCTTATTGTTCTCATCAGTTGCATGCTTCATGGACTACTCTAAATAAGTGAATTAAAAAATAAATGTGGGAGCAGATGCAATATTCAGAAGCTTGAATTTTTTATTAGTGAGGGTTTTTAAAAATTTCTCCAAAATTTACTTCATTGATAAGGCAATGCACAACGCCAGCGTGGTAGGTATACTAAGAATACGACTTATCACAGTCAAATTTTAATTCAGCTGTCTTCTTGTTCACTTTCTTTATGCTTGCTTCTTCATGCCTAAAGGATTCATTTTTATAAATCAACTTATATTTCAAAGATTATTAGGATTTTGTTCTAGCGTTGGATGATAGTGAGCTTCAATTAGGAGATACAATAAATAAATTAGACGGTAAATACTTTAAAACAGGAATGACTCAACACATGTTGAGACCTAAGGCAAACATAGAAGACAACATGTGACTTAAAAATTTTGGGGCCTATACTCCAAGGACTTTAAAATTCAGGGGCCCTAAGGGAACCACCTTAGGCACGAGCCACCACACTTTAAAAGAGGAAGAAAAAAACCAAAAATATTAGAAGGAAACAATAAAATAAAATTTAAGTTTTTAAATACTAATAAGATGCAACATCAAGCTCCATGGCATCAAAGAATATGTACTTGCCCAACCCCACATAGTATTGAATAAGGCTTACTCGTGATTTTGTTGTTGATATTGCACAATTATATGAAATTTTTAGTTCATCTTTAGATTGTTTTTGTGAGGATACATACTAATATCTACGTTTGCTGTGCGCACCATCATTTGGAAGAGCACCAAACAAAATCAAATACTCCGTCTTAACCAGGCATCGCTTCGATTTTGTGACAGTGAAATTTATGCACGCTCACACATGCGCACACACACAAGTTAAAGTTTCATCAGATGTGACATGTTGGTCAAGGAGCTAGCTGATTAGCATTAAATAGCCATTCTGTCATGCACCAAGCTAGTCCTTATCAATCCTACTCTTTATGGAGTACCATCATCTTACTGTGGAGTAACTTACATTGCTCTCAAAATTAAAATCTTAGAGCGTTGTCCTGTAAACTTTGATCTGCTGTAGTTACCAAAGCAGAGCCATTCACCATTCTTGCTGATATCTCACGAGAATTTGAATGTGTTGAAGTTTTGTTTCTCACGAGATTTAGTGGAATTTTTCTTATTGTTTTTGACACATTCAGTGCACATTTTCCATATTTTTGATTATTTCTTATGTCCCATTTTCTTAAACAAGCCTGTGATCTCTCGTGCTCAAAGCATTCGAAGTTTTCCCAAGAAAAAACTACCATTGAAAATCTATCAGATGAAGAAAATTGCTGGGAAAAAATTAAGAGTAAGATGAGTGGCATCCTAGAACAATCAAATATTCAGAAGGTTCTCTCTGAAACAAGATTCACAACTGATAGATATTACCTGTTCATGCGTTAGCAACTCCCTACGGCGAACTCCTTCCGACCGTTTCCTTCCATCATCAAGTAAAGCTCTCCGAGACCATTTCAATGCAAAAGTATATTTTACTGATGCACTAATTCTATAATCTTTATACCATTTTATATGGGATACTCATGCCATTCATTGTACAAAAGATCTTTCCTGCATAGAAAGAGAAGAGAAAAAGTACTGTGACAATTCTCTGATCTCAATCATGAACAGTGTCGTCTTCTGAAACTCGCTTTGCTGCGAGTTAGGTTTCTCGGCTGCCGTACAAAAATCATGAATCTCTTACAATGTTAGGTCTGGTGCACCGAACCTTGTGTAACATTCTGTGTACTCAATGATGAACAGTATTGTCTTCTCAAGCTATCTTTGCCGTTACAATTTTCGCTAGTTCTACAGAATGATTATTTTTCCATTAACTGCAAGAATAAGCTGGAATGAAGCGACAAATCAAGTATGGACAAACTGTCTGATTCATGCTGGGATTTCTTGTGATCGTTAAAAAGTTTAAGCTATAAACTCTACACCACAAACAATCAGATCAGTACACCCGCAAATTGCTTGGTAAAGGACACACAATTGAGATTGCCAACGCATTATACAAAATAATGCACTACCATCAAATTGTATTAATGCACGATAAGTGCTTTGCCTTCTAGCATATTTGCACGGATTTTGCTCCAAAAAGTCATACAATTTTTATCAAATTATGAATGTTTTGTGAATGATTTATGCCAGAATAGTCATTGTCTGCTCAAATATTGTTTCTTAGCTTGTGCACCCATTTCTTAAATTAACAGAAGTCGCTATATAAACCTGTAATTTCAAGATTCTCTTGTGTTCATCATCTCGTTAATGCCACCATTGGCAGGATTGACATTAAAAGCATAGCATTCCCGTGTTTCCTGGAGATCTGTAGGCATATAAAAGTGTAAAAGGTAACCCTTTCACTCCTAATTGGAACCGTTAACTCATGAACGAATGCCTGCAGGTAAATCTCCTTTTAACTTTGAGTGCTCCGGCCAGATTCTTTTCGCCCCAGGCCGGCATTTTTCTTATATCGGTTGGACATGGATGTATCTTAAAGTCAGCCTGCTTTGTCATTACATATAAGACCTTTATATGTGAAATGTGTTGGATACGTAAACCATCTGATGATCTTTATTTATCTATCTGTCCATCTAACTATCTAAAATCACACAGACACGCGCACACATGTTACATATTTGTATACGTAGATTTGTTATCGGAGAAAAGCAGCACCGTTGAGCTTTAAATCTTCTAATATGGCAACGCTGTCAAGGAAGTTTTGCACAGGGATTAACACACAAGAGTAGGAGAAAAAAAAGACTTAGATCTCAACGTCTCACAATGTCTCGACGAACATGATATATCTATTCATATCACATGGTTGATACATATGAACCGTTAACACTATGAAGTTTGCATAACTCATACTGTGAAAACTTTATTTATTTATATACAACTTAAGAACAACATAAAGAAAAGAGAACTACAAAAATCCTATTAACTACTGGCAGCCAAAATCAAAGTTCTACTTCAATGTCCCAAACGCTTAGTGTCTCTGTCATTTATATACTTAAAACATTTAAAAAAAACTGAACACCACCACAATCGTTCTCGTAGATATGGATGTAATCTCTTCATAAATAAACATACTAAATATATAAACTATCTCAAATTAGACAATAGAAAAATATATATCAATTGTTAAAGATTAATAATATCATTTCTAAACCTGCATCCATACTCAAACACTCATCAATATGCATTTTAGTTTCGATATCAAGTACTCTATAGTGTAACCAACTCACTATCACGCCGTAAGAGTCCCCCGGGCCCTCCTCATGTTCAGTTGCGTGACCTCCGACAACACCTCCAATGTGTTGGGCCCAAGATCTTGACGCTTGTAATGTTCTCACCAAGTTTATTCCCTCGGGTTTATGGGGCAAAAATATTCAGATACTCTACTAATAAAGTCATGCATTCAACCAAATAATCACACAATATCTTGAGGTCTTTCTTCAAATCTTTCATATCCATATCCTTTAGGCCATCTTCCAAAGTCCACAATAGTCATATATATCTAGTTATTATGTCAAAATAACATACCTATATTAAAATCACACATTCATATCAAATATCAAATATGTTCTTACATTAACTCTCTACTCTCATTGATTAATTATATCTATCCTTAGCTTAGGCATGTTGTAATCGACATAAGCTATCCAATACAATTATAAGTACAAACTAGCTCAACCAACTAAGTATCCAACACCACTCAATACAACTACGAGTTAGGACTATCTGATACGTCCATCTACAATCCAACAATGTCATATGTTGTAGTGGAAAGTAGATGCATACCCGATAGTATTTCACTCACCTATAATGACAACCAACGAGCTAACATTAATAGATATGTCCATCTACAATTCACTTACGTCCCATACCGTCATGAAAGATAGATCCATACCCATTAAATGGTTTACTCGCACACAAGCACACTCATGCCATGCATCCATATACTCATCAAAGCACTTTAAATACAATTTCACAAACCAACACACGTATAATCATTTAAAAGTATTAACAAATATTTTACAATCTCACATATCATCTAAAAATAATTAAAACCACATCTAGCATATAACCAAAAAGAGAACACATCCACCTACCTAATGCCTCTATGCAAATCTAAATATAATAATATTAACTCCCCTTAATCACCTCAATTTAACCTTTAAAGCATGATAAAAATATAATATTAATATTCTACATTCAAATAAAAATCCAACTGTTCAAACTAGTCAGAATCGGATCTCAAACGTGTCTGAAAACCCAATTTGGATCCATATAGTCTTGTTTCAATCCAGTTAAAGAATCTAGATCTAATATAATTTTAAAATGGACCTCCATTCACTATAGACTCGAATCCAGACCTAAAACTGTGTCCCTACAAAGACACAAGTTCAGTGTCCTTGTCGGTGTCGCTCGCACCCAACATGACATGGCGGAGGCTGACACAACTCATTAAAAAATTATTTTATTTGATTAAAATTGATTCATTCTAAAAGGAAGAACGGTTTATGCAATAGGGAGGGGAGTTCTCTTTCCTTATTGCATGACTGTTAAGTATATGTGTATATGAGAGAGAGAGAGAGAGAGAGAGAGAGAGAGAGAGAGAGAGAGAGAGAGAGAGAGAGAGAGAGAGAGATGAGTGAGTTTCATCGAGAAAGAGACAGAGGATTATGAGCCACAAACTTAGGAGCAAATTTTATGTAAATGTCTAATTAAAACTGCCGGCCCTATCTTAAAGCATTTTGATGATCTCCATACACTTGACAACGCAACAAGTTAACTATTGCCGGCGTTAAGCTCAATGTATTTGATGAATGAATTGCCTTGTTTTCTATCCAATGGCTTCTTTTGATCCCCTTAATACGATAAGCACCACTATTCAATAATGGCTTGATATAACCCTGTCTGAATCTATATGTATCTTTGAATGATGCAAGTCATCTTTGCTTAAAATCTTCATTTAGTTCGGCTGAAGAAACCTTACATCTGGCACAAGGAGGAGCATTGATTAGAGATCGACCAACTTTCAAATCGGATATGGACCAATCGGATGGTCCATATCTCATGACTCATGTCAATTAATTAGCCACTTCAACAATCTTCTGCTATTTTTTTAAATAAGAAAAGATTAATAAAACGTATAAGAAACCAATCACAATCAGTCACATCATGAGTACTGTTTAATTGCCGAGCCATACTTAGACTAACAAACATCAAAAACACCCATCACATTCCATGGCCGCATATGGAACAAGGACATGAATCTAAAAACCAATTGCTGGTTACATGTATATATATGTGTTCGTGTCCGTGTGAAAACCTAAAATTATATTCGGGTACTTCCCTCAACGAGTTGGATCTTCGCCAGAGTGAAGCAAACACGTTTATGTGGAGAGTGGATTAGGAATGGCTATATTGACTCAATGTGTGGTGCCCCCGGACCCAGCCCGATTCGAATAGAGCAGGGAACCTAGTTTGACAGTGTTCGGGTTCAGGTATGGAGATTATGGGAATTGCTTTAACTGGATACTGCACGGGAATGGGATAACAAGTACCCTCTCTCTCTCTCTCTCTCTCTCTCTCTCTCTCTCTCTCTCTCTCTATATATATATATATATATATATATATATGAAAATTAGATCTTGTTTATGTTGACAGCTATCCATTGATGCTTATCATTATTTTTAGGTGGTATGAGTGTAATTTCATAATTTTTAAGAGGTTTTAAAAAATGATAAAAGGTATTTTTATTACACTCATATCATCCAAAAGCAATGGATGAATAGAATGGGGCAAGTGTTAATATGGGCATGATCCAATCACTCACTCTCCCACAAAATATATAGAGAGAGATTGAATTTTCAAAATTTTAACTAAACCATTGGAATTTTCAAACAGTTAAAATTCACGAATGATTTGATACTCATTTTTCTCCTCAACCCTGTACTCGTCCACACAAGTAATGGTGTGGGTAGAGGGCACACGAATGAGGTTCGGCTAATGGCTGCCACAAACTTCGTGTTATTTTCGAGTTATGGTTGTTGGAATGACCCAGAGTTGATCGATGTATGGTATGACATCCAAACACAGGCAAAGATACAACAACATGGCCCTTCTAGAGGCCCAATGGTACCTAGTCTTCCATTAAATTCACAATGACAGTCTTTTCGATTGAGAAGATGAGTCAGGTTGAGGTGCACCAATTACCCCGTCGGCGTAGTCATCTGTCCGCCAGGCAGGCAGTGAAACTCCGCCCATAGTAAAATGCCTGTCTGCCGTGTGGTGTGGTGTTACTGTGCCGCTTGTTTGCAGTGTTATCCTACCGTAGTAATTTATCTTTTGCACAATAGTAATATGCCCGTCTGCCATGCAGTGTGGTCGTATGCTTGCCTGCACGACGGGAATATGTTCCGTAATAGTTACAATAGGATATATTTCGACCGTCACTTGCTTGGACCATCATATTCTCATTGTTCGACTGTTCTAATAGTTATTTCTAGAAGAAAGTTTTTGGAAGTCTCATTCCAGCTATATGGACAATCCAAATTTAGTGAGTGACGGTCACAATTGTGTATTCTGGATTCCTTTAAAAGTCGAACGCGCATAATGATAAAATTGGGTCCTGTTACAATAACAACAACTAAACCTTTTCTCATATTAGATAGGGTCAGCTATATAGATTTTTTGTTTTCATAGAATTCGATCACGTGTCATACTAACATTTAACTCAACATAAGCTAAATCATTCTCTATTGTTTCCTTCTAACACTTTTATTGTCTTTCTCTTCATCTTTTAATATTTTCATAACTTGGTTTCTCGTACTATTTCACATAAGCTAGTTTCTCTTCATCTTTCAATATTTTCATAACTTAGTTTCTCGTACTATTTCACATAAGCTTCCTTTGGTCGTCTTTCTACGATGTCACTCCTAATTTGTTTCTAATAAGCACATTATGTATACGGCATTTTCTTATGTGACCACTCATCAATCTTAATATCTTCATTTTTTTCACATACATCTTTTTTACATGTTCATAATTAACTGCCTAACATTTAAAACCATAAAGTATACCGAGTCAAATTATTGCTCTATAATATTTACCTTTCAACTTCAATGGTATCTTCTTGTCACATAAAATATCTGATGCATCTCTCCATTTTAATCAACCTATATTAGTTTTATATATAACATCTCTAATAATTTTTCATCACTCTGAAAACTGATCCTAATTACTTAAAACTTTCTTTATAAGAGATACAATGTAGAATTGGGTCCTATTGTAGAGGTGAAATAAATTAGGCACCCCCAAGATGGGCCATGGATTTGGGGAGACCTTATTGGTAGACACCTCTGTATTCATCATCCTCGGGGCAGATTGGATCCAATCCAACCACACAAATGAATTTAGCATGTTTAATTTAGTGAAGATCTCTCTCAATGTGAATAATCCAGCGCCTTAGAAGAAATGTCTCAAATTCTTCTTTGTTTTCCCCAAAAAGTTCGCAGAAGCCAGGCATGCTTACCCAGGGCATTGAACTCACCATCATCATCCTGTGAGTCAAGTCCCTTGCCAAGTGAGCTAACGCTATGAGTCGGTGAACGAGTTAATTTAAGGAGTCTTAACTAAGAAAGCAATAAAAGTTCATTATCCATTTTTTATGGTGAAACTGTGGACGACAAATGGTTCAGATCAAGTTCATAATATAGCCAAATCCCTCAACTTCCTTGTTCGGCAAAATGCATTAACCAAGTAATAAAAGTTCATTAACCCTTTATGTCTAGGGACCGGTAGCTAAGGATATTTGAGTCCCACTTGGATCCAATGAGAAAGCTTGATTGGGTTGGTTGCAATTGACTTTGATCTAGTTCATGGCCTATTAGAATGTGCTTTGGCGCGTTCTCGCCGGCCGGAAGCAATCAATTTGTTTGATAATAAGTATTCATTTACCTAATCCAATCCAAGTGGGGCTTATGAAATCTAACTACAGGTTTTGCATGTTCGTACCCAGCTGGCCTTGCCGCATTACTGAAACTGAACCGTATATGTAGACGTAAGGTTGGGCCAGCCTTCTCTCTCTCTCTCACACACACAGACACACACACACCGTATATGTATACCTAAATCAAAGCTTTCGACATTTGATGCAGGAGTGGAGCACACCAAGATCCATATTTGCTTCCAGTTTTTACCAAATTGCATTTTAGTCATTTGGATATTTGATTTGTGATTAGAACTGGATAACTCCATATGATCGTAAGATCCATATCCAACATGAGAACAGCACGATTTGTTTAATTAAGAATTATTAATATTTATATAAAACTGTGAAAGGCTCAGTTATAAATAAATAAGCCTGCATATGATCATTTCGTCATTTTTCAGTTTTTTTCTAGATGATAGCTTGTACCATAGCCGTTAATTTGCACTAACGTTCTCATCTCTCTCTCTCTCTGTGGATGTTCCTCGGGGAGTGTGTCCACAATGAAATGTCTGTTGGTTGAGTGCATCTTTTATCACTCAAGACGTCTTCTTGTGGCTCCACTCATTCACCTACATCTCTTGGAAAGTGATGCTTACAACCTCCCTGCAGGGCTCCTTTATGCATGAAAGAATTTGGCACGGAGATCCAACCTGCATTACATGCTTAAGGATTTCAGGGTCTGCCATTCACCACACACCTGGGACTCG
Source organism: Brasenia schreberi (assembly GCA_036023115.1). Classification (NCBI taxonomy): domain Eukaryota; kingdom Viridiplantae; phylum Streptophyta; class Magnoliopsida; order Nymphaeales; family Cabombaceae; genus Brasenia; species Brasenia schreberi. The sequence continues at coordinate 5,810,026 of JAYKKT010000052.1, forward strand.
GTGCACATGCTGGACTCCATTTCCCCAAGCTCAAAACAATATTATATATATGGCTTTAATATTCTCACATCCGGCTCTCAAGCCGATTTCGATATCATCTGATTATTCGGATTTTCTGAAGCCATATCATATCCGAATCCAGAATCTCTAAACATTAATACTTGGCTATGAGCTTGGTAATAAATATATATTGTAAGCATATACAATTGAAATAAAGATTTGGGTATGCATTAATCTGGTGATTAGGCAAGCGGTTGGTCACCTAATTTCTTTTTGGTACAATGGGGAGGACGAAGCTGATACAAGCCCTAGTTATCGAACTCATAACCTTCAACTTGTGAGTTGATTCTGTAGCCGCATGAGCTGTTGCCCGCTGTGCTCGCTGGTAGCTTAGTTAATCTTCTCAAACATTCCAAGTGCATCATGAGATTAAGAAGCTTTTGCAGCAGCACATGCAAAGTAAATTAAAGCAAAGTATAATGCTAATCAATGCAAGTTGGGGAAAAAATGAAAAGATTAGCATATACTTTTTTGCAGGAGTTTAGCAGATTTTAAGTCGTCTCAGGCAAAAAAAAATATTAGTCATACGCATTTTATCTATTTTTCTGTACAGTACAACACCAGTATCCAGAAGCCCAAAGGACCCCCACTAATCAGGTTCGAGCCGGGTCCGCTCACTATGACGGCAAAGCTCTCAGAGCGCTGGTCTTCTTCATTTACGCAGCTTAAACTCAAGATCTGGTTGAGGGGAGCAAGTCCTGAACCAAACAATCGTTGGTATATTTGTCTAATTGATCATAATTTATTTTGCAGTTAGAGACCCACTATGTGTGGAATAGCGCTTGGTGTTTATAATTCTTTTGGCTGATCATATGGTTCATAATGGATCCGCTATACACATCTCACTGAAGAACTGCTTCACGTTTCTCTCAAAAGTTAGTGGGATTTGTAAAAGTAGTAAGTAGCTCACACACATTGAATGAACTAAAGTTCATTCATTGCGTGCAGGGGAGATTGGATATATTACGTAAACCTGTCATATAGAGAATGGGAGTAGACATGAGATTAATAGTTGTTGAATTCACAAGCATGACCTAGAATTTCATTTTTGTATAAGGAACTTGGTTCTTTTTTGTATCAGTAAAAAATAAATGCAAGCAATTATGTCACCTTTATGCCGCAAAATCCCGGTCTTCTAGCCATATATATATATATATATATATATATATATATATATATATATATATATATATATATATATATATATATATATATATATATATATATATATATATATATATATTCATATATTTATATATGAAATCATCTCTAAAAGAAATACATATATATTTATATATGTATGTATATATATATATATATATATGTATGTATGTATGGATATATTCATATATGAAATCATCTCTAAAAGAAATACATATATATTTATATATGTATGTATATATATATGTATGTATGGATATATTCATATATTTATATCTGAAATCATCTCTAAAAGAAATACATATATATTTATATATGTATGTATGTATATATATATATATATATATATATATATATATGTATGTATGGATATATTCATATATTTATATATGAAATCATCTCTAAAAGAAATACATATATATTTATATATGTATGTATATATATATATATATGTATGTATGGATATATTCATATATTTATATATGAAATCATCTCTAAAAGAAATTTCGAGAATGACTCTCGTATGATTTACAGGATATGAACCCCTTTATAGGAAGACTAAGAAAAAAGAAACATATATTCCATCACTATATACCTCCCTTATTTGTGATAACTTTCAGGAGAGAGAGAGAGAGAGAGAGAGAGAGAGAGAGAGAGAGAGAGAGAGAGAGAGAGAGAGAGAGAGAGAGAGAGAGACTCATATTACCAACAATGACCTCTTAAACATTTACTCGTATATAATTTCACGTTTCTCTCAAGATTTCTCAATAAACCATGATGATAACAAAACCCTATATATATGTATATAGAAAGGTGGGGGGGGGGGGGGGGTGCTTCGGCTATGCTTTTTCGATAGAACTTCCATGACTAGTTATAAAACAAATTATTTAGTTTTCGTAACCATTAATCAATAGTGGAACCAAGATTCAAGACCTTTGTAAAACTATCTCAATCCCGAACCGACCATCACAAAAGAGTATACGAGGATACACTAAGTTAGAATCTCGAGTAGCCTACTTATACAATACATGCATATGACTAGTGTTTCTATATATGTTTATATAACTTCCACTTATATTTATGCATCAAATCTTCAAGTGCAAAAATATAATATATCAACAACACCAACTAAGCCTTTTCCCTTATTAGATGGGTAAGCTACATGAATTCTTTGTTTCCATAGAGTTCAATCATAGGCTAACAATTAACTCAACATAAGCTAAATCATTCTTCATTATTTTCTTCCAACACTTTTGTGATCTTTCTCTTTTTCTTTTAATAATTTTTGCAATCTAGTTTCTTGTACCTTCTTTGGCCCTCTTTCTACTTGTCCAACCATCTTATATGATTTTCTCTTATTTCTATTGGCATCACTCTCAGTTTGTTTCTAATAACCTTATTACATATATAGTATTTCTTTATGTCATCACTGATCCATCTCAACATTTTGTTTCTCCTACGGATATCTTTTGTATATATTGATAATTAACTTCCCATCACTCTGAATCATAAGGCATAACATATCAAATTACTGCTCTATAATATTTATCTTTTAACTTTAATGGAATCAAAATTAAATATAATATATATATTTGATGAAAACTAAATAATGAGCTTTTTGTGGTTTTACAATATCTTCTAGAGATCTTAATCAACCACAAAAGTTTTGTGTGCTTTTATAATATCAGAATCATGTGGTCCTAATTATCTTTGATGCTTGATTTGCACCTTGAAGGTTTTGTATTTCTAGCAAATGCTTGTTTCCATGTGACACAAACAACTTTCTCTAAGAAGAATACCATGTATTGGAGTGTATACTTGATAGAATTCCGGCACTAAAACCACTAAGATCAAAACCAAAACCAGACTACATGGGGTAGCTTACATGCATTCATGGTGGTCATGAAACTCTATTTTGTGTTAGTTTATCTCGAGTAAAAAGCATGTTCATGGTTTACTGTTTCCTTTCAACACTACATATGCCTTATTTCTCCCTCTTTTAAATTATTCATTGCTCATTATATATAATGATAGGCGTTACACAAGTTTGGGAATTGACTAATTTACCAAAAAGAAGGAAAACCATAGGCTGTAAATAGGTTCTAAAACAGAAATATAAAGTCAATGAGCCTATCAATAAGTTTAAGACGAGGTTGGTTGCAAAAAAATTCTCTCAAAATGAGGGAATAGATTATGTTGAGACATATTCTCCAGTTACAAAATTTGTATTCATTAGAATTATTCTAGCTATTTTAACATATTATGATTTTGATTTACATCAGTTAGATGTAAAAACCGTTTTCTAAAAAGAGATTTAGATGAAATCATGTATAACAAAAGGGTATGTTGTTAAAGGAGAAGAAGATAAAGTATATAAGTTGAAAAAATCCTACATGGCCTTAATCAGTTACCTTGTCAATGATATTTGACTTTTCAAAATGTTATTATAGAACTTGGGTTTGTGGCTAATGAACTTGACCACTTTGTGTATGTGTAGAACAGTGGGAATCACTTTGTCATTCTAACTTTATATATAGATGACATATTACTGATTAAGAATAACAATGAAATAATTATCAAAACCAAGTCATGGTTAAACTCAAGGTTCGAAATGAAGGATATGTGAGATGTATCCTATATTTTGGGTATAAAGATTTCTCGTAATAAGGAATCTAATCTCTTTTGTTTGAGTTAAGAGAGATATATTGATTATATTCTCAAAAAGTTTAAAATGAGTGAGTACAAGCATTTAGGTTAACTCGTTGCCAAAATGGTCAAATTGAGTAAAGTTGATTGTTCTAGTGAGGGAGAGAACACGTTTAACATTCTTTACGCACAAGTTATGGGTAGTTTGATGTATGCGATGTTGTATATAATACTTGATATAAACTTTGTATTTGGTCTTGTAAGTAGATATCAAAGTAATCTTGGTTGACAACATTGGATAGTTATGAAAAGAATTCTAAAATATCTTAAAGGAACAAAAGACATGAAACTGAGTTTGTAAGGAAATGAACTGAAAGTGATAAGATACTGAGATGTTGACTTTGCTGGGAGAAAAGATAACATTAAGTTAACCTCCGATCAAATATTCTTATTTGAAGGTGTTGTTGTTTATTGCGCTTGAAAGGGTTGTGTAGCAAGTTGAGTATATTGTTTGCAGTATGACTCTTACGAGTGTTATTTGGATAAGTCGCTTCATACATGATTTGAAGTTGTACATAGTCAACTAGTCAATTGTCATTTATTATGATAACAATGCATCGATTACTCTTATTAAAAGTGGAGTTGATAGCTCAAGAAGTAATCATATAATGATTAAATATCACTACGTTCATGATATGCCAACTCATGATATGTTGTCTGATCTCTTGACTAAAGGCATCTCATAAGAACTTTTTATTAAACATATTACACACATGGGTTTGAGATATAGAGTATGAATGCATGAATACACTTTGTTGATTGTTATGCACGTAAAACATATTGGTTATGGAAAACTACATAACAGGTAAAAGGTTGTAATTTACTTGCAACTACAAAAATTATACAACTTGATAAAACCCCAAAATAATGTGAGGCAAAACCAGTTTATCATAGATTGTCTCAAGTGGCAAAGTGGGAGATTTAAGTTGGTGGTGGCTTCTATCAACCCCCAATAACTACAACAACCATGAATTGCAGGAAGGATCTTCTTTATAGATTTCATGAGTGGCTTTATAAAAGATAAATTTTACATGAAAAAACTGGTTTTGCTTTTGATAAAGATAGAAACATCTCCATGGTAAACATAAAATGACTTTAATGGAAATCCCAAGAAAAAAATCACGAGAAGTGAAAAAGTCAGTTATATATGAAAAAGTAAGAAAGAAAAAGATTGATACACATAAAAAAGCAAAAAAACATAACCGAGTTTCCCGTGTGCAAACTCTCCGTGTCAAAACCGTTCACCACCAATTACGATCACCGTCATCGTCTCGGGTGCAACAAGGTACCGACAGACTCACTACTACTCTGCAAGAAAATCCAACATGACATCACGAGTTAATCACGTTCAAATAATATGTAAGATTCTTGTCTTCGAATTGTTGTTAGTGTCAGAGTTTGATCGGTTGCAAGTATTCGTAGCTCTGTGATTATGGGGCAGATAAGGGATGTACGGCATTACCTTTTCAGCTTTAGTTGACCTCAAAAAAAAGTGTTGCTCGTCATTGAAGAACGTTAGCATTAGTAAGATTCGTGTCCTTGAATTGTTCATAATGTTCATCGGTTTTGGTGCAGTGTCGGTAGCTTTTTCAGGTGGGGGCATACAACGGACGATGGTTATACTTTTCACTGCAGTTGTTATTGAAAGTTACTAAGTTGCTAGTTAATCGTATTTCCTTTAAATCAACTCAACTAACCTGTAGTGATCAAACACTTAAGGGTTATCTGTATATTACTTTTTATCTACTACAAAAATTGCTCTTCCACCATGAACAAAGATCTTACCTTGTGACCTACATGATCTCTTTAAACAAAAAAAGAAAGTTCGACTTGGTATCGTTAACAAAGCAAAACTGTATTTCACTGATTAGCTCTTAATTTGGGAATGGAAGTGTTTGACTCATGCCTTTCTGGCCTTAAGGGTGCCTGGATTTATCAGTTTCTTATGAAAGAGGAATCCATTTTCCAGCCCTTTCTTAAAAGAAAGTGGTTTCTCATGGGCAGGTCTGTGTAGAAATGCCCTTAATGTTTTTTGGATAATCAGGATGGGGTTAGGTAGACCGCTGCTTACACACTGAGCGGGATAGTACATACAGTATTACAAACCCTTACTCAAATTTGATCATGTTACAGTGCTGAAATGGATCTGATGATCTCATGCTGCTTACAACACAAAAACCTATCCTGGATTCCACCAAAACACAGTTATTAATATCAAATGCAACAAGACAACCAAACGAAACTACATTTGCAATTAGTTTTTTAAATAAAGTAACTTGCTATGAATTATTTGAAGCAACTATTAGAAAGAACCAGGTACATAATCACCTGAACCTTCTTAGCTCCATTACCTAAGAAGTTCTTGGTTCGTATCTAGCTCATTACGGTGCATTGTGTGTAGTAACTGTTAGAAAGAACCAAGTACATAATCACCTTAACCTTCTTAACTCCACTACCTCAGAAGTTGTTGGTTCATATTTATCCACGTCAAAGAATATTTTTCCGTGGACTACGAATGGATTTTCCGGATCTAGGAAGGTTGGTTGTCGGCCCATCTGTAGGAATCACCTGGAAGTAATATCATACCAATGACTAATAAACGTGAGAATAAAAAATGTTCAACCGATATGTTCGATCCATGTGTTCCAATTATATGCTAATGATCTTTACTTATTGATACTTGTGATTGTATCTGCCCGATGGGTACAACCCTCTGCACAACCCGACGCTCAGTATAAACTCTGGAGGCAAGGATCGAGGCCCTGAAGTTTTATGCTGAGTTGTTGCAATCCCTCAAAAAGCCATTTCTCCGAGTTATAATAAAAGACAAACACAATGAATCGCAGTTTTACTTCAAACACTGGGTGTTTAAGTTGCTAATCTACTATTAAGGAGTTTGGGGTAAGTTATGGAGCACATTTGCTTTGAGGATGTCAGAGGATTCACGAGCAGATGGAGTTGATTCTATGTGTGAATCCAAATCACACCTTCAACAATTGTGATTTGGATTTTAGAAAATGATAGGATCCATATCATTGAAAAGCTAAAAGTGGATTCATATCAACATTGTACGCTTATCAAGATCACATGTTTGATTCATCACATGGTTCACTTGGGATATACTATTGAAGTAACGGGTAGATAGATTCATTAATATCAAGACAAATAGATACAATGAAGTTGACATGCAAATACCACAAAGGAGGAAAGGAAGAGGGGAAGGAAGGTTGAAAAAAAGAGATCAACTAACCATCATAATCAAGATAAGTTAAGCTCAAATCCTGCCTGAGACAGGATTAAGAAAATCTCTAAAACCGCAGGAGCAGAGCAGTCTCAACTTGCAGGAGACAAAAGTCCAGACATCAGGCATGATAGTTATGTGAAAATACCCTCAGAACTCAGAACCAACCCGAGAAAATACCTCAATTTGTTTTCTTAAATGTATCGTTATGAGTACCAATGCCACCAAGTCAATAGAACCCATTATTTCTTGTGTTAATAAGAATTTGCTGCTCCAATCATTACCAAACTACCAAGCTACATGGTCAAGAGTTCCAATTTTGTTATGAACTTAAGCAGAAGAGACCACACACTAGGTATTGCATCCTCTTCAACCACACATAATTAAGCTCTCTTTTTAAGATGAACTTAAGCAGCAGAAGAGATGAACTTGCTAGTTTACAAACAGGGACTGCACATGAGTTAATGTGTTCATGAAACCGGCGATGACCATAAAAATTCGTAAGCGTTTGCACATCAAAGACAGTAGTGAATATACACGCGAAATGCATCTTTCAACACAGTAAACAAGAAAGCTCAAGAATATGCATTTACGGCAGGAGGATCGCACAGAGAGACTTCGTGAATAAATCTATGTAATAAAGCGATGAGCATGAACTTTCACAATCACTTCAATCTTTACGGAGCTTGCACATAAAACACCAAGCGAAATTCTATCATGCTTGCAAATATCAATGCAAACCGTTGATGGATCAATGCTTTTCTTGAATTTTCCAACAAACTCGTCTAGGGGAACTAGTTTCAATAAGATTGATTCTCGACAGAATTTACAAGACAACCAAGTTTCAATCCAAGACTTTTCAAGCTCCAATATGGCGGTGTCCATCAATAGCAGTAATCCAATAAGGCTTGAAGCAATATACATGACATGAACTCGATGTTGGATTGAGTGGTCATGCAAATGTCCGGATATTGTTTTATGTCAGTGTGGCCATGCAAGAGTAGAATGAGGTAGCAAGTGTCATGAGTTTCCCGGTAGGGTTTCCATTGGTCTTCCCTCGATCTCCACAGCTCTTGTTAGTTGACTAGCTTGTGCTGTTCTTAGTGGGAGTAGTATCTTCTCTATTCAACTCTGTTAGAGTGGCACCTCGTTCAGAACACTGTTGCTACCGGATATGGCCGGAATCTGACGAGTGCTTCATTCACCGTCTTTTTTATTCAGACATATATTCAACATACGATGTGAGTTTGCACTGGAAACTATTGACTAGATATTTTGGTCTTATGCTTAGTGAGGTAGGCTGATGCATGATCAGATACTGGATTTGGATTTCGCGTGTTTCAAAGGTAGGTTGCTGCACTCCTTGTAAACGTCAGTGAGTAGGAAGTTTTGTTTCCAGCCATGTTTTGTAGAATTAAGCTATATTTTTGGAATAACATGGACGTGAATTATGCGTATAATGTTTTTGAAGTTAACGAGATTAGGTATTGTGATTCTGCATTGGGTTGTTTGAGGTGGTTGTCTCAGAGTTTGGCTGGATACAAAGCCATGAAAATTCTATTCTCCAACCAATGATTTGAGTTGGATCTGTGAACTGGTTCGGTAATTGGTATAGTTTTGGATAACTTAATTTTGTAATGAGCATCATAGAAAGGTCCCGGAACAATTACAATTGTTGGATCTTCATGAATTTAAATAATTTTGACATGCTAATTTTTTGGATGTTGTAATATGCATGTTCCAATCGAATTTTGAGGTGGACGAGTTGTTCCAATCTTCAAGAATACCATGTATTGGAGTGTATGCTTGATAGAATTCCGGCATTAAAACCGCTAAGATCAAAACCAAAACCAGACTACGTGGGGTAGCTTACATGCATTCATGGTGGTCATGAAGCTCTATTTTGTGTTAGTTTATCTCGAGTAAAAAGCATGTTCATGGTTTACTGTTTCCTTTCAACACTTCAGATGCCTTATTTCTCCCTCTTTTAAATTATTCATTGCTCATTATATATAATGATAGGCGCTACATAAGGTTCGTGAGATAAATAAGTTCAAAATATTTATAATAAAGCCATAAAATTAGTTTCATCATAAGAAAATTCGTCATTGCCGTGATAAGTAAGCAAGGGCCACTATATTTTTGCCCGAATGTAGTGAATTAATTACAGAGAGGGTTCCTACATCATGTACAGGTGTGGGTAAAGACGTTAGCCCCACTACATTGCCCCCTGAATGTAGTGAATAATTTACAGATAGGGTCTCCACATTTTCGATATAAACGAATGCGGAGGGTAAGGAAGTTAGTCCTAGATAATAAGATTCATATTGGTTCTTAGAATATCGGAACATTATCCGGTACGCTAATGGAGGTGGTAGATACTATGATTCAGAGAAAGATTCATATTCTATGTTTACAAGAGACAAAGTGGGTTAGAGAAAAAGAATATGAGATAGAGGATATAAGTTTTAAATTATGGTACTCAGGTAAAGAAAATGCTCGAAACGGAGTTGGTATTATCATAAATAAAGATTTAAATGATAGTGTAGTAGGCATACAACGATATGGTGACCGAATCATGAGGTTGAAATTAGTGTTAGGAGTAGAGAGTTTGAATATAGTTTGTGCTTACGCACCTCAAGTAGGACTAGAAGATAGTATAAAGACAACTTTTTGGGAAGAGTTAGATAAGGTGATTCAAAAGATTCTATAAAGGGAGATGATTTGTTTAGGAGGAGACTTAAATGGACACGTCGGTAAAGAGCCATTAGGATATCAAGGTATTCATGGAAACTTTGGTTTTAGGGATATAAATGAGGAAGGTAGGGAGATTTTAAATTTTGTTATGGCATTTGATCTCTTTATAGTCAATACAATCTTAAAAAAATGAGATGAACATTTAATTACTTATAAGAGTGGCTTATCACAAACACAAATTGATTACCTTATTTGTAAAAAAAAGATAGAGCTTACTGTAAAGATTGCAAGGTAATTCCAAGAGAAAGCTTAACTACCCAACATCGACTTTTAGTTATGGATTTACAAATAAAAAAATGGACAAAGAAGAAAAGAGTGCATCGAGCTGTTCAGACTAAATGGTGGAACCTCAAAAATGAGAAAGAAGACATATTTAAACAGAAAGTCCTTCAAGGAGATGTTTGGAATTATGTTGGTACACCCTGTGATATGTGGAACAATATGGCTATACATATTAGGAAAGTGGCGAAAGATGTATTAGGTGTATCTAAGGGAGGTATACCGGCACAAAAAGAAGCTTGGTGGTGGAGTGAAGTAATGCAAAATAAAATCAAGGAAAAGAGGGCATGTTATAAATTACATTATGCTAAGAAAACTAGTGAAATTTTAGAGGCTTATAAGAAAGCAAAGAAGGAAGCGAAAAAAGCCGTCAGCAAAGCAAAAGCTAAAGTTTGAGAGGATTTATATAAAAAACTCAACTCAAAAGAGGGTGAAAGAGATATTTTTAGGATAATTAGGGCTATAGATAAGAAAACTAAATATCTTAATTATGTTAGATGCATCAAGGACGAGGATGAAAAAATGCTAGTGGCAAATGATGATATAAGAAATAGATGGAAAAACTATTTTTATAAGTTTTTTAATGAAAATAAAGATGTTAGTATTAGCTTAGGAGAGTTAGCCAAATTATAAAAGTATATAAACCATAATTTCTATTGATGTATTCAAAAGAATGAAGTCAAAGAGGTTCTTAAACATACGAAGGGTGATAAATCGGTAGGATCAAACAATATTCCTATAGAAGTTTGAAAAATACTTGGAGAAATAGGAATCACTTGGCTCAAAATACTATTTAATGAAATATGGAGAAACCAAAAGATACCCGAGGAATAGAGATCAAGTACACTTATACCCATATATAAGAACAAGGGAGACATTCATAATTGTATGAATTATTGAGGTATCAAGTTAATGAGCCATACTATGAAATTGTGAGAAAGAATTATCGAACGTAGGTTAAGACAAGTATCAAGTACAACAAAGAACCAATTTGGATTCATGTCGGGCATATCTACTATTGAACTGATTCACCTTTTGAGACGTCTTATGTAACATTTTAGAGTAAAAAGGAAAAACCTTCATATGATATTTATTGATCTATAAAAAACTTACGATAGGGTATCGAGGGAGGTTCTTTGGAGAACCTTGGAAAAAAGAGGTATCCTATTGACATACATTAACCTTATAAGAGACATGTACAATAGTGCAAAAACATGTGTGAGGACTTATGAAGGAATGACAAACTTCTTTGAAGTTAATATTGGGTTACATCAAGCATCAACTTTAAGTCTAAACTTATTTATAATGGTGATTGATGAGTTAACAAAACATATTCAAGATGAAATACCTTGGTGTATGTTATTTGTAGATGACATTATATTAGTGGAGGAGTTTAAAGAAAAAGTTAATAGAAAATTGGAACTATGGAGAGAAACATTAGAAAGCAAAGGCCTCCGACTTAGTAGAACAAAGACAAAATATATGGAATGTAAGTTTGATCATTTGGTTACTTCAGGGGATATATAAATTAAAATTTGCACACATTGTATCCCCCAAAAGGAAAGTTTTAAATACCTAGAGTCAATTTTTAAAAGTGATGAAAAAATTGATGGAGATGTTACACATAGAATTAATGTCGGTTGGTTAAAATGGAGAGGAGCATCAAGTATTCTTTGGGATAAGAAGATATCATTAAAGTTAAAAGGTAAATATTATAGAACAACAATTAGGCCTGTCATATTTTATAGTTCTGAGTGTTGGGCAGTTAATCATCAACATGTACAAAAGATGTCTGTGACAGAAATGAAGATGTTGAGATCGATGAGTGGTCATATAAGAAAAAACCATATACATAATGAGGTTATTAGAAACAAATTAGGCGTGATACCAATAGAGGATAAAATGAGAGAATATCGTTTAAGATGGTTTGGACGTATAGAAAGAAGATCAAAAGAAGAACCTGTAAAAAGGTATCATAAACTAAATTTGGAAAGTATTAAAAGAGGTAGAGGACGACCACAAAAGTGTTGGAAAGAAATAATAAAGAATTATCTAGCTTATTATGAGTTAATTGCTAACAAGTATCACGATAGGGCTCTGTGGAAACAACTCTGTGGAAACAAAGAATGTAGGTAGCCGACCCCATCTAGTAAGAGAAAAAGCTTAGTTGTTGTTATCATTCAGTTGAAGGCGTCAGATTCACCCAGAAACATACCCTAAAAGATATCGATAGGAAAAGACCAACATAACGCCCATAATTCTTATGACATCATGACTCTCACAAGATCACCAGAGAACATGATGCCAGAGAACGGGATGCCTTTCTTCCTTTTTGTGATAATTCAAATAAAAAAAATGAAAGAGAAGAATAAAACACCTTTTTTTCATGGTGGGGCACTTCAAAAAACCATTTTTCCGGAGTGGCTGGAAACTGAAAAACAAACAGGTGGGCAATCATCGTTCATATCTTCCCATGATGAAATTTCGTCATCTGCACAATGATATCAATCGAGTCACGTACTTTGACAATGATCGTTCATAACTCTTGAAGATGAATTTGATCATCTGCATATTGATATTAATTGGGGTCATCATTCGTATACTTTTTCAACCAACAGTGATGTGGGGTCTTAATAATCAAACGTCAGAATAGAAAGATGACACAATCATCTTGTCCTGTTCACGAAGAAATAGGTAGCATGTGCATGAATCACTATTTAAAGGGCACTATTCTGATCTCAAGTGGAGATAGAAGATAGCACATGCAGGAGGGCACCACCCTGCGTCATTTCTGCAGAGAAAACAAGTGAAACAGTTGTATTCAATCATACCATAGCTGTTTGGTTTTCTTTAGAAAAGATTTTTTTAAAGTTTGGACTCGGGGAGAGATACAACCTACCAACCTGCAAAAATTTTCAAACTGTTTAATATTTGCAGGTTGATTCAAAGAAGCTATCGATAATATCTGTTTGATTCATCAAGCTATCTTGTTGAGTCGAATTGCATGAATTCACCGGTAAATCGACATCTTTGTTTGGATTCAGAGTCATTTTCTGCAGAAAGAGTCAATGCAATGGAAAATAAATGACAGTTGCAGTGTATTTAATCATACAAAACTGTTTGGCTTCTTTAGGAAATATTTGCCTTCAATTTGTAAGAAACTCAAGCGCTTGCATCTGCACGTTGATTCCAAGAAGTTACAAATAACTTCTTTTTGCTCACCAAGCTAGCTTGTTGAATCAAATTGCATGAATTCACCTACAGAAGACATCTCTGTTTGGATTCTCACTCAATATTTCCATAGAAAGAGCCAATACAGTGGAAAACAAGCGACATTTGTGTTGAATTTAATCATACAATACTGTCCGTCTTTCTTTAGAAAAATATTTCTTTTCAGATTGGACTCGGAGAGAGGGATCAAAGTACCCAACTGCAACAAATGCGAAGGCTTGCATTTGGAGGTTGATTTAAAGAAGCTAGCTATCTCCGCTGCTTGCTTCACCAAGCTAGCCTGCTCGAATCAATTGCATGAATTCACATGTGAAATAACTTCTTTCTTTGGATTCTGCTGCAAAAGCTGCCGCAAGATCAGGTTGCATGATTCAGAAACTTAATTTGACATTTCAAAAATGCCAACAAATGCATTATAAATGTAAGTGGTAAAAAATATTAGCCCTTTCTACAACGCCCTCTCGAACCAAGCTCCCAACCAGCTGCAAAATTAAAGTGACCTTTTTTTCTTTTGTTACAAGAGGCGGCCGAAGCCTAACACCCACACCCACGCATGTAACCCCTGAGAGTCGAACTTCCCACGGACAGCATCAGCGCGAGCTGCCATTGAGCTAACGCTATGTGTACAAGTGACCTTTGATTAATGGAAGTCAGATTTAGTAGACGTACTCGTGAGATAGTTTTGGTACAATGGAGAGACCCAAGACAATGCACGCCCCAGCTATCAAACTCATGACATTTAACTTGTGAGCCAACGCCCTAGACATGTGAGCTTGCTCTTCCTGAGATAATTTAGTACATGAGTTAGTTTTGGTACAATGGAGAGGCCGAAGCCAATGCACGCCCCAAGTATTAAACTCAACTTGAGAGCCGACATGCTAGCCAAGTGAGCTTGCTCCTCCTGAGATAATTTACATGATCAAACCGTGAGCTGAGAAGGTCAAGCCAACTCAATGCAATTAAGAATCCATGTAACCAACCTAACTTAATGAAGGAAGGCTTAATTTTGGTTTTGGTGCTCAGACCATGTGGTATATTATCTTAGAGGTATTACGTACCATTAAGACTTTCGGTTCAACCCTGGACCATTGTGTTCTTGGTCCACACTTTAATCGGAGTATTTTGTGCAATGAAGCTTTTTTATTCTTTCGCCAATAATTGACCCCTTTAAAGGGATCGGAATAATACAATATAAAACTTGGGGGCAAGAACCCTTGTCTCCAAGGTCAGTACCAGGAGTTAGTGCGCCTGCAAAGCTTACATGTAGAATGAACTCCTTATTGGATGTATATACTCTACTTACATGAATGTATGTATGTGAGGAAAAACATGTTCAATAAATTGGATGGATATATCCAATGGAGTCAAGAGTTTTACTTTTAGAAATAGAATTAAATTAGAAAAACAGTTTTCAGTTGAACCCACAAAAGTTCGATTTCCAATGAAATTAATTATACAAGAAAAACTAATGATATAATGTTCAACAAGAAGGTCCCAAGATTCCAGTTTAAAAAGCATAACAGAGGAGCTTTGTAATTAAGTTACTGTGGTCTCCAATCAAGCACTTTCCTGGGAGAGGAACTTGTCACACACACACGCTTGTGCGCAGACATACACGTAAAAAAATAAATAATAGATAAATAAATAAAATATGCACACACATGCACGAAAAAACTTTACTTGTTTGTATCACTCGTGAAAATGCCCGAGCTTGTATGATCTCGCTTGTTCCACCATGAAACAAATATAGTAAGATGAATCTGCTACTTGAAGTTACAGTACGCCTCTCATGCATTCGACATGCAAAATAAGGATATCCGAAGCAACAAAATAGGCAGAACCGAGTACCGAGGTAAAACAACTTATGTAATTATTGTGGAAATTACGAAGCTACTGTCTAAAAGAATCAACCAAATGATCCTCCCGCACATTATTAACTCCACGCCAAGGAGAGTGGATCATATTTATGCACGCCGTGCAGTATTTCTTGTTTGCATGTCTGTGATACGTGGTGATAGAGTTACCAACCAGAAAAAGTGAATGACATGAAAGTTAATCACGTCGATTTCATGTCATTGAATTGTTGATAGTGCTCGTCAGATATGATCAATTCGTATGCAGGTGTTCGTAACTTTATCAGATGGGGCACATATATGGCAGATAGCAGAAGTTTATCTGTCCACTTGGAGTTTACGTACCTCAAAAGCGTTCTCGTCATTGCAGAGATGATTAGGTTGCTAGTGAATTGCATTTCACGTAAATACATCCAATGGATTAGAGACCTCAAAGATATTAGGTTGTATATGATGTCTTTAAACAAAAAGAGGATTGTTTCGAATTCAGACTTGCGATATAATAACAAAGAAAAACCATATCCAATTGATTGCATTTGATAAGTGTTTGATTCATGGCATGCTGCTACACTGGCCGGTATCCAGTATGAAAGTGGATTCCCATGGGAGGGTCTTGTCGTAACGCCCTTACTCAATTTTGATCATGTTAGAGCGGTGAGACGAACCTAAAACCAAGACTGATATCAAATGCAACAATCCATGCGGCGAACCACGTTTGAAAATATCTAAAAATTACAGAGCAACAATCCATGCAGCTAAATCTGAAAATTTGACGGTTACCAAATGCAGCAAGCCTGTTGAAGTAAAAGAACTCACGTAACTATTGTGGAAATTACAATGTTATTGGTTGAAAAGAATCAAACAACATGATCGTCGTGCACATTCTTAGCTCGATGCAGAGTTACTGTTAGAAAAGAATCAAACCACAAGATTGTCCCGCACATTGTTAACCACATCCCGAGGAGCTCGTGGATAATAACAACTACTATAAAATTTAGACATAAAAAATGGTTTTGTTTTTGAAAAAGATAAAAGCATCTCTCCAATAAACATAAAGCGAATAGAAGAACTGAAATGATGAGAATAGAAAAACTAATTATATACATAGAAAAGTAACAAAGGTAATGGTTGATATATAGAAAAAAGCAAAAAAATAGAAATGAACTTCCCATGTGAAAACCCCTATTTGGAAACCGTTCACTGCCAATAGTCATCACCATTTTTATCGAGAGCATCTCCGCTACAACAAGATACCGATGACTTGCGCTGCCAATAGTCATCACCATTTTTATCGAGAGCATCTCCGCTACAACAAGATACCGATGACTTGCGACTACTCTACAAGAAAATCTAACACTCGTATTAGAGCCTATTTGGTAATCATATACAAATGTAAAAAAAAAGAAGAGGGAAGGGACAAAGATTACTCTCTATGTGTGAGAGGCCGAGTGTAGGCCAAAAAACTAAAAGGGCAAATTACAAATACTTTTTTGCCCTCTGGTATTCAGTTAAATTACAATCTGTAACTAGATGAAGTTACTAAAATGTCTAGATATTTTAAAGTGAAAAGACTGTTTTGCCTCTTAATGGATAAAAAGACCTTTTTGTCCTCTGGTAGTTTGTGATAAGTATCAAATACCAACCTCTTGAATTATATAGCTATCCTTGAATGTGCTAAAATTCATAAGTTTGTCACTTAGTTAAAAGATGTTTCTGCCCTCAATCTTTAGGCAAAATTACAAATTTGGACCGTTGAGTAGAATTATCATTTTGTCCCTGATCAGTCTATGAAATCTCTAAAAACCAAATGATAATTTTACTAATTTATCCCTATTCATTTTAGAAAATTATAGATAATAGTCATTTACAGGTTGTCCTTAGTCTTTTGGGATAATTGCTAGAATGGATAAAAGTTAAAATTATGGGTCTACCACTACTTTAAAAAAATATAAAAGTAGGCAAAAGTGAATTTACTATTCTATCCTCATATTTATTTTGAAATTACATAAATTGTTTGAGTCTTATATATTTCTGTTATGGTACCCAGAAGTTACCAAAAATTGTTGTTTAGTGCCTTGAATTATTTACACTTCAATACTTAGATTTTATGGATATTGTAGTTTAGTGCCGGACTATATTTTATTGTTTGCTTCTTAGAAAATGTCTTATGGCTAATTATTTGTTGTTTGTTTTTGGTTTCTTATTTAAATTGTATAGACCTTGTATGAGTTGTTTCTGTCAAACTATTAAAAATAACTTCAAGAACTTGTGCTTATGAATTGGCAAAAACATAAAAGTTTAACGACTTGAATTTACAAACATGAAAAACAAGAATTTCGTTGGGCTTAACTTTAAAAGGTGTTTATTATGTACTTAGGGAAACCGTTTTACACTCTACCCCAAATGCAACAAATGAGAAAAAAGAAAAATATATGATATTTCTAAAGATGATGCTATAGTAAAGAGTATGATGTTAGCATACATGAAAGATGACTTATTAAGATCTTTGAAGAATTTGACACTGCAAAAGAGTTATTTGACTCTTCAACTATCAAATATGATACTATAACCAAACTACATGTCCAACTACTCCTTCAAAAATATAATTTTTATAAAATAAAAGAATGTGATAATGTAGTTGAACATGTTAACCAAATATTGATAATAACTAGAGATTTAGTTATAGCAAAATCAATCACCTTTAAATCGATACAGATATCCACTATCCTAAATAGTCTCTTACTTTCTTGAAACATGGTAACTACAACCCTTAGACTTGGACCAGAATCTATCCTTTCAAAACTCTTGTTGAAACTAGTAATTGAACAAGAACATATGAATAAAAATAAAGGACAAAAATTGTTAGTTGTTGAAGATGATTCAAGGTCAACCTCTAAAAATAATAAGAATAAAAACAAACCAAATAAGAGATTTGGTAAGAATAACAACAAGAAGAGCGATCAATTTTTTAAAAATTGAAAGAATCTGTTTCTTAGATAAAGTGTTTTAAATGTGAAAAAATGGAACACTATAAACAAAATTATCATAATAAAAAAAACAATAATAGGAACAACCAACGATGCAAACCAATAAAGAATGAGGAGGTAATATGCATCATTTCTAATTGCCTCCACATGGACCGTCCAATGACTTGTTGGTGGATCGAGTCTGGTGTAACACGACACATCTTAAAGAGCAAAGATGAAGCGATGGATTTGAAGGAATTCAAACCTAAGTAGCATACGGTTTATATGGACAATAATATTTTTTTAATATTCTTGGGTTGAGTCTTTTAGGATTTTTGTAAAAGACATACTAATTGTATTTACTGATATATTAATTATGCTTTCTATTAGACACAATCTTGTATTATTCCCTACCTTGGTAAAGAAAGAATTTGAAGTTAGGTTTATTTCTAACAAAGTTACTATTAAAGAATATGGCAGGATAATATTTTCAGGTTTATTTGATGTTGAACATGGTTTATTTAAACTAAATAAAAATAAAAATAAAAGTTCTTCTTTTGCTTATATTGATTATGCTCTTTTTATTAATGTCAATGTATGATATAAACACTTAGTGCATATAAGTTTGAACAAGTTGATTGAATGTACCAACTTTAACTTATTATCTAGTTTTCATGAAAACACTTTTAATAAGTATGAAGCTTATATATAAGAGAAAATGAACAAAAAATAATTTCTCAAAGAAATAATTTGGGCAATAACCCTATTAGAGATTATTCATACTGATTTATGTGGATCCTTCAAGGTAATATCTCATCATAAAAAGGTCTATTTTATAACATTTATTGATGATTATTCGAGATATACATATATATATCTTAGCACATAAGTCTTCAAGTTGTGTACGCACTTACATTTTGGGTGATTCAATTCAAGTCGTGTGAGTTGTCTTTCCATTTATACACAACACACACGAACACATTGAGCCTTTCCGCTCTTATATACTTATATTTCAATTTCGGCAAGTTCAATTCAAGTCATGTGAGTTTGTCATTTCAATTCTACACTACACACGTGCGTGCATTGAGCCTTTCCGCTCTTAATATAAGTATATCTCCCTTCCGCAATTTACATTCAAGTCGTGTGAGTTGCTTTTGAGGTTCGGGTATTTCCCTTTCAGATGCATGAGTTGCACTTACATTTCGGGTATTTACTTTAAGTTGTGTGTGTGAGTTGCTTTCAATTCGAGCCTAGCTCACATCATATCAAACCCGAAGAGTGTTCATGCATCCTTGTATTTGCGTATTTTCAAAGAGAAAACCCCGAAACTACGCTCAAACTCACTAAATTTAGGCCACTTGAAGCACACACATCCGACTTGAAATAGCTAAAACTGGAGAGACTTGGATTCGAACAACCCCCGTAATAAAAACTGCAACTTAGGCAAACAAACGTCAAATACTCGCTTTTCTTTCAAAAGATCATGTTTGTTTGAAATCAAAGTTTTCTAAGCGCTTAAAGCGACCCTTGAGTTCAAGAAGGTTTCAAGCAAAAAGATCCCGCTTGTCTACAGTTGCCAAAATAGTCAGATATTTCCAAAAATCTTCGTTAGTTTGAGTAAGCTAGCTGGCACGCCGTTAAAAGTGACGTAAACGCGAGAAGTTTCATTTCCGGCCTCAAAACCAGGAGTGGAGATTTTTGTGTCTTACAGTTTGGCAGGCCCGGTGGGATCCGGGTCTTGAGAAAATATCGATCAAACAAACAAACCTCTAGAAAATTTTCCAAAGAATGAATTTAACTCTTTGCCCTTTTGCATTTCATAGTTGGTTTTCAAAACAAAGCATCAGAGTCATGTCGAGTTCAGACTCCAATGAAGTGTCCAGCCATGTCTCGCGCACATCAAGTTCTCACTCCAAAAAATTTTCGAAAACCAATTTCAAAAATAGGAGGAAAGAAATAGAGGACTTGCGAAAAGACTTCGAGGCGAAAATCGCTGCACTTAGCCAAGAGGCAAAAGTAACTGAGTCCTGTTCGCCTCACGGCGAATCGTCAAAAGCTAAGAAGAAATTCAATAAGTATAGAAAGCCTAAGGAAACCTCCGCTATGGAGGGAAACCAATATCACGAGTCCTTCACTCACAAGGACCTAAAAGCCCTACAACAATTGCTAAAAGGGCAAAATAAAGAAAAGAGAACATACGCCCTATTTGATTTCCTTTCCTTGGATTACGAAACAGACAGTGACGATGAGATACCGAACTTCAGGTATTCAAAGATTATAAGGAAGAAGTTGAAAACCAACTAGGGTAGACAATTAAAATCTTAAGGTGAGACCGAGGTGGTGAATAAACCTTTACAAAATTCTTCGAATACTGTAAAGAATTTAGTATTTCAAAACAAAATATCATGCCTAGAACAACAACAACAACTAAGCCTTTTCCCATACTAGATGGGGTCGGCTACATGGATTCTTTGTTTTCACAGATCCCTATCCTTTGCCATGTTAGCAATTAACAATTAATAAGCTAAATCATTATTTATTGTTTCTTTCCAACACTTTTGTGGTCGTCCTCTGCCTCTTTTAATACTTTTCAAATTTAGTTTTTCATACCTTCTTACAAGTTCTTCTTTTGATCTTGTTTCTTATGTCCAAACAACCTTAAATGATATTCTCTCATTTTATCTTCTATTGGTTTCACTCCTAATTTGTTTTTAATAACCTCATTATGCATACGGTCTTTTCTTGTATGATCACTCATCCATCTCAATATCTTCATTTCTGTCACAAACGTCTTTTGTATATATTGATGATTAACTGCCCAACACTCAGAACCATAAAACATGATAGGCCTAATTGTTGCTCCATAATATTTATCTTTTAACTTTAATGGTATCTTCTTATCACAAAGAATACCTGATACTCCTCTCCATTTTAACCAACTAGCATTAATTCTATGCGTAACATCTCCATCAATTTTTCCATCACTCTAAAAACTTGACCCTAGGTATTTAAAACTTTCCTTTTGGGGGATGCAATGTGTGCCAATTTTAATTTTCATGTCCTTTGAGGTACCCAAATGATCAAATTTACATTCCATATATTCCGTCTTTGTTCTACTAAGTCAGAGGCCTTTGCTTTTTAATGTTTCTCTCCATAGTTCTAATTTTCTATTAACTTTTTCCTTAGACTCCTCCACTAATACAATGTCATTTGCAAATAATATACACCAAGGTACTTCATCTTGAATATGTTTTGTTAACTCATCAATCACCATTATAAATAAGTATGAACTTAAATTTGATCCTTGATATAACCCAATATTAACTTCAAAGAAGTTTGTCATTCCATCGTGAGTCCTCACACATGTTTTTGCCCCATCATACATGTCTCTTATAAGGTTAATGTATGTCAATGGGATACCTCTTTTTTCCAAAGTTCTCCAAAGTACCTCCCTCGCTACCCTATCATAAGCTTTTTCTAGATCAATAAATATCATGTGAAGGTCTTTCATTTTTTATCTAAAATGTTCCATAAGATATCTCAAAAGGTTAATCACTTTAGCCGTATATCTGCTTGACATGAATTAAAATTGGTTCTCTGTTGTACTTGATACTTGTCTTAACCTACGTTCGATAATTCTTTCCCATAATTTTATAGTATGACCCATTAATTTGATACCCCGAAAATTCGCAAAATTCTAGATGTCTTTCTTGTTCGTATATATGGGTATAACTGTACTTGCTCTCCATTCCTCGGGCATCTTTTGGTTTTTCCATAATAGTCTTGTGAGCCAATTGATTCCTATTTCTCCTAATATTTTCCAAACTTTTATAGGAATATTATCTGGTCCTACCGATTTACCACCCTTCATATGTGTAAGAGCCTCTTTGACTTCATTCTTTTGAATACATCGGTAAAAATTATGGTTTATATAATTTTCTGATTTGAGTAACTTTCCTAAGCTAATATTAACATCTTTATTTTCATTAAAAAGCTTATAAAAATAGTTTTTTCATCTATTTCTTACATCATCATTTGTCACTAGAATTTTTTCATCCTCATCCGTGATGCATCTAACATAATTAAGATCTTTAGTTTTCTTATCTCTAGCCCTAACTATCCTAAAAGTATCTCTTTCACCCTCTTTTAAGTTGAGTTTTTTTATATAAATCCTCTCAAATTTTAGCTTTTGTTTCACTAACAACTTTTTTCGCTTCCTTCTTTGCTTTCTTATAAGCTTCTAAAGTTTCACTAGTTTTCTTAGCATAATGTAATTTGTAACATGCCCTCTTTGTCTTGATTTTATTTTGCACTACTTCACTCCACCACCAAGCTTCCTTTTGTGCCGGTACACCTCCCTTAGATACACCTAACACATATTTCGCTACTTTTCTAATGTGTACCTATATTGTTCCACATATCAGAGGGTGTACCAACATAATTCCAAACATCTTCTTGAAGGACTTTTTGTTTAAATATATCTTCTTTCTTGCTTTTGAGGTTCCACCATTTAGTTTGAATAGCTCGATGCACTCTTTTCTTCTTCGTTCATATTTTTATTTGTAAATCCATAACTAAAAGTCGGTGTTGAGTGGTTAAGCTTTTTCTTTAAATTACCATGCAATCTTTACAACACACTCTATCTTTTTTTCTACACATAAAGTAATCAATTTGTGTTTGTAATAAACCACTCTTATAAGTAATTAAATATTCATCTCATTTTTTGAAGATTGTATTGACTATAAAGAGATCAAATGCCATAGCAAAATTTAAAATCTCCCTACCTTCATCATTTATATCCCCAAAACCAAAGTTTTCATGAATCCCTTGATATCCTAATGCCTCTTTACCGACATGTCTATTTAAGTCTCCTCCTAAACAAATCATCTCCCTTTGTGGAATCTTTTGAATTACCTTATCTAACTCTTTCCCAAAAGTTATCTTTATACGATCTTTTAGTCCTACTTGGGGTGCCAAAAATATCATGCCTAGAGCACCTCAACAAAATGGTGTAGTAGAAAGATATAACAAGACCTTGTTGAATATGACTAAATTGATAGATGCTTTTCTTCTTAGGGTATTTTGGAGATAAGCAATTTCTATAGTAGTATATATTCTAAATAGAATATTGTATAAGGTTGTATTTTTTATACTATATTAGATATTGTTTGGAAGAAAACGAGACTTATGTTATTTCATAAGGTGAGGATCTATCGCGCACGTGAAGATCCTTGATGAGTCTAGGGATAAGCTAGACAACAAGTCGTTGAGATGTGTATTTATTGGATATCCTAAAAGTTCTAAGAGATATTAATTTTTCATAAGGATCATGGTTTAATAGAAAACAAGGATGTTAAATTTTTATAGGAATATAAGAATGACATTCTTGAAAATGATGATAATGCATTGATGATCTAGTGGATCTAGATTCGTTGTTATTTGAACTCATAAATAATGATGATCTTTATGATCAAACCGAAACTTTAAGTGGACATAAAAGACCTAGGATTACACCAACCTATTTAAATGATTATCACACTTATATTACAGAAGAAGTGTGCAATTTTATGGATTTAGATGAGTTGACTGATCTTCTCACATATCAGTTGACTGATAACCTCACATATTAGCTGACTCAACCGAATCATAAGACTAGAAAAATGTCATGGGTAAGGAAATTAAATATACAAACAACAACAACAACTAAGCCTTTTCCCATACTAGATGGGGTCGGCTACATGGATTCTTTGTTTCCACAGATCTCTATCGTGTGCCATGTTAGCAGTTAACTCCCAATAAGCAAGATCATTCTTTATTGTTTCTTTCCAACACTTTTGTGGTCGTCCTCTACCTCTTTTAATACTTTCCAAATTTAGGTTTTCTAACCTTCTTACAGGTTCTTCTTTTGATCTTCTTTCTATATGTCCAAACCATCTTAAACGATGTTCTCTCATTTTATCCTCTATTGGTGCCACTCCTAATTTGTTTCTAATAACCTCATTATGTATACGGTCTTTTCTTGTATAACCACTCATCCATCTCAACATCTTCATTTCTGTCACAGACATCTTTTGTACATGTTGATGATTAACTGCCCAACACTCAGAACCATAAAACATGGCAGGCCTAACTGCTGCTCTATAATATTTACCTTTTAATTTTAATGGTATCTTCTTATCACAAAGAATACCTGATGCTCCTCTCCATTTTAACCAACCAGCATTAATTCTATGTGTAACATCTCCATCAATTCTTCCATCACTTTGAAAAATTGACCCTAGGTATTTAAAACTTTCCTTTTGGGGAATGCAATGTGTGCCAATTTTAATTTTTATGTCCTCTGAAGTAGCCAAATGATCAAACTTACATTCCATATATTTTGTCTTTGTTCTACTAAGTCGGAGGCCTTTGTTTTCTAATGTTTCTCTCCATAGTTCCAATTTTCTATTAACTTTTTCCTTAGACTCCTCCACTAATACAATGTCATCTGCAAATAACATACACCAAGGTACTTCATCTTGAATATGTTTTGTTAACTCATCCATCACCATTATAAATAAGTATGGACTTAAAGTTGATCCTTGATGTAACCCAATATTAACTTCAAAGAAGTCTGTCGTTCCTTCATGAGTCCTCACACATGTTTTTGCACCATCATACATGTCTCTTATAAGGTTAATATATGTCAATGGGATACCTCTTTTTTCCAAAGTTCTCCAAAGAACCTCCCTCGGTACCCTATCATAAGCTTTTTCTAGATCAATAAATATCATGTGAAGGTCTTTCTTTTTTGCTCTAAAATGTTTCATAAGACGTCTCAAAAGGTGAATCGCTTCAATAATAGATCTACCTGGCAAAAATCCAAATTGGTTCTCTGTTGTACTTGATACTTGTCTTAACCTACGTTCAATAATTCTTTCCCATAATTTCATAGTATGACTCATTAACTTGATACCTCGATAATTCGCACAATTTTGAATGTCTCCCTTGTTCTTATATACGGGTATAAGTGTACTTGCTCTCCATTCCTCGGGCATTTTTTCCATATTTCATTAAATAGTCTTGTGAGCCAAGTCATTCCTATTTCTCCTAGTATTTTCCAAACTTCTATAGGAATATTATCTGGTCCTACCGATTTACTACTCTTCATATGTTTAAGAACCTCTTTGACTTCATTCTTTTGAATACGTCAGTAGAAATTGTGGTTTATATACTTTTCTGACTTGGCTAAATCTCCTAAACTAATACTAACATCTTTATTTTCATTAAAAAGATTATAAAAATAGTTTTTCCATCTATTTCTTATATCATCATTTGCCACTAGAATTTTTTCATCCTCGTCTTTTATGCATCTAACATAATTAAGATCTTTAGTTTTCTTATCTCTAGCCCTAGCTATCCTAAAAATGTCTCTTTCACCCTCTTTTGAGTTGAGTTTTTTATATAAGTCCTCTCAAATCTTAGCTTTTGCTTCACTAACGGCCTTTTTTGCTTCCTTCTTTGCTTTCTTATAAGCTTCTAAAGTTTCACTAGTTTTCTTAGCATAATGTAATTTGTAACATGCCCTCTTTGCCTTGATTTTGTTTTGTACTACTTCACTCCACCACCAAGCTTCTTTTTGTACCGGTACACCTCCCTTAGATACCCTAACACATCTTCGCCACTTTCCTAATATGTATAGCCATATTGTTCCACATATCAGAGGGTGTGCCAACATAATTCCAAACATCTCCTTGAAGGACTTTTTGTTTAAATATATCTTCTTTCTCGCTTTTGAGGTTCCACCATTTAGTCCGAATAGCTCGATGCACTCTTTTCTTCTTTGTCCATTTTTTTATTTGTAAATCCATAACTAAAAGTCGATGTTGGGTGGTTAAGCTTTCTCCTAGAATTACCTTACAATCTTTACAACACGCTCTATCTTTTTTTCTACAAATAAAGTAATCAATTTGTGTTTGAGATAAGCCACTCTTATAAGTAATTAAATGTTCATCTCGCTTTTTGAAGATTGTATTGACTATAAAGAGATCAAATGACATAGCAAAATTTAAAATCTCCCTACCTTCCTCGTTTATATCCCCATAACCAAAGTTTCCATGAATCCCTTGATATCCTAATGCCTCTTTACCGACATGTCCATTTAAATCTCCTCCTAAACAAATCATCTCCCTTTGTGGAATCTTTTGAAACACCTTATCTAACTCTTCCCAAAAAACTGTCTTTATACTATCTTCTAGTCCTACTTGGGGTGCGTAAGCACAAACTATATTCAAAACCTCTGCTCCTAACACTAATTTCAATGTCATGATTCGGTCACCGTATCGTTGTATGTCTACTACACTCTCCTTTAAATCTTTATTTATGATAATACCAACTCCGTTTCGGGCCTTTTCTTTACCTGAGTACCATAATTTAAAACCTGTATCCTCTATCTCCTTTGCTTTTTCTCCAACCCATTTTGTCTCTTGTAAACATAGAATATGAATCTTTCTCCGAATCATAGTATCTACCACCTCCATTAGCTTACCCGATAATGTTTCGATATTCCAAGAACCAATACGAATCTTATTATCTAGGACTAGCTTCCTTACCCCCGCATCCGTCCATAATCAAAATGCGGAGACCCTTTGAAAATTTTTCACTACATTCGGGCGGCAATGTAGCGGGACTAACTTCTTTACCCACACCCGTCCATGATGTGGGAACCCTCTCTGCAATTGATTCACTACATTCGGGCGAAAATGTAGTGGCCCTTGCTTATTTCTTACTGCATTCGGGCTCTGCAGCACGTCGCTAGGCGGGAACACCCCAAAGCAATGCTCATAATTTTTGTAATCCATGTTGTAGAAATCCGACGAAGTTTTACGCTGGCTGTCGGAAGCCTAACACAACCCTCCTCCTTTATCCGGGCTTGGGACCGGCAATGCAAGGGTGATCCCTTACATGGGCGGAGTTTATCAAGGGCACAAGGTCAGAGTGCCCTCCAAGTTCAGCTAACACTTTATCAAGGGTAAGGAAATTAAATCTAATGAGAAAAATCAAGTTTGGGAATTGACTAATTTGCAAAAAAGAAGGAAAACCATAGGCTGTAAATGGGTTCTAAAAAAGAAATATAAAGTTGATGGGTCTATCAACAGGTTTAAGATGATGTTAGTTGCAAAGAAATTCTCGTAAAAGGAGGGGATAGATTATGTTGTGATAAAATTCTCGTAAAAGAAGTTCTTGTATAAAGTTTAAGAGGAGTCTATCAACAAGATACAAAATTTGTATTCATTAGAATTATTCTAGTTATTTTAGCATATTATGATTTATATTTAAATCAGTTAAATGTAAAAATCATTTTCTAAATAGAGATTTAGATGAAATCATGTATAATAGAAGGGTATGTTGTTAAACGAGAAGAAGATAAAGTATATATGTTGAAAAAATCCCTATATAGCCTTAAACAATCACCTCGTCAATGATATTTGACTTTTCAAAATATTATTATAGAACTTGGGATTGTGGCTAATGAACTTGGGTTCACTCGTTGCCAAAAGGGTCAAATTGTGTAAGGTTGATTGTTTCAGTGAGAGAGAGAATATGTTTAATGTTCTTTACGCACAAGTTGTGGGTAGTTTTATATATGTGATGTTGTGTATAAGACTTATATAAACTTTGTATTTGGTCTTGTGAGTAGATATCAAAGTAATCTTGGTTGGTAACATTGGATAGTTATGAAAAGAATTCTAAGATATCTTAAAGGGACAAAAGACATTAAACGGTGTTTGTAAAGAGATGAACTGAAAGTGATAAGATACTCAAATGTCGACTTTGTTGGGAGCAAAGATGACATTAAGTTAACCTACGATCAAATATTCTTATTTGAAGGTGGTGGTGTTTATTACACTTAAAAGAAACAGGGTTGTGTAGCAAGTTGAGTATATTGTTTGCAGGATGACTCATACGAGTGTTGTTTGGATAAGTTGCTTTATACGTGATCTGAAGTTGGACATAGTCAATGTGTCAATTGTCATTTATTATGGTAACAATGCATCAATTACTCTTATTAAAAGTGGAGTTAATAGCTTAAGAAGCAATCATATAATGATTAAATATCACTATATTCATGATATGTCAACTGATGAAAAGTTGTTTGATCCATTGACTAAAGGCATCTCATAAGAACTTTTTATTAAACATATTACACACATGGGTTTGAGATATGCCTAGAGTATGAATGCATAAATACACTTTGTTGATTGTTTTGCAGGTAAAACATATTGGTTATGGAAAACTGCATAACAGGTAAAAGGTTGTAATTTATTTATAACTAGAAAAATGATACAACTTGATAAAACCCCAAAATAATGTGAGGTAAAACCAATTTATCATAGATTATCTCAAGTGGCAAAGTGGAAGATTTAAGTTGGTGGTGGCCTCTATCAATCCCCAATAACTACAACAATGAAATGAAGGAAGGATCCTCTTGATAGATTTCATGAGTTGCTTTATAAAAGATAAAATTTACATTAAAAAAATAGTTTTGCTTTTGATAAAGATAGAAACACCTCCACGTTAAACATAAAATGACTTTAACGGAAATCCCAAGACGAAAAAAAATGAGAAGTGAAAAAGTCAGTTATTTATGAAAAAGTAAGAAAGAAAAAGATTGATACACATAAAAAAAAAAAAAAAAAAACATAACCGAGTTTCCCGTGTCAAAACTCTCCGTGTCAAAACCGTTCACCACCAATTACGATCACCGTCATCGTCTCGGGTGCAACAAGGTACCGACAGACTCACTACTACTCTGCAAGAAAATCCAACTTGACATCACGAGTTAATCACGTTCAAATAATATGTAAGATTCTTGTCTTCGAATTGTTGTTAGTGTCAGAGTTTGATCGGTTGCAAGTATTCGTAGCTCTGTGATTATGGGGCAGATAAGGGATGTACGGCATTATCTTTTCAGCTTTAGTTGACCTAAAAAAAAAAGTGTTGCTCGTCATTGAAGAACGTTAGCATGACAGTAAGATTCGTGTCCTTGAATTGTTCATAATGTTATCGGTTTTGGTGCAGTGTCGGTAGCTTTTTCAGGTGGGGGCATACAAGGGACGATGGCTATACTTTTCACTGCAGTTGTTATTGAAAGTCACTAAGTTGCTAGTTAATAGTATTTCCTTTAAATCAACTCAACTAACCTGTAGTGATCAAACACTTAAGGGTTATCTGTATATTACTTTTTATCTACTACAAAAATTGCTCTTCCACCATGAACAAAGATCTTACCTTGTGAACTACATGATCTCTTTAAACAAAAAAAAAAAGTTCGACTTGGTATCGTTAACAAAGCAAAACTGTATTTCACGGATTAGCTCTTAATTTGGGCATGGAAGCGTTTGACTCATGCCTTTCTGGCCTTAAGGGTGTCTGGATTTATCAGTTTCTTATGAAAGAGGAATATATTTTCCAGCCCATTCTTAAAAGAAAGTGGTTTCTCATGGGTGGGTCTGTGTAGAAATACCCTTAATGTTTTTTGGATAATCAGGATGGGGTTAGGTAGACCGCTGCTTACACACTGAGCGCGATAGTACATACAGTATTACAAACCCTTACTCAAATTTGATCATGTTACAGTGCTGAAATGGATCTGATGATCTCATGCTGCTTGCAACACAAAAGCCTGCCCTGGATTCCACCAAAACACACTTATTAATATCAAATGCAACAAGACAACCAAACGAAACTACATTTTTAATTAGTTTTTTAAATAAAGCAACTTGCTATGAATTATTTGAAGCAACTATTAGAAAGAACCAGGTATATAATCACCTGAACCTTCTTAGCTCCATTACCTAAGAAGTTCTTGGTTCGTATCTAGCTCCTTACGGTGAATTGTGTGTAGTAACTGTTAGAAAGAACCAAGTACATCATCACCTTAACCTTCTTAACTCCATTACCTCAGAAGTTGTTGGTTCATATTTATCCACGTCAAAGAATATTTTTCCGTGGACTGCGAATGGATTTTCCGGATCTAAGAAGGTTGGTTGTCGGCCCATCTGTAGGAATCACCTGGAAGTAATATCATACCAATGACTAATAAACGTGAGAATAAAAAATGTTCAACCGATATGTTCGATCCATGTGTTCCAATTATATGCTAATGATCTTTACTTATTGATACTTGTGATTGTGTCTGCCCGATGGGTACAACCCTCTGCACAACCCGACGCTCAGTATAAACTCTGGAGGCAAGGATCGAGGCCCTGAAGTTTTATGCTGAGTTGTCGCAATCCCTCAAAAAGCCATTTCTCCGAGTCACAATAAATCGCAGTTTTACTTCAAACACTGGGTGTTTAAGTTGTTAATCTACTATTAAGGAGCTTGGGGTAAGTTATAGACACATTTGCTTTGAGGATGTCAGAGGATTCACGAGCAGATGGAGTTGATTCTATGTGTGAATCCAAATCACATCTTCAACAATTGTGATTTGGATTTTAAAAAATAATAGGATCCATATCATTGAAAAGCTAAAAGTGGATTCATATCAACATTGTACGCTTATCAAGATCACATGTTTGATTCATCACATGGTTCACCTTGAATATACTATTGAAGTAACGGATAGATGGATTCATTAATATCAAGACAAATAGATACAAGGAAGTTGACATGCAGATACCGCAAAGGAGGAAAGGAAGAGAGGAAGGAAGGTTGAAAGAAAGAGATCAGCGTAAGCAGCCAATCAATATAAATCTAACCCAGCCATCATAATCAAGACAAGTTAAGCTCAAATCCTGCCTGAGACAGGATTAAGAAAATCTCTAAAACCGCAGGAGCAGAGCAGTCTCAACTTGCAGGAGACAAAAGTCCAGACATCAGGCATGATAGTTATGTGAAAATACCCTCAGAACTCAGAACCAACCCGAGAAAATACCTCAATTTGTTTTCTTAAATGTATCGTTATGAGTACCAATGCCACCAAGTCAATAGAACCCATTATTTCTTGTGTTAATAAGAATTTGCTGCTCCAATCATTACCAAACTACCAAGCTACATGGTCAAGAGTTCCAATTTTGTTATGAACTTAAGCAGAAGAGACCACACACTAGGTATTGCATTCTCTTAAACCACACATAATTAAGCTCTCTTTTTAAGATGAACTTAAGCAGCAGAAGAGATGAACTTGCTAGTTTACAAACAGGGACTGCACA
Organism: Brasenia schreberi; assembly: GCA_036023115.1. Classification (NCBI taxonomy): domain Eukaryota; kingdom Viridiplantae; phylum Streptophyta; class Magnoliopsida; order Nymphaeales; family Cabombaceae; genus Brasenia; species Brasenia schreberi. The sequence goes on from JAYKKT010000052.1 coordinate 5,841,476, forward strand.
TGAGTTAATGTGTTCATGAAACCGGCGATGACCATAAAAATTCGTAAGCGTTTGCACATCAAAGACAGTAGTGAATATACACGCGAAATGCATCTTTCAACACAGTAAACAAGAAAGCTCAAGAATATGCATTTACGGCAGGAGGATCACGCAGAGAGACTTCGTGAATAAATCTATGTAATAAAGCGATGAGCATGAACTTTCACAATCACTTCAATCTTTACGGAGCTTGCACATAAAACACCAAGCGAAATTCTATCATGCTTGCAAATATCAATGCAAACCGTTGATGGATCAATGCTTTTCTTGAATTTTCCAACAAACTCGTCTAGGGGAACTAGTTTCAATAAGATTGATTCTCGACAGAATTTACAAGACAACCAAGTTTCAATCCAAGACTTTTCAAGCTCCAATATGGCGGTGTCCATCAATAGCAGTAGTCCAATAAGGCTTGAAGCAATATACATGACATGAACTCGCTGTTGAATTGAGTGGTAATGCAAATGTCCGTCTATTGTTTTGTATCAGTGTGGCCATGCATGAGTAGAATGAGGTAGCAAGTGTCATGAGTTTCCGGTAGGGTTTCCATTGGTCTTCCCTCGATCTGCACAGCTCTTGTTAGTTGACTAGCTTTTGCTGTTCTTAGTGGGAGTAGTATCTTCTCTATTCAACTCTGTTAGAGTGGCACCTCGTTCAGAACACTGTGTTGGCCGGAATATGACGAGTGCTTCTTTCACCGTCTTTTTTATTTAGAAATATATTCAACATACAACTCCGCCCATGTAAGGGATCACCCTTGCATTGCCGGTCCCAAGCCCGGATAAAGGAGGAGGGTTGTGTTAGGCTTCCGGCAGCCAGCGTAAAACCTCATCGGATTTTTACAACATGGATTATAAAAATTATGAGCATTGCTTTGGGGCGTCCCCGCCTAGCGACGTGCTGCAGAGCCCGAATGCAGTAAAAAGTAAGCAAGGGCCACTACATTTTCGCCCGAATGTAGTGAATCAATTGCAGATAGGGTTCCCACATCATGGATGGGTGTGGGTAAAGAAGTTAGTCCCGCTACATTGTCGCCCGAATGTACTGAAAAATTTTCAGAGAGGGTCTCCGCATTTTGATTATGGACGGATGCGGGGGGTAAGGAAGCTAGTCTTAGATAATAAGATTCGTATTGGTTCTTAGAATATCGAAACATTATCGGGTAAGCTAATGGAGGTAGTAGATACTATGATTCGGAGAAAGATTCATATTCTATGTCTACAAGAGACAAAATGGGTTGGAGAAAAAGCAAAGGAGATAGAGAATACAGGTTTTAAATTATGGTACTCAGGTAAAGAAAAGGCTCGAAACGGAGTTGGTATTATCATAAATAAAAATTTAAAGGAGAGTGTAGTAGACATACAACGATATGGTGACCGAATCATGACGTTGAAATTAGTGTTAGGAGCAGAGGTTTTGAATATAGTTTGTGCTTACGCACCCCAAGTAGGACTAGAAGATAGTATAAAGACAGTTTTTGGGAAGAGTTGGATAAGGTGATTCAAAAGATTCTATAAAGGGAGATGATTTGTTTAGGAGGAGACTTAAATGGACACGTCGGTAAAGAGCCATTAGGATATCAAGGGATTCATGGAAACTTTGGTTTTGGGAATATAAATGAGGAAGTTTGGGAGATTTTAAATTTTGCTATGTCATTTGACCTCTTTATAGTTAATACAATCTTCAAAAAATGAGATGAACATTTAATTACTTATAAGAGTGGCTTATCACAAATTGATTACTTTATTTGTAGAAAAAAAGATAGAGCGTGTTGTAAAGATTGTAAGGTAATTCCAAGAGAAAGCTTAACCACCCAACATCGACTTTTAGTTATAGATTTACAAATAAAAAAATGGACAAAGAAGAAAAGAGTGCATCGAGCTATTCGGACTAAGTGGTGGAACCTCAAAAGTGAGAAAGAAGATATATTTAAACAAAAAGTCCTTCAAGGAGATGTTTGGAATTATGTTGGCACACCCTGTGATATGTGGAACAATATGGCTATACATATTAGGAAAGTGGCGAAAGATGTGTTAGGGGTATCTAAGGGAGGTGTACCGGCACAAAAAGAAGCTTGGTGGTGGAGTGAAGTAATACAAAATAAAATCAAGGTAAAGAGGGCATGTTATAAATTACATTATGCGAAGAAAACTAGTGAAATTTTAGAAGCTTATAAGAAAGCAAAGAAGGAAGCGAAAAAGGCCGTTAGTGAAGCAAAAGCTAAGATTTGGGATGACTTATATAAAAAACTCAACTCAAAAGAGAGTGAAAGAGATATTTTTAGGATAGCTAGGGCTAGAGATAAGAAAACTAAAGATCTTAATTATGTTAGATGTATAAAAGACGAGGATGAAAAAATTCTAGTGGCAAATGATGATATAAGAAATAGATGGAAAAAATATTTTTATAATCTTTTTAATGAAAATAAAGATGTTAGTATTAGTTTAGGAGATTTAGCCAAGTTAGAAAAGTATATAAATCACAATTTCTACCGACGTATTCAAAAGAATGAAGTCAAAGAGGCTCTTAAACATACGAAGAGTGGTAAATCGGTAGGACCAGATAATATTCCTATAGAAGTTTGGAAAATACTAGGAGAAATAGGAATCACTTGCTCACAAGACTATTTAATGAAATATGGAAAAACCAAAAGATGCCCGAGGAATGGAGAGCAAGTACACTTATACCCATATATAAGAACAAGGGGGACATTCAAAATTGTGTGAATTATCGAGGTATCAAGTTAATGAGTCATACTATGAAATTATGGGAAAGAATTATCGAACGTAGGTTAAGACAAGTATCAAGTACAACAGAGAACCAATTTGGATTTATGCCAGGCAGATCTACTATTGAAGCAATTCACCTTTTGAGATGTCTTATGGAACATTTTAGAGCAAAAAAAACAGACCTTCACATGATATTTATTGATCTAGAAAAAGCTTATGATAGGGTACCAAGGGAGGTTCTTTAGAGAACTTTGGAAAAAAGAGGTATCCCATTGACATATATTAACCTTATAAGAGACATGTATGATGGTGCAAAAACATGTGTGAGGACTTATGAAGGAACGACAGACTTCTTTGAAGTTAATATTGGGTTACATCAAGGATCAAATTTAAGTCCATACTTATTTATAATGGTGATGGATGAGTTAAGAAAACATATTCAAGATGAAGTACCTTGGTGTATGTTATTTGCAGATGACATTGTATTAGTGGAGGAGTCTAAGGAAAAAGTTAATAGAAAATTGGAACTATGGAGAGAAACATTAGAAAGCAAAGGCCTCCGACTTAGTAGAACAAAGACAGAATATATGGAATGTAAGTTTGATCATTTGGCTACTTCAGAGGACATAGAAATTAAAATTGGCACACATTGCATTCCCCAAAAGGAAAGTTTTAAATACCTAGGGTCAATTTTTCAAAGTGATGGAAGAATTGATGGAGATGTTACACATAGAATTAATGCTGGTTGGTTAAAATGGAGAGGAGCATCAAGTATTCTTTGTGATAAGAAGATACCATTAAAATTAAAAGGTAAATATTATAGAGCAGCAATTAGGCCTGCCATGTTTTATGGTTCTGAGTGTTGGGCAGTTAATCATCAACATGTACAAAAGATGTCTGTGACAAAAACGAAGATGTTGAGATGGATGAGTGGTCATACAAGAAAAGACCGTATACATAATGAGGTTATTAGAAACAAATTAAGAGTGGCACCAATAGAGGATAAAATGAGAGAACATCGTTTAAGATGGTTTGGACATATAGAAAGAAGATCAAAAGAAAAAACTATAAGAAGGTTAGAAAAACTTAGTTTGGAAAGTATTAAAAGAGGTAGAGGACGACCACAAAAGTGTTGGAAAGAAACAATAAAGAATGATCTAGCTTATTGGGAGTTAACTGCTAACATGGCACACGATAGGGATCTGTGGAAACAAAGAATCCATGTAGCCGACCCCGTCTAGTATGGGAAAAGGCTTAGTTGTTGTTGTTGTTGTATATATTCAACATACGATGTGAGTTACTGGAAACTATTGACTAGATATTTTGGTCTTATGCTTAGTGAGGTGGGCTGATGCATGATCAGATACTGGATTTGGATTTCGCGTTTCAAAGGTAGGTTACTGCACTCCTTGAAAAGGAACGTCAGTGAGCAGGATGTTTTGTTTCCAGCCATGTTTTGTAGAATTAAGCTATATTTTTGGAATAACATGGAAACCTGAGTTATGCGTATAATGTTTTTGAAGTTGGCGAGGTTAGGTATTGTTATTTTGCATTGGGTTGTTCGAGGCGGTCGTCTCAGAGTTTGGCTGGATACAAAGCCATGAAAATTCTATTCTCCAACCAATGATTTGAGTTGGATCTGTGAACTGGTTCGGTAATTGGTATAGTTTTGGATAACTTGATTTTGTAATGAGCATCATAGAAAGGTCCGGGAACAATTACAATTGTTGGATCTTCTTGAATTTAAATAATTTTGACATGCTAATCTTTTGGATGTTGTAATATGCATGTTCCAATCGAATTTTGAGGTGGACGAGTTGGTCATCAAACCGAGTCAATGCGAGGTTGATTGCCACATAGGGTCCAGTTTCAGGGTCGCAACAAGATTTTTACAGAAATATACTCCTCAATGGAGGAGAGTTCTGAGAACAAAATTGCATATCTAACAGATATTCAGAAACAGATAATTTTCGACCTAGAAGGTAGCTCAGCATCCAATGTCTTCTACTTATCCAACTGTACCCACATGGTAAATCATAATTTCCTGGCTCAGCTGACTTGAGCACTCTACCCAAATTCCTCCACCTTGTGTCTTCCATGGATCCTTTCACCTTGAGCAGCCTGCAACGAGGAAACCTCCATTTTTACCACGAACTGTCACCTATGTTCTATTCAACACCAGTCATTTGCAAAGTCGAGTTCGTGGCAACAACCACCTTTTTAATTTTGTGTTGAATTCTTGCATCATGAATCTCTTTGCGTTGCTACACCCATCTGCATTCACTTTCTCGCATCATGGTCTTTGTATACTATATCATTTCTCACTCTACCCGAGCTTCTGGCCACCGTTTCAGACATTCAGACCGCCTATTAGTGTCAATATACATCATTGATTATTTTACTAGCTTCAAGATGAAACTTTGCCAATCGACGACGACCACCTTGAGATAAAGGTTTCAAGATTTTATTGATTAAAATCAGTGATATCAGCTTCAATTCCTTTTCCTTTCTTTTCTCTCAGCTGGAATCAATTCCAAGGGTTTTATGAGGCCTTCTGTGGAGAATCTGAAGGTACTTCCTGCTGCAAAATTCTCATACGGTAATATTATTGAAATGACTACTTTTTCCCATCTCGAATGCAATGGAAATCTTTCATATGCATGTTTAGCACTGTTGAGATCCTACTCAAAAATAGGGTGATTCTGCTTCAATTTGCTTCAGTTCCTGCAACAGAGAGGTTGTGGTTAAACATCTGGAAGTCGTCCGTATTACTACTCATGTTTCTCAATTCAGAAAGCATGGCAACCATGAATGCATTCATCAATGACCTGCATCCTGATATAAAATATGACGTACTTTGGTTTGTGTTAATGGTGAAGATTTAAGAATCGGCTATCACCCGCATGTGGGATGCCTAAATAATATAGTAAATGAGAGAGATGATTAGAGCTGAGTACATGAACTTTTCCAAGTTATACTTCTGGTGACATAGATATTAGGGACGTCAGCGTCCAGCAAATCCATAGAAACGTAAAATGTGTCTCTAGCTCATCCAATTGAAGAAAGGGGAAGCATCTTACCTGATCTATCCTGAAGACTCCAAACTCTCGATGCTTAATCTATCACATCGAGGAAAGGGAAGCATATCGGCCATGAGAATCCTCACCTGCGTCGTACTTTTTATGAGCGGATCTGTTCAATTCGTAGATCTAGGACAGTATTCGACCTTTTCATTGCTCAATCAGTTGCTGATTGAACATGCATCCATCAAGCGAAACTTGTTTAGGCGTCATAAACATCATATGCTCAAGTTTACAAGAGCTATTGTTGCTCAGGTGAAATACATCCGCGTTCTACAAACTGCAACATGAGTCTCTCTGCTTCCCTAGAATTACCCATTAGGATCAATTTCTCCTTCACCTTCCTACATAACTTTATATCAGGAATCAAATTCCGCTTAAACATTCGAGAAGCCACTTTACAAGACCATATAGGTAGTCCTTCGTCCAAGAACCTCTTCATGAGCACATGACATGTATCAGCATCTATCTTTGAAGCTGTCCTTAAAACTCTACCCAAAAGTTTATATGCCTCGTCTTGTTTTCCAAACTTACATAACTTCTCAATGACCTGGTTATAAGCTGTCCGGAAATCATGCTTTTGCATCATCTTCTCTAACAGGCCCAATAGATCTTCCACCTTGCCTTTCTCACAATATCTATGAATCACTGTTCTGTATGTTACAGCAGACGGAATCAAGCCCTTATCAAGCATCGTTTTGAGCAGTTTCGTAGCATCATCCAACATACCCTTCTTCCCCAAAGCATCAATGAGAGTGGTGTACGTCACGACATCAGGATGCTTATTGTTCAGATACATATCATCAAACAACGAAAATGCAGATTCGATATCACCTTCTTTGCAAAACCCGTGAATGAGAGTGGTGAAGTTCACCACATTAACCTTACACCCTTTTCTCATACATCCTTCCATGAAGTCTTTTGCATCGACCAACTTTCCCTGTCTACACATATCCTGAATCAGTAAATTAATTTCAACCGATGTAGGGTAAAACTGCTTCTCAATCATCTTCATAGTCAATTCACAGGCCTCAACCAATTTCCCTTCCCTCCGAAGCCCATGTACCACAGCACCATAGGTAATGGCATTTGGAGACCACATCTCCTTCTGGCTTAAATCAAGCATTTCCCTCGCTTCAGAAGACTTCCCCATTTTACAAAGTCCGTTGAGCAAAGCAGTATAAGACACAGTATTTGGCTTGCAGCCATTGTTATGCATCTCGCTAATCATCTTCTTTGCTTGATCTATCTTCCCTACCCTACAGTATCCATTAATAACAGCACTATAAGTTACTACATCAGGAAGGCAACCCTCTGCGAACATCTCACCCACAATCTCTTTGGCTTCATCCATCTTCCCTTCGTGGCAAAAAGCATTAACTATTGCACTGTATCCAACTTTATCAATCCTAAATCCCTTCACCTTTGACTCCCTCAGGAACTCAAGTGCTTCATTCGAATGACCATTCTTTGAGAGAACATGTATCAATGTGGAATACGTTACTTGGTCTGGCACCAAATGACTCTCACTCCACATCCTCTCCAGCAAATGCCCCACCTCCCCAATCCGCTTATGCTTGCAAAGAAAACTCATTATTGTATAGTAGCTAATCTTATCAGGGGGACATCCTCTTGCACGCATTTCGTCAAGCAATTCCAGTGCATCATCCACTCTGTGGCGATTACAGAAACCCTTTATCAAAATATTATAGCTAACAACGTCAGGGCACGGAGCAACCCTGTGCATTCGATCCAAGAACCTCATTGCCTTCTCCAACCGATTTGCCATCACAAGAATATGGATCACCGTATTGCATACGTACAAATCTGGCTCGGTTCCTGCCCTTTGCATCACATTCAATATTCTCAATGCACTTCTCAGTTTATCCGCACGGCTACACGAAATCATCACATTTGCGAAATCTTCGGGTTTTTGATTGATTCCTCGCCGCTTCATGAGGCGGAGAATCCGACGAGAGTCTTGGCAAAGCTTCGTCTTGCTGAGCATCCCAAGCAATGTGTGATAAACTTCGACGCCGTGCCGGTACCGCCATTGTCGATCAGCCCAATAGAAGAAGCTAAGGGCGACACTCTCATTGCTTTGAGCGCGAAGAACGTCGGATACCTGATGGGGTTTGAGGCTTCTGAGCAAATGCTTCAGTTTTCCTTCCAAATCCGCACTCCAATACCGGCGTTGATCGATCAGTCTGCAGACTTCTCTCGTGATAGAAACCTGCATAGGCGATCGCCGAGCGGAAGCTGTGAAGAAGGAGAAGAAGACAAATCGAGAACGTTAGGGAATAATATTTTGTTGTGTATTAAACTCATACGAGATAACTCGGTATGTTCATTTTGTAAATCATTTGCTTTAAATCTCTGCTTTTGTTTTTATCAAAGAACGATAAATCCCCACCACTTAGTTTCACGTCTTGGTTGCGTAATTCCGTCTTTTTGCATTCCTTATCAAACTCTGAAACCATTCCCTTATCATCATCATCATCATCTTCTCCTTCATCTTCATCTTGGTCATCACTTTCATCGTCTCTATCTTCTTCTTCTTCTTGGTCATCACTTTCACTGTCGCTATCAGTACTCAGGGAGACCAAAACTCCTGACCTCAAACCGTCTTCCTGATCAGCTACCTTCCTTTCTCTACCACCATCAAAAATATCTTCTTCTTCTTTCCTTTGATTGTCTCTATCATTCCTTAGTGAACCCAAATGTTCTCTCTTATCAGCTACCTTCCTTCTGAAACCAACATCAAAGATATCCAAAAGCTCAAAGTTTTCGTCGTTTGTATCGTCTCCTCCGATATTACCACGCAGTTTTTTGAAAAATGGAAACTTTTTTTCATCGCCATCGTCATGGTCTTCCGATTTAGCAAGATCGGTGCAAGGATAAAAGCCTGGAGAATTGAGTTTGGAGAAGAATCTACTAGCCGAAATCCCATGAGAGCAAGTATGAAGCAAAGGTGGGGTTCGCCCCAAGAGCATGTTAACAAATTCACGCGATCACCAAGGGGATCACTGGTTTAAAAGAGCGCCTCTGGACCAGTACGGTTCCGGGTGAATCCGGTCCGCGCCTTCTGAACCGGCAGTTCAGGTTCCACCATAAACTGGAAGCGAAAACCGCCGGTTCCGGTTTGGATTCCATCGGTTTTAGTTCCGGGTTCAAACTGGGTCCCGTTCTGGCTTAACACCACTTTTATTTGAAAAATACGAGACTTTAAAACCGGAACCTCGGAACCAGCCATTCGGGACTGCCGGTTACGGATTCAGTTCTAGTTTGGTTTTGTGAGGGTCCCTGTTCCGCTTGGTTCTGGTTTCGGCTTTGCTAGTTCCAGTTTTAGCTGGTTCCATGGGTAGTTCTGGTCTGGTCCAATGGATTGATCTGCACAAGCCTAAGCATGTCAAAGGACGCGATCAAGGTTGGTCCAGGTCCAGGTCCAAATTTTCATGTAGTACCGAACCCAGATCTTGGTCCATCTCTAATCTACTACAAGAAAACAACGTGGGTGCTGCTACTTTTCAGCGATTATAAGCAGAACTCAGGATCCGGTTTTATTGGTGGTTCTCATAACATCAATACCAGTTTAAGTGGGTCAGCTGCATGGATCCACGTAGACATGGCCGGTTCTGGGTAAACAAGGATAACGATTCAAAGTCCCTAGATCCATGTTGATGAGAACCATGAATCATAACCGAAATGCTTCCACTGGGTTACGATTAACTGCTGGTTTTGGCTACAGTTCCAATTTGAATGAAGAAACATGGAAAAAAGGTGATAGAAATTTGAGAAAACTTACAAAATGGGATGAGAACCAATGGTTTAAAATGTCAGTTCCAGTTTCAATTCCAGTTCTATGAGAAAAGGAAGTGTAACCTAAGTAAGGGGTTCCCTATTGGGTGATGGTTCTAAGTTGAGTTAACCAGATCTCAGTTTTGGACCCAGTTCTTTTTCAAACCGAACATGTCTATATGTAGAATGATAAATCAGAAAAGACTGCAAGTCCAACCTAAACAAGAAGAGGAAGGTGATCCTCTTTATTGCCAAAAAGCTGTGATGGTGTTGTGAGATTTTCCTTTTATTGGATTTGTAATCTATGGTAGCTGCAATTAGACATGGCTGGTCCGCAACTGAATTAGGCCAGGAGCCGGTTGGAACCAAAATTAGACAAACTAGAACCAGAACTGGAAACCACCCAATTTTAGTTCCAGTCCTTCCTTCTACAGAAGCAAAACCAGCAACAATAGCTCAAGCTACTCTCTACTCATGACCAGCTTATTAGGACTCTGTTCATGCTTCTCGGTACGAGTAGATGAGCCAAGCAAAAGCTCAAGATTCAAGCTCACTAAACCAAGCATGAAGAGGCATTTGGAGCTCAATGAGAACTTGAACAATCTCGCCAAATCCATCAGCCTGTTTCATGAAAATATTACTCATTCCCTCTTTGAGCAGAAACTGAGAACAACAGCCCTCCAAATTTGATACAACACCATGGAAACATAATCTGTTGGGGTTGCAACAACCAGAGGGAGCGAACCTTAGAGAATGAACCTAACATGAAAGAAACCACACCATGCATGTCACGGCGACTCTCACCATGCCAAGGTCTCTTTCCTTTTACTTATAACTCTCAAGAGCTGCCGAAGTGGAGCCAATGCAAAACGTGGAGACTATGAACCTTCTCCAAAGGAATCAAACCTGAATTGCCATATAACAGCCAGAGCCCCCTCCCATTATCCCAATGCACGCAGAGCACTCCACATCATGATTCTCCGTTGAGGCCTACACGCTTATTTGGGAGATCTTGTGTGGGCCTTCTTCCCCTCTGCAACGGACCCCCAATGGAGAGCAACCACTAATTTGCAGATGCTGAAGATCGGTGGTCTTGTGTTGGTCTTCCCGGTGCAAAAATTGGATTCTTTTTTGGATATTAATACTGGATTTGGGCATGATTAGCAAAAGAGAATGTCTGATAAAACTATGCCAAACGGCACAACGCACACCTATTGACTCACAAGTTGAAGGTCATGAGTTTGATGCTTGGGCATGCATTTTCCTTTGTCCTCCCCATCACATAAAAAAACTATGAAAAACTAGGTAGTTTTAAAGTTCCTACTTAAAAATTTCGGGTCCACCCTAATTAGGTTAGATGGGTCTTTATAATATGTTGAGCCCTTGAGTCTATAAAAAGGAGATAAAATGATTGTTATTAGCGTTTTATGATTCTAGCAGTCCGCCAGGGAGTCTTGAGAGGTTGTCTTCTTCTGGATTCAGAAATTTGTTTTCGGTGCGACGAACTTCAGGTTCGAGTGGAACGGGCTCTAAATTTTTGTTTGGAAATTTAAATACTTAATTAAAAAATCAAAATTCAAGTGAGACGATCATCCCAACCCACCATAATGTGAACCAAGCAGTGGTCTTCCTCCTAAAGTGTAATAAGTCGGCCATGGAAGGGCAGGTTGAGTAGGTGATCTCTTTCGTAGTCGTTTGCTACCAAAGAGTGGCAAGCGAGTTTCCCGATCCTTTTGGAGTCGTAAAATTAGAAGTTCTCTGAAATTGACCAAGCCGACTAAATCCATGAGGCTCTTTGGCACTTCACAATTGAAGACGACGACTCTCAGTCAGCAGAAATACCTGTCGCTTCTGTAACAGAGTCAGTGGCACACCTAGAGGCGGTTATCTTTCCCAAATTTTAAAAACCCAAAAGAAAACAAAAACAAAGCCCCGCCATTAAATACTTAGCTACAAAGGAAGGCCACAGTTGAGAATCAAATCTGAGCTTTTGCTTTGGCCTTCAAATTTAAGGAAAAACAGCAAAACTTAAGAAAGAGCAATAGCTTACCATGTTAGGGGCGGGTTAGAGATGACAATCCCTACTCGTGCCACGGGTACTAACCCGTCCTGCCCCTACATGGGGCGGGTTCTTAAGGGAAGAAACTGCCCGTCCTTATATGGTGTGGGTTGAAGCAGAAAAAGACCCGTGAGCAGGATAGTATAGGGTTTAAGGTAAACCCACCCCAATCCACATAATCTCAAGTGTGTCGGGATTTTATACATACATATATATAGTAAGTATATATAGTAAGTATATATTTTATATAAATATAAATGTAGGAACATATAATCATTTTTAATTTAATAATATGAAATATTATAAAGTAGATTTTAATGTTATATATATATATATGAGAAATACTAAGTATATTTTGGAATCTATTCAGACTTGTTTCGGTACTCATTCGACCCAAGCCGAACCGAATGCATGCATCAGTCTCTAGAAATTAAGATTATTTTGTTCATGCAAAGTCCTACATAAGATGAGCATCTTGGTTTAACTGACATTGAATTCTGACCTGGGTCGAGAAGAACACTCTGTTCACATGTATCTTTGACGAATCAATGGTGCACCAAGAAGCTCAGAATGACTGATGCGAACCATTAAGAGCTTGGTGCACCTACCAGCCCCATATCTTCCATTTTCCATGGGGAGTCTATTTCAAACCCCTGGAGTCATCCTCCATTTTGAGTGTTTCCATCTCAAAGATGGATAACTATTTTAGAATTCTGTTAATACGTAGCGAATCAGGCTCATCTTTTCTTCCATTGACCAATAAGTAAGAAACCAAAGAAAAGTTGATCACTCAATTATGGTTTTCCACGGACTACAAACGTGAAAGACTCTTCAAAGGGTCTAGAAAACAACAGAGAGTGGCTGGCGTTTCTGTATTTCTCTCTCTTAGAAAATGTCATCTGTTGTCTCCCTTTGCTCCTTTACAGGACACCACCCATCTTTAAATGATTGTGAGAAGAACTGAAAAGGAGATCGAAGAGGAGAAGCGATGCCTTGCTTTGTGCCATTCAATAGTAACAATTTGGAGATCTCCTTCACTGTGTTGAGGCCTTTTGGTGGCCTTACTGAAGAATTGATAATTGTCATCAAGAGCTTGTCATCGTGCTCTGAAGGAATTGGCTGCGCTCTTATTCTGCTGTATTCAGTAGCATCCATGGCAATCTGGTTAGGACCAACAAACCCACAACTCATCTACCTACTGGATTTTATCCTTAGAAAAAGCATCCCATTGCTGTCCATCGCTCTCTCTCTCTCTCTCTCTCTCTCTCTCTCTCTCTCTCTCTCTCTCTCTCTCTCTCTCTCTCTCTCTCTCTCTCTCTCTCTCTCTCTCTCTCTCTCTCTCTCTCGCCTGGGGTTAGCCTACTACTGCTTTCTTATCTGCTAGACTTCATTTGTTTGGTTATCCAAAAAAAATCTTGCCAAATGCCTGATGCTGGAACTATCTGCAGGTAATCTGGTATGGAGCTTGGAGAAAGACTAGAGACGGTTGCCTTAAATTATTGGTGAATCGTCTGGTGAGTTAATTGAAAATTAGATATATATTTTTATTTAATATTGGGATCCTCTGGTTGAAATATCGAGATATTTGGGAAGGCATAACTAATCAACTTGAAAGCATGAAAGGCCTTGTCCACAAACCATGAGATAAGTGCAGACGGTCTCCCAAGTTCTGTTAAGAAAACATCTTGGGGTTTTTGCTTTTCTTTTGTTTTTGTTAGGAAAGAAAAAGTGTATTAAAAAATGAGAAAAGGTCAAAGAAGTAGGATGTTAATTTGGCTTGAACTTGTGATGGACACAAACTGAGTCAACTCAAAAAGCTCGTGGTGCGACCCAAACAGGACACGAAAAACTGTAATTATCTCCTCACGACATTTTGGGTAGAGAGCATATTGAAAAAGATCCACAGGAAGAGTTTGAGAGATTATTGAGAGATCATTGATCATTCAATTATTTGTGGTTCTTCATTATAATGAAAATGTTTTTCCTGTCTTGCTCATGAAGTAGGCAACCGATTTCCGTTGTGTGCGTTTCTAAAGACTATTTGGCGCAACATAAAAGCTAACACCAAGTGGACCTTGGCTGCACGGTATCTTAGTGAGCATTACTCTATCTTCTGTCGTATTAGAATTTAATTCTTAAAGAGCAATTAGTATTCCCACTACCAAAGGAACACATTGAAGATAAAAATTCAGGATTTTATTCATTCAAATCACTGATAATTCTATTTTTTCAGATAAAACTTCAAGATTTTATTCATCTGGTGATATTGTTGAAATGACTACTTTTTCCCATCTCGAATGCGGTGGAAAATCTTTCCTATGCATGTTTGGCACTGCTTAAATCCTACTTCAAAATCATAGGGGGGCTTTCTGCTACAGTCTTCTTCAATTCCTGCGACAAGGAGTTTGTCGTCGGGTTAAACCTTTGGAAGTCATTGCATTATTACTTCTTATGGTTTCTGAATTCAGAAAGGATCACAACCATGAATGCATTTATCAGTAACCTCTATTCTGATATAAAATATGATGTATTTAGGGTGGTTTATGCCAATGGAGAAGATCTAAAAATTGGTTATTACTCCCATGATGCAGTAAACGAGGAAGATGAAAGGTGAGAGACAAATATGCAATTTTTTCCACCATGTTGTATGCCTTTTTCAGTGATGAGACGCTTTTGGTGCCCTTAGCTACCGAGGACGCGAACCAATCGGATATGTTTGGCCTCCGGTCTAACTCTGGATTTTTTGTAGATTTGCTGTCCTTTAGCACATAAGGCTGGTCATCTGTCCATTTTTTAATCTGATTTAGTCTTATTTTCCCGATACAGTTTTAGCCTCTCTCTGTCCATATATATACATATATATATATATATATATATATATACATATATATATATATATACATATGTATGTATAGAGAGAGAAGTAAAAGCAAAAGTAGATTACTGTTTTCTTGATAATCACCTACTGGAAACGGGACAGTTACAATATGCAACCAGTTCTGAAAAAGACGGAAAATTTCTACATAGACCACCCACACTAAAAGGAAAATATTATATAGGTCAACTCACTTGAATCTCACCCAAACTAAACTCCTTCCTAGCCGGAAAATATTTCCAGGTCCACCAATGAACAATTTGATCTCCTAGTCACAGAAATGTTGAGATCACATGATCAATCTGATAATTGACTGAAATCAGCGGATTTGCTTTGAAACAACCCTAGATCAGATTCATGAACCCAAACTTGCTTATGTGATTTCTAGCCAGAGATTCATAAGATATATCCTGACTCGGCGAATCAGGCTCATTAGAAGGCCGCTAGGACGCCGAAGGCAGCCAAGATGCTCATTTTCATACCCGGTCTTATGCAGTTGTTCGATAAAACAGTAAAACTGAAGAATTTTATGCATAAACAACAGATAATATGCACAATCATAAATATACCGATATCAATAGAAGTGACATATCTAAAGAAATCCACAAACAGTGGAGAAAACAAGTAAAGCAAAAACGAAAATCAACAAAAATACTTATTTGATCGTGCTTTAGAGAAATCAGTGCATTGTTGTTAGGTATGCATGAGTACCAACACTTTTCTTCCGAGATAAAATGGTCAACCCAACAGGACTACCTTAACTTAAATCGTCTTCACCACGTCTCAATCACTTAGTAGTCGATATACAACCATAGCAAAAATGCAGAATGTAGAGTGCGGGAGGAGAGTAAGAAAGAGTGTGGTTTTGTTAACTATTCTCTCTCTTAGTGATCTCTAATCTTATTTTATAAATAAAATAACAGATTGGATCTCGAATTTGATCAACGCACCTCCTTGAATTCAAGGTTCGATTTGACCATTAGATCTAAAATTTTCATTCCAAAATGATAGACCAAACGTGAAACTCTTTGAATTAAGGTTCATGAGCATGTACGACTCTTTCACCCATCAATATTAGACTAAACTTTGTGTCTTTGTCTTCACATGCAAAAATTCATCCTTCACATGTAACTTTCACATTTCCAGGACTTTCACATATATCATAAATATATCAGATACATATTTAGGAATACTTAATATGAAATAAATGTAATTAATGTATATGAGTTTAATTGACTCAACTATCATTAATTAACATTGATTCCAACAGTTGTGAGCCTTCGTGATGCCTGATGAATGGAATCGAAGAAGAAGGTTTTGAGATCCAAAGGACCTTGGGGAATGGAGTCTACCATTCAAGAGGGCAGGACGTGGTGACCCCAAAAGAGGGGGATGGTCAAGTAACATCCTCAAAATCTGATAAAAATGTGTCCAATGAAGATTTTACGGGCGCGCTTCGGCTCGAACTGAACTCAAGCTTCTCCTATACAAAGAGGAGATAGATGTAGCCTTCTTTTTTACCTAATAAAACTAAATTAGTGACCCAATTATTAGGGGTGTTCATGGTTTGGTTCTAACCTCAACCACAAACCAAACTGCTAATCTCAGTTTTCAACTTTGAGAGAACCGAATCGAACCATGGTATGGAACCAAACACTTGGTTCTAGTTTGGTTCAGTACTGAAACATAGTTGTACTTATTCAAGGGTTTTGCTAAATACAATGTATTATGCCATCAAATTATTTGGATATGCAGTTCAGATTTTCTGTGTATCTGAGGTTATAAAACTCATATATATAAACTTATAAACTTGTCAAGATTTACAGTTATATAAGTTTATAAACTTTATATATACATACATATATGTATATAAGGTTATAAAGCACACATACATACATATATGATAGTTTGGTTCCGGCACAGGAACTGTGAATCGAACCGCCAGGGTTTTTTTCCCTGCTAGAACCGAAACAAACCAATGATTCTAGAGGTTCCATGAACACCTCTACCATTGATGATCTCATTCAAGCTTGCAGCCAAGATAGCCTGATGGATTTTCATAAACATGTCCCTGAGAATGGTTGGGAGGAAAATATGAAAAAAAATGGGCCACACCCAAATTAATGTGATCCTATTTTATAGTCAAGAGTCAAAATTAAAGATCTGCATTAATCAAGCTTGCACCGGACATAAATCCCCGATTTCTTCTAACTTAACCTTGAGCAATATTTTCCAAGGAAAATTTGATCATGGTAGGACCAGTGGTTCTTCAATGGCGGAAGAACTCTTGACATCATTTTTTCCATTTGACAATATCCTTACGATATCGGCCTTTCCTTGTACATCCACAAACCAATACCGCTTTGGTAATTGACACTTATGTTGAGGACGCCACAATAAATAGTTAATACCATAAAATATTGTTGGTATTATTTTGGCTTAAAAATGTTTAGGAAACGGTATTTTCTTCTCAAAGAACGTTTTCTCACTTCAGTAAAATGCATTATCTGAAATAAGCATGTTACGTAGATGCCCAATGGGTTTTCCATGTTAGGCATGCATGTGATGGCTCAGACTGGGTTTTGGGCTATCGAGCCCGGGCCTCAACCTATGATGGGCTAGGTTGGGCAGCCCGCCCATTGTCTGCCTAGCCTATTCCCAAGCCTAAAGAAGTGAGATGGCCATCTGGTGCTTACAAGAGTGTACAACTTTTTTTAGTCTCCTGGGATATTTGAGCTTTCGAGCTACATTTGAATTCAAGATTTTCTTTACATGGTTATTAATGCTAAAAGCTTGGCCCAGTTTAGATCACACTTCATGTTCATGTAGACCTTGCAATTTTGGACCCCATCATACAATTTGATCAAGATCCAACTTGAAAACTCCTAGTCCAAGTCTGGTATAAAGGATTTCGTGTTGGGTCCACCTCCCCCTAACCCAGAATGGACACAAAGCTGATATTATATTATAGGGAAAGGAGTAATCTTGCTCTAGTCTGACATGCCTAATATAATTTAAATTTTTTAAGTTTTAAAAAATATACGAAGAGTAATGTTATTATACTCATGTTCTCGAAAAGCAATAATCAAGCATTAGTCAGCAATTGTGGACATGATTCTATATATATAATATATAGGAAAACTAAGAGTTATTAAATACATTCTCATGTCATACTTTACTACAAGACTATAGAAATTGAGTTGTCTGTCAACATCAACATGATGATCAATGTCATTTAATGTACGTGAGTATATTAAATGTGCGCCTTGATCCCACATCTTATTGATCGCATGGATGATAGTGATATCAACCAATATCTAGTATATGAGACTATCTAATAGTTCTCTCTCTCTTTCTTTTTTTCTCTCTCATGCCAAACTCTACTACAAGGACGATGTAACTCAAGTTGTTCATCAATATTAACATGGTGATCAATACCATTTAATGTAAGCGGTACGGGATGAGCGTTTTAATCACCACCATGATCGCATGGATGATGATGATCAAAGCACTTATCCCAAGTCATATTAAATGGCCTTTAACCTCGTATTGATGTTGATGGGCAACTCCTTAGAGTTTGGCGTGAGAAGGTACCTAGCATCTCCTCGTTTCTCTCTCTCTCTCTATGAGTATGTTTATATACATTAGGTTGACCAAAGTTCAGGGAGACCCCACCCTGGTTGGACTTGGGTCAGCCCATTTTACCCGAACATAAAGTGACCTGACAGGATAACCTGATTTGACAGGTTTATGTTCGTGTTCCTTCACTTTACATTCTCTTTCCCAAGGTAAGCAAGGTTTGGCAGGCTTCTACAAGATATATTACTAACCAAAAGATTATATAAATGTTGAAAAAGATACTTGGTCTCCTTGGTAGGTGTGTTTGATAGCTCGGACTTGTATCCTCAGGGTTTCAGGTGGTATTGACGAGGCCGGAGTTTTTCTAGGGTGAGGTGAACCGTCACAGTTTATATCGTGAGCGACCTCTGTATCGCAGCCTACAAATAGCCGACTTTGGGCGGTTCAGGGTAAGTCAGGACAGTTGCTGGTTTTGGTTAGCTCGAAACTGTGAACCACAACGGAGTCAGGTTCTACTTGGTTTCGCTCACAATTCGTGAAGTTCTATAGTTAAAAAACAAACCACAAAGTGTAGGAAAGAAATAATAAAGAATTATCTAGCTTATTGTGAGTTAACTGCTAACATGACACATGATAGGACTATGTGAAAACAAAGAATCCATGTAGCCGACCTCGTCTAGTATGATAAAAGGCTTAGTTGTTGTTGTTGTAAAGCATTAAATGGTTTTCCAATTCAAATCTCTTGAATTGTGAATATTTTAAGTGGATTTAAGAATATGGATAAAGTGTGTGCATGGATTATGCTCTTTGTTTCTCTCTCTCCCTTGGGTCTGCGTTTATCCTACGGACTTTTGTTGAGTTGCTCTTAGCCATCCCGTAAACCCTGACCCAGACCTAGATTTTCCAGTAGGTCAGGGTCCGGTTGTCCGTTCGGGTCCAAAATAGCCTTTCCAAGGTGTCACTTTCATGTCTTTGCTCGAGTTTGTTTTACCATTCTATTAACCTAGGGATGACTTTGATCTATTTCTCGTGTTACTTTGGTGGACACGAACAAATGACCTCCCAGATCGTGTTCGTGTTGAACTGTCGATGAAAGGAAAAGCTTTTGCCCTCCTTCTCGCTTGCATTGTGGAAATAATTACGTTACAAAGTTTCGGACAAAAAGTCTCGTTACTACTCAGTGTAGAACTCTAGACATTCTGAGCACCAAAGCACAAGGGAATGATAGAGAATCGGCAGCCTTTATTTTATTTCCCTGTGGGACAAATTTAGGGCGTCCGTGTTTTCAAACACGGAGATCATGGCCTTGACCATCTAACCAGCAGTGACATCATCATCATCATGCAGAAGGAGGCACCCAACTCTAGAAAATCAAAACTCTGTGGAGGGAAGAACAGTATGAATTCGAATTCAAAAACAATAATAATAGTTGGTATTCTTCCTTTTTTTATTATTAAAATGGTCCAAGAAATCCATAACCCAAAATGGGTTTTATCCAATCTAGATGGAAGAAGACAAGTTGCGCCTCAGATTGGTTGAGGGAGGAGAACAAGGAATGAAGGCTGGAGACCCTAGAAGGAAATGAGACAGAGTTACGGGCACTAGGCTTTCTTTTTTAAATGACTGGAACATGGGGTTTGGGGCTCCCCAAAGAATGACTTGTCATGAATAGGTCACATTATAGCCTTTTGAAACATGATATTTTACATACATATACAATATATATACCACACTATGTTTAAAAATTTGACCCTCATTTTCAATGAAAAGTGTAGATAAGATTATAGGCGATGCAAGTGAATTTTCAGAAATCTAAGTCTATCTCGATTGTTCTCGGTACCACACGTTCAAGCAAGGAAGAAGAAAGAACCAAACAAACAAGTGTGGCCTTTCTTTTCTTGATGACCTTTTCTTGCTTATATGTTTGTAGTATTAATGAACTTAAACTGAATGACAATATCTTCATATTTTTTTATGATAACAATATGTATGCATATATATATATATATATATATATATATGTATAAACCAAATAAATTTGACACTAGGTCTATACACATATATATATATATATATATATATATATATATATATATATATATATATATATAAATATATATATATATATATATATATATATGTGTGTGTGTGTGTGTGTGTGTGTGTGTGTGAGAGAGAGAGAGAGAGAAAGAGACCTTAGGGTCAGATCCATTTGGTTAGGCCCCTCGAAAAGCACATTTTACTGTCTATATTTATGAAAGTTTAGTTACCCAATATATTTCGATTATCTTTCCTATCAAAAGCTGTATTAACGTAGTCGTTTTTCATATTTTCAAATGATTTATACACCAGTCAAATGAAGGTTATGAAAAGTAAGTTTTTATTAGAATTATCTTAAAGTAAAATATGTTTTCTAAGAAGTGAATCATGTCAAACCCAATTCGGATTTAGGAAAAGGTACTGGATTAATACATTTTATATGTCCCTATATATATTTATATATAGAGAGAGAGGGGACATGTGTATGGTGCCATGATGGTGTTGGGAAGTACGTTTGACTGGCATAGAATAACGTGGGACCAACGGCCAGTGCTACCAACCGATAATGACCAACTTGTTATAGTCAAAAAGAGATCAATTGCAGGAGAAGTGTTCAAACTAGTACGACCTAGTAAACGTACCTGAACCATTGAAAGCAAACGCTCATTTGGAACTTGGCTTGATTCTTGTCACTTTTCAAAGAAATTTAAGCTGGATTAATTAATGAGACCTACCAAATAGATGGTACTAAAATTATTTAATATCAAGCAAACTATTTTTCGCTTGTTATAAATGAGCAAGATCAATTCGATTTTGCACAGAATTGTAAGTTCAGAGGTACAAGAACAGAGTTCAAATCTAATCCTCAGTGAATCATGTGCAGTAAGATACTCCTTGAAGAATAATTTATCCTTTGAAATCCAACAAAACGCTTTCTCTTTCTTTAAGGTGGGTTATACGTATTCTTCATTGTCACTTGCTTGACTACGTGTCGTCTAAATATTTAGTTCCAGAAAATTATATATTATTGTCTTTTACCAAGGAAGGGTCCTCTTTTGAAGTCTTCATCACCTATTTTTTCATAATTTTCACTTATTTTTCTTTGAAATCAACTAAGAAAACAGAAAGGTTCTCCATCGTCAGTTCAATATAAGGTTTTTTTTAATGCAAACTAGCATCTTCTGTGCTTATTCTGAAAAGAAAAGCAAACATGTCACTGTATTAATCCTGTGTCGGATACGAATCAAGTTCAATGTAGGGAAACATTTGCAGAATAGTAATCATAAACTGTCATCCCTCAGTCTGCTAAAGTGGAAACAAGCACATGACCAATCAACACACTTTTAACTTAAGTCAAATTCACTGCAATCTCTCAAAGATTTAATTAAAGATCATCTACTGGTTGGTGGTGATTATGAATAAGATTTAAAGCTTCATGATTTCGCAACACCAACAACAGCAGAGCGATGAATGATTCATGTCACTATCTGAAGGGGGGAATTGAGCCTTCAAATATTTTCTTTTTCCTCTAAAAGAAAACAAAGAGGTTCCAGTCATGTCTTTGACTCTGAAAGGCATGTACTGCTCTGTAAATTTTGTACTGATTTCAATCTCTGTGATGGGTATGATGCGAAATGGGTAGGTGACAGTGAGTTCACCGAGTTCCTAGGCGCTCAGATTTCTAAGAAAATCGCTCTGACATAGCCACATAGGTGTGGTTATCAAGGAAGGGGTCGCCCGTTGTGTCTCTCGTCCTGCATCACTGTGTCGTCTTGTTTTTTGCGCTCTTGTCCCACTGCTAGGATTGGTGAACTCGCCATCAATCATTCATTTTACTGAAGTTGCGTTTCAGGTGTGAGCTGCAGAGCTGCTCTGTACTTTTCAAAAACTTGGAGTCTTTATTACTTGTGCCTATCTGGAGGAAAAGGTGGATGCAGAATTAGAAGAGGAAGAAGGGAAGGAGAGAAGCCCGGCAGTCAATGGAGTACGAGAGGATTGACAAAATTCAGGTCTCTCTGTGGTGACTGGTTCTGTATTGGCAATATTATGATTGGTATTCCTTTGCTGTAAGCATGCGCTCGCGTGGCTGCGCTTGTGCGTGTGCGCGCTAGAGAGAGAGAGAGAGAGAGTTCTGCTGGTCTTTTGGTTCTGTAATAAACAATCTGCTGTTGGTCGTACCTCATTTAGTTGTTTTCAACATGACACAGACATAGAGCAGTTTTGGTGGAAATCTTTTGACCTGTTGGCTCTGTCCAAAATCATGAACCACTGTTGTTCATGTGGCAATTATTTATTTGATTGTAATAATGGAATGTGCATTGTTTGATTTCAAATGATAGGGTATTGAAGTTAGTCCCACTCTTTGATGCAATATGAGAGTGTTTTGTTAGTTTTCTTTTTGAAAATAAAATATGGTGCGAGATGTTTTGCCATTTCTCCGCTTTCAACAACGTACATGGTTCTTGTTTATCTGCAATGCTCTGTTTTTCGTGACAACGGCTCAAGTTGGTGCTTTGAATTTGAAGTTAGCATCTTGGATTCTT
This sequence comes from Brasenia schreberi, assembly GCA_036023115.1. Lineage (NCBI taxonomy): Eukaryota > Viridiplantae > Streptophyta > Magnoliopsida > Nymphaeales > Cabombaceae > Brasenia > Brasenia schreberi. The sequence continues at coordinate 5,864,218 of JAYKKT010000052.1, forward strand.
CTCATGTTCTGCTTTTCGTAATCAATGGTTTTACTTTTCAGATTCATGACTTCGTGGAAGCCGACTCGAATTTTCGTTTTGCTTGTAGATAGAAATAGGATATTGCTGTCTCTGTTCTCTCCGTGTTTTTTCTTTATATCTAAGCTTGACTTCCTCTTCATGGGGGTTCTTTCTCATTTTAATGTTGTGAGTTTGATCGAAATTCAAACTATTGAAACGACAAAAGGACGGACGAAATTATGCATTGTATGAAAAATAGACGTAGTAATTATTGGTGTTGTAGTGATCTCCTCGGTTATCTGCTAATAATCAATAGCTTGTGACATTTTCCTATAACGTGATCAAGTATATTACTTTTTGCTTTTGCTTTCTCCGACTTTCAGTTTTGTTCTTATCCTTTAACTACTGAAGTTGTTTGCTTCATCATGTTCACAGATGGGGATACTTTCTCCTAGTAACTTGAGGATTAACCTTTTTGGATCTCCACAAAGGATAAAAGGGGAAGGCAACAGATCTTGCAGTTCTTCCCCGATCAAGTGTAAAGATGCAGCATGTGCCTTGTTAGCTGAAGATCGAGAAATTCGTGATGAAGGTGAGCGTTTTACTTAATTCTATGTTTATCCCACCGAACATGGAACGAAAAAATTGCAGTTTTGTGGCATTTCCAGTACTTGTCTTCCTCTGCTTAATATGATATGATAAAACACTTGGAAATAATTTTTGTATTTGATATTCCGCATCATTATGCAGTTGACGTGAAATGGTCTGAAGGAGTTCTGAGTACTGCGGTTGATCTTGATGTGGAAGGCACAAACTCCGGTAACAAACCATGTATTGTGATCGATGGCATCTTGTCGGATTACAGATCGTCAGATCCCTCAATTCACCAGCAACCATCGAGAGAAAGCACATCAGCTCATGCTAAAATGCAGAGTTTTCCACAACCCGTTGTGCCTAGCTTGAAGGAAAACATGGTTCATCCCATTAAATCAACTGAAGAGAATCTTGACTATGAAAGTGAGCATGAAAATGCTGCTTCTTCTGGTTTTGAGTTCCATAGGCCAGATAAAAGTTTACAAAGCTCTGTCACATTGGCGTTCTCCAGGCCCTTGCCTTCAAAGTGGAACGACGCTGAGAAATGGATTGTGAGCAAGCAGCCTGTTCGCACTAATCATTCGAGGAGGATCGGTGCATGTATTCAAGCTAGTCGTGCATCAGGCAACCATGCTACAAGGATCATACCTGAAGCACTGGCTACAGACCAGCGGCAGCCTGTGTTTCAACTCGTGAATATTAAAAAAAACAGTTCATTCCTACCTGAAATAGAACATGGATCTGAGAAGCTTAGATTTGCTGGTCCTGTCCCAGATCAAATTCCAGGATTAAGGGTGTCAGTAAATATAGAGAAACCCATTACATATCCAACTGGTAAGAGGGGAAAGCCATTTCTAGATCATAACTTCATTCAAGTTGTATTTCAATTATCTGTTTTTGTGTACTAATCGAAAAAATTGATGTTTTCATTCGTCGTCTAAAATCAGCAATTTCCAACTGGAGCGGACCACGGGATTCCTCTAATCTTGCACAGCACCCGTCCTCAGCTGTAAAATCAGTATCCATGAGAGATATGGGTACAGAAATGACTCCCACAGCAAGCCAAGAGCCCTCAAGAACTGGGACCCCTGCCATAGCAACCACACCTGTTCTAAGTCCTGATCCTTCAGATCCGTCAACTCCTACAAATGATATTATTGCACCATCGTTCCCTTCGGAATCATCTAATAACAAAAAGGAGCATCAAGTTTCAACTGGTAAAGCTGTACTATCCGAGAGAGAATTGAGACTGAAGACTAGAAGAGAGATCCAAGACCTTGGCATGCGACTTGGAAAAATCAATATTGCTGCTTGGGCGAGTCAAGAGGAAGATGATAAAGAGGTTCCTGCAACAACCAAGACTGCGAGTCCAGCACATCTCCAAAAGGTTGAATTTGAATCACGGGCAGCAGAGTGGGTGGAAGCCAAGAAGGCCAAGCATGACGCAAGGTTACTTTAATGATCTTGCTTCAATATGAATTTTCTTCTAATCTTTCTGCAGAACTTGGATGGTATTTCCTCTGTTTCATTCAGAACTAGATTTTGAGTACTCAAGCGCTCTAGTCATCTATGTGGTTGAAGCTAGAGTGCAGACTTTGTTATGGTCTTACCTTTCTCCCTTCTCCTTATCAAAGTAGACTCTTTTTACTGAAAATGCCGTATTTTGAAATTAGTTGCAGCTCGCCTTATTTTCATTCTTCAATGAATCTTCTCTCACAAAATGGGAAACATAATTTCAGTATTTGGGGATATAGTTCAAGACTTATCAAGTTCTTACATATTTTTCCAAATCTCTCGTGGCATTTATAGGTATGAGCGTGAAGTGATCAAAATTCAAACATGGGAGAATCATATAAAAGCCAAAGCAGAAGCCGAAATGAAAAGGATTCAGGTAAATTCTTTCTACTTCTAGTTTTGGTTTTGATTTTCATTATTTATGATAGTGCCAATTGAATCTCTTGGGAGTGGTTTGCTTTGGGAGTCTTGGTCCATATATCTGTGACACAAGGAGATTTCACACTTGATGCTGAGAATTCCGCACAGTGCAGTGGTGATACAGTTAGAAATTTATAATGAATTGATTGAAACCGCTGTTTCGATTTTAGTCGCCTATCTTAGCTTGAGATCAGGAGCAATGGCGATTCTTATGAATTTTGTGGACAGGTCAAAGCTAAGAACCCGGTTCTGTTAAGGTCTGTTGACTCTCAATCTTTGAGTCGAATCTCTCACTGGAACCCCCAAACTATTTAATCACAATAATCAGCATATTGTAATTCATTCAAGTGTTACTACGTGTTTTCTAACCATTCACATGCAACTGCCAACATGATATCTTAAATTGAGTTGTTTTAGGTGAGAAATTTGACAAGAAGAAGCAGCATGGCCTGAGTGCATCGGAAACGGAGGGCAGTTCAATTCATTTATAATTCAGATCGACTCTTCCAAATCTTAGAAGAAATTCCATTAGTCTTGACAGTAGTATGTCACGCGGGTGTGGACACGGATGCGGGTGCGGGATACGGTAATTTTCAAAATTTTTGAGTGCGGCGACACGGCTAGGGTATATAATATTATATTTTATATATAATATTGAAGCTAGAACAAGTGAGACATCAATTAACATAAGTATATGACAATAACAAGTACACAACTTTATACATAAACGGTAAACAACTACTAATTTCATCATAATACACAAATCAATCTTCACATATCCGGACCCATTTATCCAAAAAGACCCAAACTTCAAAATTGATACCAGATTTTGAAGCATAGCACACAAAAGGAAGTGAAGAAGGTCCGCGTTGAGATATTTTTCTATGTTCATCGGCCGAGTTTCATGGGAGATGATGGAAGATAAGCTGAAGGAGCATTTTGGAAACTATGGTCAACTAAGAGGCTTCGGTTTCATCCTCTTCGCGGATCACTACCGTGAGTTACATTTTTTTTGTCATGTCGCACCGACACAGTGTCGGTGTTGCACCCGTGTCGAGGTCGACACTCCACCTCTTAGAAGTGTTTGTGTGACTTAGTTGACCACCTTTGATTCCTCCACCTTTTCCCATCAAGTTGATATTTCATTTGGATCTATATCAATGACTAGGTGACAGAATTATGACAATGATCTCCCCTGCTTCTCCTGGTATCAGAATCTTATATGCAGCCAAAGTATTTTCTTAGCACAGTGCTAGATTTTGTGCTTTCATCCAAATACGTTCATTAATGATTGGCTTAATTTCATGATCACCAACAATAAAGTAAAAGTTATTCCAACAATAGTTCTAAGCAAAGTTATTCCATTGAATCAAAGTATTTATGTGTGTGTGCCTTCTGTGGCAGTACGCAAACGTTTCGATTTCGATGCATATTATGTCATAAACTGTGGACACTTTGGTAGTTCAATGTAGCAGTCATACGAATGGTTCAGCTCTTAATGGTAAATGCACATAATTTCTACTACGTACTATATCAATTTATTAGGAAAATAATAAACGAACTTATACACTATTCATCTTGTATAGTTCAATTCAACTCCCATGTTCATCCTTTGATTTGATATTTCTATTATGATATTGAAGGTTAAGGTAGAGCACATGACAGCCAGCACCAGAGAAAGACTCCTGCACAGGTTAACAGCTGCAAGACTGCAAGCAGATGCAAAACGTAAAGCTGCAGTAGCGAAGAGGGACCAATGGGCAGTCAAAGTCGCTCAGCAATCAGAACACATCCGTTGGACAGGACACATCCCTTGGTCGTGTTTTTCCTGCTACAGTATGAATTGAGATGGCACTGATTCTGGTTAGATACACTTGCTTCCCTCTTCTATTTGATATACCAGTAGTCTCAAGTTTTCGGCTGATTACTGAGGTAAACAATCTTCTGTTACTGTCATTGTTATCATGAAGATAGTGGGTAGCTTCAGATTCAAGACTGGGCTCGTCAAGCACTTCAAATGATTGCGTATAGATGTCTATTGGAGAGAATTACTCAGTGCACTGTAGTTTTGGTCTCACTCTCTACTGTAAGTTGTTGAACTGATCATATCTATGTAATGATCAGGCCAGTATGTGTAAGTATCACGTTCAAATATACTTTATATTATCAGTTTTCATTTCTTTACTGATGTGATGATATCATGCTATACCTTGCATCATCAACTAGTTTATTTTGTTTACAGGTACTAGATGTTATGTAAAATGCAATTCAAAGTACTGAAATATTTTTGAAAACTTCTGCTTTGTTATATGCCAATGTTCTGTTTACAGAAATGTTCACAAGCATAACATGATTTGAATGCGAAAGTATTGTTAATAGGAAAGTTCACAAGCATATGAAGTTCATCTCGGATTTGATGTTCTCTGGCTGCAAAAATTGAAATGAGAGCTACTAATGTGTTCTAACCCTCTTCAACCAGACAAATAACAAAGACCCTCTGGACGAGGTTTATGGCCTTGGAGGTCTTCCCGACTCAAAGCTCATTGCTGAGTGATTAATAAAATATATATATTCAAACTAACAGACTGATGCTGATGAAGTTTAATTCATGCTCTATCATGGATTTGAGATGGCTATAAAAATATATCCTTGATAATTAGTCGATAGTGTCTGTTCCAGGTAAACTGGGACCGGTGATTCTATACCACCGGTTCCAGTCTGGTCAGAACCATGAACCGTAATAAATCCGGTTCCGTTACTTTTGTAACCATGGTTTCTGGTTGTGGTTTTGGTTTGAAAAGGAAGACAGGTAAAAAGAAAAGATCAAAAAACTTCTAAAATGGAATCAGAGCAGACAATTTGAACCGCCAGTTCCGGTTTGAGTTTCATGGGAAGGGGAAACTTGGGGGGTTTCTTAGCTCGGTTATGGTTTTGGTGTCAGTTGGTCGGTTCTGGTTCTGATTTCGGTTTGGTTACTTACAAATAAATAAGGATGTTTATGGGGAGAGAATCTCCGGCTGTTCGCGAGGACCCGTCCCGAACAAGATGGATTTTAGGAGTGAAAATGGAGTTAGGGAAAAGAGGATAGAGACGAGATGGGAGAGCAAGGAAATCTTCGACGAGGAGAATGGGAATGAGGATAGGATGTTTATGCTCCCCGAAACTAACATCGACCCTTCTTCTAAATTTTTATCTAAAAATAAAATAAATTATAAGAAAAAATAAATAAGAAGTTAACCTCTCTTTTGAATGTTATTCTCCCACATCTCAACAGTAATAATATATTCCAATTTAAAAGTATTTTGTATAAATTAGTTTTCATTATTCTAACCTTTATTTGAGCGTCCCTTTTTTTCTGACAATTCTTCCCAAGGACCTATGACAACACGAGAATAGGAATGGGAGGAATGGGGACGTTTTTAGTTGTTGCAGAGATGAGAACAAGAATAAGAACAAGGTTCTTAAACGAGGATGAAGACGGGAACCTTGATCCCTGACCCCGTCCCACCCATGAACATCCCTACTTCCAAAGAAGTCGTATCTGGACATATAGTATGAACTGATAAGCCATCCAAGTGCATGCATTGGAGCTTCCTGAATGATACGATTTTAACCCTTCTGATTGCATAACCTCGTTTACTCAAGAAATTTATAAATATAATGTCATTGGACAATGAAAAAGTTGTTTCAGTAAATTTAAGAAACAAAAGCTAATCACCACCACTTGCTGTAGAACAAACCATCCCTGCTTTTCTTTGTGTTTCTCTCTCTAGAACAAACAATGATTCTTCTTTAGGAATCGAGATCTGAGGTTCCTTTCTATCTAAGCACGTTCAATCAATCTATCTGGTAGGAACTTATTCTCGGCCCTTCTTCTTACTGAATGCATCCAATCTGACCGCATAGACTAATCAAGATCTACTTTTAGAAGTTCAAAGTCCAATTTGTTCCATCGTTTTCTTAACAATGCCAGAAAGAAAAAAAGGCTGAGAAAATCTAGCATTTGAATGAAAAGAATCATTGAACAAAAGTTTATTACATTTGCACACGAGCCAAAGTCTCAAACAAGCAACTATCGAATAAGATGAGCCACAACATTCTGTTGGTTTGGTACCAAGTCTCGTATTATAATCCTTTTGGTTCGACCATTGTGTTGTGGCCGGTTCTATGCCGCCCGAGGTGGTGTGGCCTTTCTCAAAACTATGAATGATGCATTTCTTATGAAGCAGGCCTGGAAAATGGATCAAAACGGGGTAAAGGTACTTAGAGGCAAAGAGGGAAATAGAAAAACCGCCTTGACGAGCACCAAAATGCATGGTGCAAACCGGTCGCAGTTGTGGAGAGACATTGTCAAGCTCTGGCCGGTAATACTTGGCCATCTTTTGGTGGTGAATGGCTCTGTTTAATCTTTTGCAGGGCACTCTCATGATCTTGCTACGGGTGGGGAGTTCAACTACCAGTGGGTGCATGTGTATGTATGTATGTATGTATGTATATGCATGTGTATATGTGTGTGTTAGGTTCCGTTCTCCCTTTTGTTACCAAAGAAAAAAATTGCAGCGCCTGGAACCTCATCCAAGAGGTTGAGCTCCTCTCACAGGAGGGCCTCCTTCATTCTTGGGTTAATCTTCTTCACCATGTAACCTCCTAATTTGCCCAACTCGGCAATGAAACCGACGAAACCAACAATACTATACATAAATACAAATTTTCCATACCAAATATGATTTGCTACATGAGTTTTTTGTTTTCATAGAATTTTATGCACAAATATAAAGAAAAAACATAAATCTTAAAAAACTTTTATGATTAAATAATCTTAATGTCACCCTCCGATCAGAGTCACCAAAAGTTAACATTCATTACCAGCATCTAATCGTCTCGAGCTAAACCAGCCTTCACTAAGATCGCAAAGGTTGAGTGAAAACTTTAAAGTGAAGTGTATAAAGAGTAATCGGGAGGCAGCAAAGAACTTTAATAAAAACAAAGGGTTTATTGATAGCACAAAGGTAAGTGACTCATTAACACGTTTACAACTTAGAATACACGATGATAAGAGTATACCTTTCCACTTTTGTACGCACCTTTTAGCGTAAACTAGGATGTGTAAGGATAAGATGGTCATTCTCGGCAACCCCAACACAGAAATGGTTGGACCGGTCATCCAACCATTATCTGTGGAAAGGTTGCGGGAAATAAGACCATGACACACCAAAATCGTTGGTCGGTTACGGTGCTCATCTGTAACCGACCGGATAAGGGTTCTATGTGAGGAAAGCTCAATAGGAAATCTGAGGAGGTTCAGGAGCAGGCGCTCTCTATAAATAGAGAGTAGTGTAGAGATCAAAATACATCAAAAGGCCCTCTCTCAGGAAAATCCTATTGTGAGGAAACCTCAAACAAAATAAGTCTTACCTGTTCTTCTTCACAGTAACTCACCGTTGCAGTTGCGTACCTAAAACGAGGAATACATAAGAAGAAAAGAGGACAGCTAGGAAGACAGCTAGAATCACTGACATTGGTGTCAAGGCCTCGCTCATCCTGCAAAATAGGTACACAGTTAGTTCTGTACAAAACTAAGGGGAGAAGAAGAAACAAAAAACAAACAAACATCATTGCCGGTAAACTCTCGAAAACCACATTCTATTGCCTGAGACAGTTAGAAAACAAGTCGTAAAGACAACTGAAAAAAGTTACAGAACCAAAAAGGAAAACCCAGGAGGTCGAAAGGCTACCAAGAGGCAAATCCCAACACCTTAAAATCAACCGAAAGGGAAAACTCGAGTAACCGGTAGGCAAACCAAAGGCGACCGGAGGCCAGCCAAAAGAAAAGAGTAAACAGAGGCGACCGAGGCTAGCCAGAGGCTGCTAGAGGCTAGCCAAAGGCATCCGCAGGCCATTCAGAAGAGAAGAGGAAATAAAGGCGATCGGAGGCTAGCTAGAGGCGGATCCCTCTGACAGTTTATAAAAAATATGAAAAAGTTGATAGATTAAATTACTTTCCTATCCTTACCAATTAAACATATTACAGTACTGCCATTATATCAAAAGACAAATCTACCCCTGTCTTTTATAAAAATTATAAATTTAGATTGAGGGGCAAAATTATGCATTTACCCCCGATCAGTGACGAATTTTTAGGAAAACCAAACACTGATTTTACTCTCTTGTCCTTGGTCCCTTTGGAAAATTACAGAACCAGATAAAAAAAGATAAAATTACTATTTTACCCCTGGCATTTTGGGAAATTATCAAAGGCATGAATTTTTTAAGAAAATTACAGATTTATCCCAACTTGATTTTATATTATAAATGAGTTGTTTTCATCTTATTATTTGGATATTGTGCATCATATTAATTAGAATTATGCTATTTGTAGCTTGTTGCTTGGTAAATGTTTTCTTTTTAGACCGTCTATTTATTAAAATTATCAAACACATAAAAATGAACTCAAGAATATATGTGTCAGAACTGGCAAAAATAGAAAAACTAAATGGCTTGAACTTCCAAACATGAAAGAGAAGAATAATGTTTGCTCTAACTTGAAAGTATAGAGTATGTTTTAAAGGAAATATCGCATCCGCCACCACCACACGCCACATAGTAACAAATAGAAATGTATAAGACATTTCTTAAACATGATACAATAGCTAGAACCATCATATTGACATATATGGAGGATGACCTTATTAGAGTATTTGAGGAATTTGAGACCACGAAAGTGTTGTTTGACTCTATAACAGCTAAATATGATACAAGTGTCAAACTACATGTTCAATTATTACTACAAAATAACCACCATACTTAATAGTATTCCCCCATCATGGAACATAGTCACCACTATCCTTAGACTAGGATCTGAAATGAATCTTTCTGAATTATCCCTAAAACTAGTAATTGAGTAATAATACATAAATAAAAAGAAAAAAGAAAAATTGCTAATAGCACAAGATGAGATAGGGTTTAGCTCCAAACACAACCAAAGGAGAAGTAAACCAAACAAAAAGTTTTACAAAAATAACAGAAAGGGCAATCAATCTTTCAAGAAAACACAAGAAACCGCTTCTCGGATCAAGTGTTTCGATTGCGGAAAAATTGGACACTATAAGAGGGATTGTCACAACAAGAAGAGTGGAGTAAATAACCTATAATGCGAGATTGACTCAGGAGAGATCAGACACATCTCGAAGACCAAAGAAGGGGCAACGAATCTAAAGGAATACAAACGAGGAGAACATCAAGTGTACATGGAAAATAATACTTTCTTAAATATTCTGGGTACTGGGTCCTTTAGAATTTTTGTATATGGCATACCTATTATATTAACTGATGTATTGATTGTGCCATCTATAAGGCGCAATCTGGTTTGGGTCCCTACCTTAGTAAAGAAAGGTTTCGAGGTCAGGTTTGTTAGTAAGGTAAATGTGGGAAAACATGAGAGAGTATTTTTTTTTGAAAAATTTGATATAGAACATGCATTGTTCAAATTGAGAATCAATGAAAATAAAGATTCTTCTCTTTATATTGAGTGTGCCTTTAATATGGATGTGAATGTATAGCATAAGCGCCTTGGGCATATAAGTCTGAAAAAGTTGAGAAAATTATCAAACTTTAACTTATTACTAAGATTTTAAGAAAACACTTTCAACAAGTGTAAAGCTTGCATATAAGAAAAATGATGAGAAAAGTTTTTTCCAAAGAGACAAAGGGCAACAACCTTGTTGGAAGTCATTTACAATGATTTATGTGGGCTCTTTAGAGTAAGGTCATATCAAGTAAAGGTTTACTTCATAACCTTCATCGATGATTACTCAAAATATACGTATATATATCTCCTAGCACATAAATCTAAGACACTTGAAGTATTTAAAGAATATAAGAAGAAAGTTGAAAATCAATTAGGGCATTTAATCAAAATCTTAAGATTATATAGAGGTAGATAATATACCTCTGCAGAATTTTTAGAATTTTGTAAAGATTTTGGTATCTCAATGCAAAATAGTGTAGTTGAAAGATGTAACAGGACCTTACTGAACATCACAAGGTCAATGTTAATTGATGTCTCTCTACCAAGGATATTTCGAGGAGAAGCAGTAAGTACATGTAAGGGTGTATTCATTATACCGTATGAGATGTGGTTTGAAAGAAAACTCAACCTAGGTCATCTCAAGAGGTGGGGCTCCATATGAAGAAAGCCCAGTAGAAAATTCGAGGAGGTTCAGGCACTGAGATCAAAACACATCAAAAAGCTCTC